>CP139504.1:235414290-235573452 GCA_021014915.2 Artemisia tridentata subsp. tridentata
AGCAGTCAAGCTTTAGTTTGATATTTTTGGTGAAATGGTCTATAAGCTGCACAAGAAGATGGAGAGAATACTTACACCAAAAGAGAAGAAGTAGTAAGATGTTTGGAAGCATCCTCCTGGTGATTGTTCAAGCTTTGATTGAAACTTGATTATTTTGGGAGAAAATATCAAGTTTAGGAGAGGATTCTTGGGAATTAAAGCTTCCAAGGTGTTAATGCTGCTCAAGATGGTTAAGGCTGCTTATGTGATTATAACTGCTCAGGTAATACAAGGAAAATGTTTTAAGTTATTAATGTTGTTGGTTATAAAGTTACTGCTGCTTATGAAGATTAAGACTACTAGTGTATATTATAACTGCTAAGAACTTCAAGGAAATATACACTAAGTAGTTAATGTTGCTAGAAGAAAACTTAGTACTGCTAGTACTAAGTTACAACTGCTGAAGACTTAATGCTGCCAGAGTTAAAGATTAGTACTGCTGATTATGTATTAGTGCTGCTAGAGTATTAAGTCGGTTTATGTGTAAGATAAGTATAGTAATACCGTGTAACATGTTTAGATACATATAGAAAAGATTTATCTTGCATAGAAAGTTATTGTAAGCCGAGTAGGACTCCTTAGTCTATAAAACGAGGTCCTAGGGCATAGAGATTTATACGTATTCATTGAGTCATAGAGTTATAGCTTCAAGGTTGAAGCATTTTGTTTGATATAATTTTGTTCTTTGTTTACTGTTACAAATGATACAAAGTTCTTCTTAAAATCAAGTACAAGATTCCGCATTGTATTTGATAAACTCAAAGACAGTTTCTATACTTGGTTGTGTTGAATTTATTCAAACTAACTAAACCTTTACAAGCTAAGGGATTCGATCAAGTGCATAAATGGGATCAACACGAACAAAAACAAGCGCTTCCTGGGAGGAAACCCATGTTTTTAATTGTTTGATGTTTTTCCTTTATTTGTTTGTTTGTGTCATATATGCTTAATCATAATTGTTTAATTTTCATGCTTCGAATAATTTTGTGAAAATGCTTTATTTTGTTTTTAACCTCGTCTTAATTATATATAAAGGTATTTTACAAAAAGATAAGTGTAGGGAAGATCACATTTGTTTATAAGAACGAATTCGAACACGAAAGATAACAATTAATGATTAGCATATATTTGTGTGTTTGTTAGAGTCAAATGCTTGTATCAAGTCACAATGAATGTTCTGCAGCTTTTCCAGGTTTTATTAATTAGATTTTTTTGGAAATTTTCCAGAAACAAAACACAAAAATACTGTCAGGTCATACCTGATTGCGTCAGGGTTTACCACCCGATGGCGTTAGACACTGTAGCAGCACAGTTTTCCAGGATTTTGTTTTTCTGCTGGAACTTAATTTTTGCAAATTTTCAGAATTTAAAATTTACGGGAATCTGTAGACATTTATTTTGCAAGCATTATATCCTATTAATTCCTAGAAAGCAAAGTAAGATATATGTGCATATTTATTTTTATAGGATTTAATTTTTATATATATAGTGTTTACCGCCGATTTTATGCGAGGTTTTGTATTTCTTTTTCATAGTGAATTACAGGTTATATTGGACAAGAAGATGAAAGTATACATTAGAAGTGAAGCTTATCAAGTTTGTTTTCTTGGAGGAAGATTTAACCATGTTTTCACATCGTCCATGCCGAGGAATCAGGGGAGTATTAGTTTCTTTCTCTATTTTATTTTGCTGTTATCATAACTTTGATACTTTTCAAGAACATTGGGGACACTGTTCAATTTAAGTGTAGGGAGGGTAAAACGGGATACCTTAGAAACTATAACTTCGCTTGATATTTGTTTTGTTTTAGAGTAAATGTGTAATAAAACTAAGAAAGATACTTGTTCGGGCAATTTTAGCATCAAATTTAAATTTTTTTACAACATGTAGGAGTGAAACTTTAGTTTTAATAAGTGTCTCATGGATAGGAATTATATAGCTAGCACAAAAACCCTGCCACTCAAAAATTTCCACCCCAAAAATGTAAGGTTCGCGTTAAGATCTTTAGGAAAAAGCATTCACCTTTAATGCTTATGAGTGTACCGGTAGTATATAGATTCTAGAACTTGCGTTTGTGATGCATCTCGAGATCGCTTGTGAGAGTACATTCGTGTAGTTAGGATTTACTAAATGATAAGAGGCACTAGGATAACCCTTGTTTTAAACCTGTTTTATAATTACGTTGGCTACACCGGTCAAGTAATTCTCCCACACATTTGCGATATACTTATTTTTAGTACACGATACCCCTAGTACACCCCTCAGAGCCTATCCTTTTCGCGGTTCTCGTGATATTTTGGTGGATTCCGAAATATTAATGAAGAACATTGTTTACAATTCACCCCCAAATGTACACACAAATTGACTTAGCCTTCCTTGTATGCACTCATTTTTAGTTCATTATTGTTACAACATATTTGTTAAACCCTTTTTTAATTGCCTAATTGGTTACACGGTTGCTAAGTCGAGTTATATCTTGTAAATACAGTTTTAGGACGACTTGGAACTTATGGGTAAAAGTACTAGTTTGTTATGGAGTAATGGGGAAAAATGTCACGTTATTACCCCCATATGTGCGTTAATGTTTAAATTACTCCACGTGTTTTGATTTTCTTAATTCGGGTCATTAGTTAGTTATGTGTAAAGTATGTAAAAGTTCAAGTGTAGAGAGGTTGCAAGATCCCTTTGATATATTATTTTGGATGGTAGGGCAAGAGTGTATAAAAAATATATATATATATATATATATATATATATATATATATATATATATATATATATATATATATAAGAAAAAAAAAGAAAAAAAAAGAATATATAAAAGAAAAGAAAAAAATATATAAAAAAAAAGAAAAAAAAGAGAAAAAAATATATAAAAAGAAAAAAAAAAGTATAAAAAGAAAAGAGAAAAAAAAAAAAACATATGGACTACCATCTCGTTTCTTTTATTTGTTTAAGTCAAAAAAGTGTCAAGAAAAAAAAAAAAAAAAAAAAAAAAGGTTAGTAGTTAGCGAGTCGAGTCGAGTCTTGGCTTAGCAACACCTCATTGTACATGTAATTGACCAAGATAATTGACTTGCCACCAGTAAAATTCCCTATATCCAACAAAACCGTGTTTCCCATACCCTTACACCTAATGTTACAACCCTTGAAAAGCCCTCTTTGATAGTTTATCCTAGGTGCTTACGCCAAAGTGGTGGAGGTTTGATCCTTTCCCAAGCCTATGGTAATCTATGTGCTATGACAGGTACAAAGTGTTATATTTTCCCGTTTTCATTCATGCTATATAACTTTATACACCCGAGAGATGTGAGAATCCAAACACTTTATATCAGGTGCTAGTATATAATTTCCGTGCTTATTTTGACTAACGTGGAACGATCATGTGTTGTAATTACTTTTATATTTGTGTTAAATGATCCCTAACTTGTATTTTGATTAGTAGAAAAGCTCATTTGCTTGAGGACAAGCAAATCCCAAGTGTAGGGATATTTGATAATGATTTATTTGGTACCTTTTTAAGGGGTCATTTAAGCCTAAAATCGTATAAATATGATCAAATATTGACCTAAATCGTTTCTTTTTGTATTTTAGGTACTTGGGACGAGAAATCTGAAATTTGGCACTTTTTGGACGCATTTGGACGAAAAAGTGAAGAAAACGACAAAGTCAGGAAAAACCTGTCAGACTTGGAGATTTCACGGCGTCACTTGCTAAAACGTGATGCCGTCCCTTGTTTATGAAGCTAGATTTTTGGTTCAAGTTTATCAACTGACGCTTCAGAGGAATTTGATGATTCTACAACTTGACGCCGTCAGGTACAAATTGGAGATGGGAGTCACATTTTAAGCTAGAAAGAGACGGCTCAGAAGAATATACAAGTGACGGCCTCAAGATATTCCTGACGCCGTCATAACGGTGACTTGCACAAGACGAAACCATAAACACGGCGAGCTGACGGCGTCACGACCTATAAGGTGATGCCGTCAGGGTTGTAAATCTATATATACTTTCGCAATTTTTTATTGTAATGTGTAACACTTTGGAGGACAAAACCCTAGACGATTTTCACAGCTTTTGTAGGGCTTTTTCAGCCTTTTTCATCCATGTTCAATTGAAGATAAGTTATTCGTTTAATCATTCAATATGTCTATGTGTTGTTTGGTTACTTGTTTATCTTTTATTTGCTCTAACATGTTAGCTTAAGTTTATTTGTGTTTGCTTAGATCTAGTGAAACCTAGTTATTGAATATTGATTTGTTGTCTTTTGTTTAGTTGATTGCGTCACGTTAGGCTAAGAAAACTGGCTGACTTCTTATATGTAACTAGCTTGAACGTCTTAGAAAACACAACAGTAGAGTGCACTATTGGTTTTTCTCGATGTATTTATTACGTGAATTGCAGCTTGTAGATCCTAGAAAACTTAATAGACTTTAAGTGATTTAGGGGAGACTAAGATTTATAGAGTTGGGGACTTCGGCACCTCCCCACGACCAATATTAAGGAATACAGCGCTTCAACTAAAACAAGGACGTGACAATTCATCAAATCAGTAGAAGATAACTAGGGAGTAATTAATTCTAAGTGAACACGTTTTTCCTATCATAAGAGTTACCACTAATTTACTTTTCTTTGTTATTAGTTTTAATTTAGTCTTATAATTAGTTTTTAGGCTAGTTGATTAACAACTAATTCCGCCCACTCCTTCAAAACCGAAATTTTTAATTGCTATTCATAAAATATAAAAATACAAAAAGAATCATTCCTCACCTCTAGACCTATCTCGTCATACATCTTGACCTTTCCACAACTATTGCGAGACTATTCCCCTAGAGAACGATCAATCCCCCGGACTTATCTATACTACACTAGAACAGTTAGGTACACTGCCTAGGAGGATTGTAAAACCTTTTGGGAGGGTTACAACCGCAGCATCAAGTTTTTGGTGCCGCTGCCGGGGAATAGTTAGTAGTTTAGGTTCGATTTTATCTCGTTTAGGTCTACTCACTAGATTCCTGTCAAGTGAGATTTTTCTTTTTATTAGCTTTCTCGTAGTCTATCTTTTCTTTGTGTCTTTTTTTGTGAAAAAACCTTTTCATTGACTTTTCCATTCACCATTATGGAGAACGCGAATCCACCATACTACCAACCACGAAATTCACCCACTCCAATAAAAAAATGACATCTTGATGTTCCAACAACATCAAGATGAACCTCTCTATGATACATGGACTCATTTTAAATATTTACTTCGAAAATTCCCTCATCATAGCTTCGATTTATGGTCCTAAATTCAAATATTTTACTATCGTGTCAACCACTATACCCAAATGGACATGGACCATGCAGCAGATGGGAAATTTAGGGAATTAAATGCTGAAGAAGCATGGGAAATCATTGAGGATTTAGCTCAAAGAGAATATGGATGGGACAACCCAACAAATGTCATTACGATTCAATTAATAACAAGTTTGAGGGATCAAGCAAGAAGTTTTTTTGGGGATAAAAAGGTTAGAGTTGAGATACCTAGGTGCATGTCATGGTTAGGTGACACCAAAATACAAGACGAACACATAGGTAATCAAGATAAGATGGAGCATAGAGTAGAAAATCCAAGTCCACTAAGTACTCCACAAGTCCCACCATCACTTGATGAATACACACCACCCGTGACTTACCTGGAAGAAGTAGAAGAGACTATAGGAACCCCAATAGAGGTTGAATCCTTGGACCAAACACAACTAGAGGAAATAGCTTTGAATACTTGTAGTCATAACCTTTCTTTAAGTTCTAGGGAGTTTCCTAGTGTTGATGAACCGCAGCCTCAACCAAATTCGTTACCCAATTTTCCATCCTTAGATGTGAATTTAGGAATTGAAAAAGGCCCCGATCCACTCATCAAACCATATAATCCGAGTAGTTTTAGGATGAAGGAAGCCATTCACACACCCCCTTCACCTCACGTGGCATATTTCCACCCTAAGGATGTGTATCGCTACTATCATCTGCACTTGTTAGGTCCTAGATTTGATATAACACAAGATATAGATCACGTATAACACTAGATAATGAGAGAAAGAGAAGGTTGATTATATATCATACTAGTGAAGCCGTGAGGTGACATTCATACATAAAGCCCATACGTTTAGCAACCGATTACATGTGAATGACCAAGACTTGATTAATAGTAAAACGTGTTCCCAACAATCGCCCCCTAAGGATTGGTCATCTAGGTTGCTTGACGTCTTCTTTGCTTCTTTGGCTTTGACGTCTTTAGAGTCTTTGTTCTTTGTTCTTGTTGTGATGTGATATGGTAATGTCTTGATCTGCCTTCCACCAACGTTCTTTGATCACGATGTCTTTACGTCTTTTCCACCATGCTCATACATCTTTTGACTTATGATCTTCATACTTCAAAGTAGTTCTCACTTTATAAGCTTCAATCTTTGTCTTGATCTTTGACTTTCTTTTGACTTCTTTGAACTTTTGTTATCCCTTAGTCTTTTGTGAGAACTTTTCTTCATGATATTTGCATGAGCATGATGGAAATAGTGGTGGTGGAACTCCTGGTCTCCATAAGTACCTGCAATTTAGATAGTTAGTAATAAATCATCCGGCACTTACAGGTTTGGACTTCGAGATCGTCAACAGCATAGTGTGAAGACTTTCTCTAATCCTTTCCAAGGACGTTCCTGAATCGGATGCCCCCGAGAGAGCTAACTCAGATACACCGAAGTGTATCAATGATTCAGGTGAGCCACTGAAGTATACCGAAGTATCACTTCACGACTGTAGACCGTTTGGAGCCACCATGAACACTAAGCGTAATCCACAAGGGATTACCGAAGTAACCTGCTGTCAGGGCTGTTTAATGTTGACCCTGACAGGAATTTCCATTCAATCACTGAGAATCACAATTTGTGAATTCCCTCATGAATGTTCTAGGCAGATTAGTAATTTGACCCAAAATGCAGAAGACACATTGTGTTTTTTATGCAACTGTGCACAACATACAATATGAAAATGGATGGGCTTATACAGCTTGCAAGTCATGCAACAGTAGAGTTTCTACAATTACGTCAGAAGGAAACAATTTTTCAAGAAACAAGAAACAATTGTGGTACTGTACGAAACATGAAGAAACATAAGCAGTTGTATCAACGTATGAAACTCATTCTTCTAATAAAAATTAAAAAACTAAACCCTCCGTACCAAATATAAAAATACAAAATTGAATATTATTTATGTTTCATGTGTAGGTACAAAATCATTGTTCGTATAGTTGATAAAACCGGTACTACACAAATTGTGCTTTTTGACAACAATGTGCATAAGATGACGAATTTGACCGCGTTTGAAATCATGCAACAACATGGCATGGATACTGATCAATATTTTCCAAATGAGCTTAATCAAATCATTGGAAAACAATATCTTTTTAAGATTTTGTATTCTGAGTTTAACCACAACAATAACAGCCACATATATCGAGGTGAAAAAGTTACTGAAGATGTTTATGCAATCAACTACTTTAAGAACGGCTTCCTAGAGGATGAGGTTTTGACACTGCATTATTGTATTATTTCTTAATCCATATACCCCAAGTTGTTACAAATTGAACTTTTCGTTGTCAAATAAAACAGGAAGCCGAAGATTACTTACAAGATGACGAAGATGATTTTGAAAATGATGAAAATGTTCCAG
Organism: Artemisia tridentata subsp. tridentata; assembly: GCA_021014915.2. Classification (NCBI taxonomy): domain Eukaryota; kingdom Viridiplantae; phylum Streptophyta; class Magnoliopsida; order Asterales; family Asteraceae; genus Artemisia; species Artemisia tridentata. Next base: position 235,422,034 of record CP139504.1, read on the forward strand.
ATGATGCTGACAATGAGTTATATGAAGATGAGGATACCAATGCAAAATTATCTACAGATATGAATGAGGTATTATATGCGGATTTTAAAGACAACAACGCAATATCTTTATTTGAAAACATTTTTGTATTACTGATTTTTTTTATTAAACATTGTAGGATGTTGAAGATGGCTTTACAAGCACACCATATGGTATCGATGAGGTAGTATAATATTTCATTGTTAAATTCATTCAACATGAAAACATGCATAAAAAATGAAACTTAGTTTTCACCCTCTTTTGAAATCACCACAGGAAAACAATTTAAATCAAACCAGATGTGATACCTTGGATGACACTTGTAACACCCCAACCCGACAAGGGTAAAGATATCACAAATATATGGTTTCATATCAGAACACATAGTATCCATAAAACAAAATAGCGGAAGTCAATACATAATCCAATAATAAGTCAACATGACTTATATCCAACATGAAAGGAAATAAAAGAAGTACATGATTCAATGCCTAAACAATGGCAACATAAAATCCAAAGAAATCAAATGGTAGATAAGCTATAAAGAACAAGCTCCACTCAAGTGCACTCAACCCCAAAGCCATGCCCAGCTCCTAGCTTAATTACCTGCCGCGGGAAAAGAAAACGCGGCTGAGCTACTAGAGCTCAGTGAACAGATATAACGTAACAAGCAGTAGCATAAAGAATAATACATGAGTAAATGAGAATGGAAGCATGAGTACATGATACACATACATGGTAAGAATACATGGTGTCATAATGGGAAGAACAAAGGAATATGGTAAAGGAAGGTCAGTAATCCACTACGAGCCCATAACATGAAATCATAATCATAATCGTAACCATAAACATGTAGAGGGGAGACCTCTTAGTATCCTGTAAATATGAGGGGTGTCCTCAATCATGGGTTGGAGTGATCAACTCCCAGAGTGTGAAAGACGTGTATCGCACACACCATCAGTCACCATGAATAACATAACATAACATAACATAACATGTACATGAACAAATCTAGGATGCATCCATACGCCCCAGGTGGCCATAATCTGCCTCTACGTAAACATAACATGCAGGGACGGGACAGGTCATCACTCTCCTGCCCTAGAGTCATGCCATCGGTGCATCGACTGACATGGACATGAAACCCTCATGCCTAGTGAGTGGCTCGTAGTATCAAACTGAGGGTAAAGGTCAAGTATCATGGGTCATGTTTTAAGTTTACTTGCATAGGTCAATATCATGTTTCATAAGTTCATAATCATGGTTCATAATCATGGTTCATAATCATGGTTCACAAGCAAGGGTTCATAAGCAAAGGTTCATGAATGAAAGGTTCATAATCATAAAAGGTTCAATACCATGGTGGTTCAATAATCGAGGTCATAACAAGAGAGTGAAGGCCTCTTATCAAAGAAGCAGAATATCTGTACCTTATTGCTTGACAATGAAAATCACAAAGATAAGATGAAGATGATCACAGGTCACTCCTTCTTCACACCTAAAGGAGTAAGACATGATTACTAAAGATCCCATTCCAATTTTAAGTAACTTTCTATTTTTAGCAGGTTTCTATTTTTAGAAAGTTTCCCTATTTAGAAGGTTTCCATATTTAGTAAGTTGGATCAACATTCTTAGTTAAATCATTATTTCAGGAATTAGGGTATCTTTTATCACATTTGCATATTAGGTCCTTAAGAATTCACAATTTACACTTTAAAACCCTTTAGTTTCAAAAGTTACACTTTAGACCCTTAATTTATCAAAATTTCACCATGGTCACTTATTTTATCATATTATAAGAATGTATCCTCAATTTTATAGAATTTACACAATAGGTCCCTCTAGTTTACAAAGTTACATATTTAGTCCTTTTAATTTATGATTTCAATCTTATATTAATAATAATTACATATTAACCCATTAAATCATCAAATTGACACATAACCCCCTGAATGCATTATTTTACTCAAAACAGCCCCAACTTTCCAGAAATTACAAGTTTAGTCCCTCTAATTAATTCATTACAAATCGAATTTATAAATATATATATAATTCAAAATAAACCTTTAGACAATTATTTACACAAAAGGCCCCTCTAAATTTTTTTTACACGACATGCCACAATATTTATAAAGTTCCAAAAGTGATCCACAAGTTTTATAAAAGTACAATTCGACCCTTAAAGTTTTAAAACAATTCGTATAGTCTTTATTTTAATTCGAAACAAGCCCTAGCCACATCAAATAATTATGTCATGATTACACATCAATTATTACACTAAAACAAACCCTAATCCATGTCCAAAAACCCTAGATCGATTACTTCCATATTTTCCCAATTTATTTCTAAATTCCGATTTTAAGTTTAATTCGAAAATAAATATTGTAGGCCATGATAAATCGAATACATATTTTTCTTATGTTAACATGATCATAAAGAGTCCATGAAAATTATTTCCAGCCATGGTTCGATCGTATTTATTTATTTTAGAATTAGGTTCGATTTATAGATTAAATTCACAAACGATATAAAGACCATGCATGGATCGAAAAGGGTAATTTTTATGGCGTTCATAGGAAGTAAGAAACATGAGAAAATTGACAAACCAAGTTTTAGACGTGTAGATATGACTGGATGAGAATAATGCACTCGATAAGGTTCAAAACTCCCACGCCTTCACGAGCTCTTTCAAAACCTTGTAAACAATTTTCATGGACCATGTACAACATGAGAATCATGAGAAAAATGTTGGACGAATTTATTAGAGGTCGTATGAATAAATTCGAATTATACCTTGTCGAAGAGAAATAATTCTCTCAAAAATAGAGAACGGGTGAGAACAGCTCCAATCCAATTTTTCCTAGGTTAGACATGTTATAAGGAGTGTGAGAAAAATGAGAATCGAATTTTATGATGATCGAATGAATTAAACACGAATTATACCTTTATATGATGTAGCGATGGAAAGAATTTTGCCAAGAATGATTCGAACAAAGAACACCTTCCTAATTATTTTTCCAGCACTCCTTAGAAGTGGATTGATCACAGAAAAATGCTTGGAGGATTTGTGGAAATCGAATGGAGTCTCAAAGGAATTTTTGGTGTGTTTATTATCAATCGGTAATTTGGTTTAGGAATAAAAAAGATATGATTGAGTTTAATAAGGGAAAAACCGAGTAGGGGGGGGAGTATTTGACCAGAAATTTCGGAGTTATAGTTGGTACATTGATTTGCTTTAATTTGATCTTAATTTGCTTCTTAATTACATTTTATTTCCTAATTAAATCATAGAATTGAGTTTAAATAATATTAGGCGCCCAAGGGCATTTTGGTAATTTTCATGGCTTGTGAAAATGTTGAAATGAGTGTTAAAAATATTTAGGATCATTACTTGTTCATGGTTAGGAGCTTGGAATTTATTTGATAACTTGTAAGCTTTTTAATTAAATTTTTAACTTGTAGGGGCAAAATGGTAATTTTACATGCTTTCTGATTTTCAGGTATTACAACTTCTTCCCCTCTAACAGAAAAATTTCGTCCTCGAAATTTGCAATGACATGAGAAAGAAAACATGACAGAAACGAAACGGAACATACCAGATCAAAACATGAAATGAGGATAACTCGATCGTATCGATTCTTCGGTCTCCCAGGTTGCTTCACGTGCTGGGTGATTCCGCCAAAGAATCTTTACAAAAGGAATGACTTTATTTCTCATCACGCGTTCCTGACGCTCTAGAACCGCTTCCGGTTCTTCAGATAAGGTCATATCAGGACGAATCTGATCAAACGGATAAGAAGCCACATGAAGAGGGTGATAATTGTATCCTCTCAAAAGAGATATATGAAATACATTATGAACATGAGCCAACTGAGGTGGCAAAGCTAGACGATATGAGACTTCTCCGATACGCTCCAGAATTTCAAAGGGTCCAATAAACCTAGGACTGAGCTTGCCCTTAATACCAAAACGTTTGACGCCTCGGAACGGAGATACTTTAAGAAATACCCGGTCGCCTACATTAAACTCTAGATCCCGACGGTGTTTTATCCGCATAACTCTTTTGACGTGCCCGTGCCTCTTTCAATTTCTCTTTAGCCGTGGCAACCTTTTCATTTGTGACCTCAATCATCTCAGGTCCTTCAAGAATACGTTCCCCTACTTCATTCCAACATACCGGTGCTCTGCACTTTCGCCCATATAACATCTCAAAAGGTGCCATATCAATGCTCGCGTGCCAACTGTTATTATAAAGCGAACTCTACCAAACACAGTAGTCGTCCCAACTACCCGTCCATTCCAATGCACACGCTCGTAACATATCCTCTAATGTCTGGATGGTCCTCTCCGACTGACCATCAGTTTGGGGATGAAAAGCGGTACTGAACTTAAGACGAACACCCCAAACTTTATGTAATCCCTTCCAGAAGCGCGAAGTAAAACGAGGATCACGATCAGAAACGATAGAAGAAGGAGTGCCATGCAATCTAACAATCTCCTGCGTGAAAATCTCGGACAGCTTACTAACACTGTAGCTCATACGGATGGGTAAGAAATGAGCGGATTTAGTTAGCCGATCAACGACCACCCAAATCGCGTCATGCTTCCTACGAGTCAACGGTAAACCACAAACAAAATCCATAGAAATTTCATCCCACTTCCAAACTGGAATCTCCAAAGGCTGTAATAACCCACTAGCTCTCTGGTGTTCAATCTTGACCTGCTGACAGGTCATACACCTAGCTACAAACGATGCCACATCCTGCTTCATGCCGCTCCACCAGAAATGTTGCTTTAGATCCCGATACATCTTGGTTGAACCAGGATGTATAGAAAAAGGAGAACTATGAGCCTCAGTCAACAAGGCCTCACGTAGATCGGAATCATCAGGAACACATAATCGATCTCCACACCATACAATACCACTATCATCTACTCGAAACTCAGACTGCTTACCTTCCTCGACATTCTGCACAATAGCCCAGAGTTCACCATCGTCCTTCTGGGCTTCCTTAATCCGCAGCATCAAGTTCGATTCCACCTTCAAACTCGCCCAATAACCACTAACGCCCTTTACACATATCTCAACCTCTAACCGCTCTAAGTCCTGAAGAATACGAGGCTCGACATTCAAACTAGCAATCATACCCGATTTCCTGCTGAGTGCATCGGCAACAACATTCGCCTTGCCGGGATGATACTGGATATTAGTGTCGTAGTCTTTCAGAAGCTCCAACCATCTTCTCTGCCTCATGTTGAGCTCTTTCTGGGTAAATATGTATTTGAGACTCTTATGATCCGTGAAGATATCACATGATTCACCGTATAAGTAATGTCTCCATATTTTCAATGCGAATACCACAGCTGCCAACTCTAGATCATGGGTCGGATAATTTTCCTCATAGGGTTTTAACTGCCTTGAAGCATAGGCAATTACTTTCCCGTTCTGCATGAGGACACAACCTAAACCTTTCTTGGAAGCGTCACTATAAATCTGAAATCCTCCCGAACCCGACGGTAAGGTCAAAATAGGTGCAGAAACTAGCCGTCGTTTCAACTCCTCAAAACTCTGCTCACGCTCATCCGTCCACACAAACTTTTCACCCTTTCTCATCAACTGAGTTAACGGTAAAGCCAACTTCGAAAACCCCTCGACAAAGCGTCGATAATAGCCAGCTAAACCCAGAAAACTCCTGACTTCGGTTACCGTGGTAGGTCTTGGCCATTTTGTGATAGCCTCGACCTTAGCTGGATCCATGGTAATCCCATCTGCAGACACGACGTGACCAAGGAAAGCAACTCGGTCCAACCAGAATTCACACTTGGAAAATTTAGCGTATAATTTCTGCTGCCTCAGAATACCCAAAACAGTACGCAAATGCTGCTCGTGCTCTTCCGCCGACTTAGAATATACCAGAATATCATCAATGAAAACGATGACGAATTTATCAAGAAATTCATGGAAGACCCGGTTCATTAAGTCCATAAATACTGCAGGAGCATTTGTTAACCCAAAAGGCATAACCAAGAACTCATAATGTCCATACCGGGTACGGAAAGCAGTCTTAGAAATGTCCTGCTCTTTAACCCGCAACTGGTGATAACCAGATCGCAAGTCAATCTTGGAGAATACTTTAGCACCCTGCAACTGATCGAATAAATCATCGATGCGAGGTAGCGGATAACGGTTCCGAATAGTGATGCGGTTTAACTCCCCGGTAATCAATACACAACCGCATAGACCCATCTTTCTTCTTTACAAAAAGTACAGGAGCACCCCATGGTGACACACTCGGGCGAATAAAACCACAGTCCAATAACTCTTCAAGCTGTTCCTTTAACTCCTTGAGTTCCACCGGTGCCATCCGGTACGGAGCCTTAGAGATAGGCTCAGCGCCGGGAATCAGATCGATAGTAAATTCAACCTCTCTGGCCGGAGCAAGACCAGGAAGTTTTTCAGGAAAAACATCAGAAAATTCCCGAACAACATGAACAGTATTAATATCAGGACCTTCCGCAGAAGAATCTTTAACAGAGGCCAAATAACCTTGGCAACCATGAGATATTAGAGTCCTTGCTTTCAAAGCAGAAATAATTTTCACAGATTTTAGAGGGCGTGTTTCATGAAAAACAAATTCAGGCTGAATTAGATCACCAAAAATTACTTTGCGAGCATGACAGTCAATAGTGGCTCTATGAAAAGATAACCAATCCATGCCGAGAATAACATCGAAATCAACCATGTCCAAAGGGAGTAGATTTGCCGAACGAATCCGGTCATCGAATCGTATAGGACAATTTACGTATTCATGATCAATAAGAGTACTGAGTTTCATGGGAGTAGAGAGGGATACTTGATTACTTAGTGGTGTTGGTAATATTTTAAGTTTCTTAACCAGGTTTAAAGATATAATCGAGTGTGTAGCTCCAGTATCAAAAAGTGTGAAATAGCGTGATCACCAATATATAAAATGCCCGTAATCGTACCTGAAGACTGAGCCGCCTGATCCCGAGTCATAGAATATACACGGCCAGTGTTGGGTGGAGGGGGAGGTAGATAGTTCCCGGTTTTCTCCGGGTTTTGCTTGGGACAATCTTTCACACGATGCTCTGTCGAACCACATCCAAAACAAGTCCCAGAAGCCCGACGACATGGTCCATTGTGGCGCTTGCCACACGTAGTACAAATAGGATAAGTATATGAACCCCCAGATGCACCTCCCTGAGAATTAGAACCCGGAGCCCTGCTCTGCTGATTACCCCTAGCAGTCTGGTCTCTCCCCTGTTTCTGACTGGTGTTGCGTCCCGAGCGATCATCTCCCTGCCTAGGAGTGAACCTGGAATCCTGACCTCTAGTATCCGACCTCTTCTGATCATAGTTTCTGCCAGCCTGACCCTGATGGTCGTATCGTCGATCCCCCTGTCCACGAGAATCATAACTCCTGTCATTTCGGCCCTTAAAATCCTTGTTCTGCCCCTGAGTCTGAATCCTATCCCCATCTCTGTTTCTCTTATACCCAGATCCCTGATGAAATATCTCGATATTGCGAGCAGCGTCGCAACATTCTGCCGGGTCCTTAAACTCATCATTAAGTATGCGGTCTAGTACCCACCTAATACAATAGCAAAAGAAAAATGTATTAATGTCTGTTGGTACCAACCATCAACTTAAATAGGTTACTAACCTCTTGAGTCCCCATTTGTATTGCCTAGCCTGCTGCTTAGAGTCCCCAGCAAGCGGCCCCACAAAACTGACTAATCGCTGAAACCGCTCCAGATACTGCCCAGCATGCTCAGACTCAAGCTGAGAGATAGTGTTGTACTCCCTAATGAACCTCTGCTGCTCGAAGCAGGGAAGTACCGATTATAGAACGTGGTACGGAAATCAGCCCATGAACAACCGAGAACATATGCATCACCACCTTTAGCTTCTTTATGCGCTTTCCACCAGTTGAGCGCGTCACCTTCTAGCTTGAACACAGCCAGACGAGTCTTGAACCCGTCCTCACAACCTAACACTTCGAACAGTTTCTCCATGTGGGTGATCCAATCTTCTGCTGCCTGAGGAGTAGCAGCAGAAGAGAAGGACAACGGCTTGAGCTTATTAAAACTCTCCAGCCACCCATTAATAGTAGTGGGTCGGCCCCCCACCACCAGAAGAACTGCCAGCACCCCCAGATGGGCCAGCTCCACCACTGATAAGTCGGTTGACCACCGCCTCAGTGTTAAGGCCCGGTAGTAGACGGGCTACAGCATTAGCTATCATTTCCTCCAGATTGGGGGTTTCAGCATCTCCTCCACTGTTATACTCCTGGTGACGAGTGTTAACCATCTATAGAATTATGAAAACGATTAGCAAGGTAAAACAAAATATGACAGAGCGGAATACGGAAAAGAGTACGCGAAAGGAAAACCTAATGTCTACCCAATCCTCACAGGTCAAAGGCCTAAGCCAACGGATTTCGGAAACCTGTCTCTGATACCATAAATTGTAACACCCCAACCCGACAAGGGTAAAGATATCACAAATATATGGTTTCATATCAGAACACATAGTATCCATAAAACAAAATAGCGGAAGTCAATACATAATCCAATAATAAGTCAACATGACTTATATCCAACATGAAAGGAAATAAAAGAAGTACATGAGTTCAATGCCTAAACAATGGCAACATAAAATCCAAAGAAATCAAATGGTAGATAAGCTATAAAGAACAAGCTCCACTCAAGTGCACTCAACCCCAAAGCCATGCCCAGCTCCTAGCTTAATTACCTGCCGCGGAAAAGAAAACGCGGCTGAGCTACTAGAGCTCAGTGAACAGATATAACGTAACAAGCAGTAGCATAAAGAATAATACATGAGTAAATGAGAATGGAAGCATGAGTACATGATACACATACATGGTAAGAATACATGGTGTCATAATGGGAAGAACAAAGGAATATGGTAAAGGAAGGTCAGTAATCCACTACGAGCCCATAACATGAAATCATAATCATAATCGTAACCATAAACATGTAGAGGGGAGACCTCTTAGTATCCTGTAAATATGAGGGGTGTCCTCAATCATGGGTTGGAGTGATCAACTCCCAGAGTGTGAAAGACGTGTATCGCACACACCATCAGTCACCATGAATAACATAACATAACATAACATAACATGTACATGAACAAATCTAGGATGCATCCATACGCCCCAGGTGGCCATAATTTGCCTCTACGTAAACATAACATGCAGGGACGGGACAGGTCATCACTCTCCTGCCCTAGAGTCATGCCATCGGTGCATCGACTGACATGGACATGAAACCCTCATGCCTAGTGAGTGGCTCGTAGTATCAAACTGAGGGTAAAGGTCAAGTATCATGGGTCATGTTTTAAGTTTACTTGCATAGGTCAATATCATGTTTCATAAGTTCATAATCATGGTTCATAATCATGGTTCATAATCATGGTTCACAAGCAAGGGTTCATAAGCAAAGTTCATGAATGAAAGGTTCATAATCATAAAAGGTTCAATACCATGGTGGTTCAATAATCGAGGTCATAACAAGAGAGTGAAGGCCTCTTATCAAAGAAGCAGAATATCTGTACCTTATTGCTTGACAATGAAAATCACAAAGATAAGATGAAGATGATCACAGGTCACTCCTTCTTCACACCTAAAGGAGTAAGACATGATTACTAAAGATCCCATTCCAATTTTAAGTAACTTTCTATTTTTAGCAGGTTTCTATTTTTAGAAAGTTTCCCTATTTAGAAGGTTTCCATATTTAGTAAGTTGGATCAACATTCTTAGTTAAATCATTATTTCAGGAATTAGGGTATCTTTTATCACATTTGCATATTAGGTCCTTAAGAATTCACAATTTACACTTTACACCCTTTAGTTTCAAAAGTTACACTTTAGACCCTTAATTTATCAAAATTTCACCATGGTCACTTATTTTATCATATTATAAGAATGTATCCTCAATTTTATAGAATTTACACAATAGGTCCCTCTAGTTTACAAAGTTACATATTTAGTCCTTTTAATTTATGATTTCAATCTTATATTAATAATAATTACATATTAACCCATTAAATCATCAAATTGACACATAACCCCCTGAATGCATTATTTTACTCAAAACAGCCCCAACTTTCCAGAAATTACAAGTTTAGTCCCTCTAATTAATTTTATTACAAATCGAATTTATAAATATATATATAATTCAAAATAAACCTTTAGACAATTATTTTACACAAAAGGCCCCTCCAATTATTTTTACACGACATGCCACAATATTTATAAAGTTCCAAAAGTGATCCACAAGTTTTATAAAAGTACAATTCGACCCTTAAAGTTTTAAAACAATTCGTATAGTCTTTATTTTAATTCGAAACAAGCCCTAGCCACATCAAATAATTATGTCATGATTACACATCAATTATTACACTAAAACAAACCCTAATCCATGTCCAAAAACCCTAGATCGATTACTTCCATATTTCCCAATTTATTTCTAAATTCCGATTTTAAGTTTAATTCGAAAATAAATATTGTAGGCCATGATAAATCGAATACATATTTTTCTTATGTTAACATGATCATAAAGAGTCCATGAAAATTATTTCCAGCCATGGTTCGATCGTATTTATTTATTTTAGAATTAGGGTTCGATTTATAGATTAAATTCACAAACGATATAAAGACCATGCATGGATCGAAAAGGGTAATTTTTATGGCGTTCATAGGAAGTAAGAAAAATTGACAAACTGCAATGACCATGTTTTTATGCAACTGTCAAACATGACATATGAAAATATGGCTTATACAGTTCAATCAGCACATAGAGTTTTCAAAACCTCGATAAAACAATTTTCAGAAAAAGAAACATTGTGAATCATGTAGAAACATGGAGAAACATAAGCGTTGTATAAAGGTATGAATATACCTTTGATAAAAATAAGAAATAACTCTCGTAAAAATAGAAATACAAAATTCAACAATTATTTCTTTAGGTAAAAATCATTGTTTAAGGTGATAAAAACGGTACAACGATTTTTTTGACAAAATGTATAAATGACAATTTGACCCTTTAAAATATGAACACGATGGATAAAATTTTGCCAAATGATTATCGAACATGAAACAATTCTTTAATTTATTTTTTACCACACCCATAAAGCGATTATCAGTAGAAAAATACTTGAGATGTTTAGGGAAATCAAATTGAACGTTCTCAAGGAATTTTGATGTATTTGTTTTTTAATCAATCCCAATTTGTTACAATTAATTTTCATTGTCAAATTAAACATAAGGAAATACACAAGAGAAGAGATTGGGGATAAATGATAGAAATGTTCAGATGATGCTGACAATGATTTATATGAAATTGAATACATAAATTATCTACAATATGAATGATTATTATTCGAAATTTAAAACAATAGAATATTTTAATATATTGAGCCAACATTTTTGTAATGATTTTTTTGAAAATGTTGAATGAGTTTAAAGATGCTTTGACAAACACATATGTTCATGAGGTAGAAATTTCATTTTAATTTCACATGAAAACTTGTAAAAATAAATTTTTTAAACCTTTTGAAAATGGAAATTTTAAATCATACATGATTTGATATTACTACACTACAACATTATCGACTGATATGAATGAGGTATTATTCACTACCTTAATAAATAAATGTTTACTCATATTCCTAAATCCATTTAACTCCGTTACATGTTTAAAATGAAAATTTTATATTATTAACCATGTTTTAATAAAACACAGGAAGGAGATGTTAACAACGGTGTCCCTACCATAGTCGAACCCCATGGATGTGATAAAAAATGAAGCCGTGAAATGGTTGAGCAACCAAATTATGAAACAGAAGATAAAGAGGAGGATACACATCAGAATAAAAAAATGAGTACAAGCATCATCGAAAAGGATGTATGATATGAAATAGAATGCACTTAGTTTTATCCTTCCACATCTAATTTGCATTGAACAATTGTTTTTCGTTTTTTTCGGTTATTTTATTACTGGAATTTTATTTGGCTTTTTATATTACAAATTACATATAATGTTTGTTTAGTTTTATTTCATTTTGAAACAGAATGATTGAAACCATAACAAACAATATATTTCATCTTTCCATAGAATACATATTACAACTTCTGTCTAAATGTCAAAAAGTGTTGAGTAAATTTTAGCCAAGTTTTCATTTTAAAACTCCAATCAGCATAGCTTAATACCTATACTGATTAATCAGTATATGTGTTTAATAGTATTTGTTTCAGCTTATTTCTGGTTCAAAGTGTCTAAAAATTGTTCCTAGGTGTTCATTAGTGGTAGATCTTAATCTGTTTTAAGTTTTTTAGGTTTGATTATAGCTTATAGTAGCTTATTTTTTGTCTTAAAAAGTAGCATTTTCAGGTTTTGCAAAAATCAAATCAGTATACATTGATTCATCAGCATAGGTTTTCATAAGTTTTTATCAGCTTATTTTTAGTCCAAATTATCTGAAAATGGTTTTATGTGCTCTTTAGTTGGTTTTCTTTAGCTGTTTTTATATTTTAGCTTAATTTTATTAGTTTAGTAGCTTATTTTTAGCTTTAAAAATAGGGGTTCAGGTCTGCAAGTTTTTATTAAATCCTATAAAAGTCTAAACTGTCAGTTTTATCAGCTTATGTTTAAGCTCATATTAAGTTCTGAATGTCTGAAAATTGATTTTGTGAGTTCTTTGGTCTATAAGCTTAATCTGTTTTTAAGTTTGGTGCATTAGCTTATTGGTTTGGTGGCTTATTTAGTAGCTTAAAAGTAACCCTTTATGCTATTTTTATAACAGTTTTTGCTTTTTAGCTTAGTTTAGTATTTGAGCTTTTTGCTTATTTTTTCTGGCATATTGAGAATTTTTAGTGCTTTTTAGGTGTAGTAGATTAGACTTGATTAGTTTGTTAAGTTTTAGAGTGCTTATTCAGTTGCTAAAAAGCTTTAGTAGTACTAAGTTTAAAGGAGCAGTACTAACTTGAAAGTTAGTACTGCTGGTTCTGTTTGGCTTATTTCCGGCTTAGTTAAAAAGTTTTCGAAAAAGTGCCTTCATAAAAATTTGCTTATCTCAGCTTTTTAAGTGGTCATTCATTTATTTGCCTTACTTTTATTGAATTGCTTTTGTTAGACAATCAAAAAGGAATATGATATGTGGTGTTATTATTAAAATTCTATTAGGTTTATAAGCTTGATGAAAATAAATACATGATGTCCCACATAGATGAAACAGTAAAATTGAAGCTACTTTATAAAACGTGATGTGCATGAGAGGTTTGTGTTGGGTTTAGCTTAGTATGAAGTTCTATTATATCTTGTGCTTTTAAATGATATTATACATCTAGCTACACAAGTTATAATGCAACTTTATATGAATGCTTAATTTTTTTTAAATAATAGTGCATGTTTTTCATGTTTCCCTATTTTTATTTACAGCTTATATGTTAATGAGTTATGATATTCATATTTCCCTCATAGACTTTATATTTACATGGATAAGTTTTGTTTTTAGATAGCAATTGCCATAATTTAGTAGTTTTCGGGTTTGCTTTTTTTTAATAAAAAAAGATATCCAAAATCGCTTAAATTTACAAAAGATGTCCAACAGAGCAATTTGCGTGTATCTGAATTTAAGTGTCATCAAACCTATTCAAAAGATTAGAAGATATACGAAACAATTTGTAAAATTTAAAAATTGAAAACTCTTTAACTTCCACATTGTTACTTTAAAACCCTCACCAACCAATTCCATTCTTACTTCCAACACAAATTAAAAACTGTTTTTTCTCTTGGTATACTATTTTACAGTTTTACAACTTCTTAAAAATGTCTGCTAATTACAAACGTTCAATATCTGAAGAAGATGAAGAGTTTGTAGTTGCCAAATCATCAAAGTAAGATAAGTAATGATAGTTTTTTTAAATGTAATTATGATTCAAAACTACCAAATTAGATTAACAAATTCATTTGAATGACATGAAAATGTGTGCTCAAGTCAATGTCACAAAAGAAGATGTTGCAAGGTGATTTGTTTGGGAGTATATGTAACACCCTAGGCAAATCCTACATCGGCTGTGGCCTGGAGAGATGCTGGGTTCATAAGATAACATTCGCCTTACAATGACACAACGCGTTTTGTGGTCTACTGCGGGTGGAGTTCTTAGGAACTGGTAGTTAAGCGTACTCATGTGAGAGTAGTACTGGCTTGGGTGACCAGCCGGGAAGTCTTCAAATGAGGCCACAAAAACAAAACCGTGAGCCTACGGGCAAAGCGGACAATATTGTGGTCTGAGTAGGCGGAGATGTTACAAGTGGTATCAGAGCCAGGTTTAATGACATCCGATAAAATTGGAACGATACAGAGAAGATTAGCATGGCCCCTGCGCAAGGATGACACGCACAAATCGAGAAATGATCCGTTGCTTTGTAAACCTTTATCTGATAACTCTGATTTGGACCTTTAATATTACTTCTGAAATAATCGGTTATGAACCCTCTGTTTTGAACCATCTGTTATGGACCTTTGGATATGACATTCTGATTTGATTTGATATCTGACTCTTAGTTTGATACCCGGGCCAAAATTTGTAACCCTAGCCATGAAGGTAACATGGCCATGTCATTGATGCACCGATGGCATGACTCTAGTGTGGTTGAGTGATGTTCCACACCGTCCCTTATCTGTTATCTGTTATGAGCTCAAGTATATATATATGGCCACGATTTGTCTGCAGGGGCGTATGGATGCATCCTAGATCTGTTTTGTTTAGTGGATTATCTATATATGATTTGTTATTGTCTAGTGTTTGGTACTGTGTGCGATACATGCCCTTCACATATCTGAGAGGTCGCTCCTCTATGGTTACTATATCTGATTATCTGATTTGTCTGGGCTCGTGGTGGATTACTATCCTATTCTATTTTCTTTACACTTTCACATTGTTATACCTTATGATATTTCCCCATTGCACCATATCTTATTTCTGTTGCGTTATCATTACTTTGTTTATGTATCTGTTCACAGAGCTCTCGTAGCTCAGCCGCATTTCTTTTCCTGCGGCAGGTTTTAGTAGGAAGCTGGGAATGAGTGGAGTGTACCTTGGACTTAGAAGACCTTGATAGCCATCTGGATTAGAGTTGATTAGAAGTTATTAGGTTTTAGAATTAGTATTTATCGGAAGTTTCATTTGTAACCTTGTAATTTCAGTATTTCATTTGTAACCTTCGAAAATTCTTGTATTACTATAGATGTATGCTTTGTTTGATCTGATATGAAACCATTATCGTGATATCTTAACCCTTGCCGGGTTGGGGTGTTACAGTATATATATTAAAATATCAGATATGCGTAAGACGCGGGAACTGACAAGACAACCCTTTGGGAAAAAGGCCAACTTGCAAAACCCATGAATACGATATAAGAATCCGGGCAAGTGTTACCAGGGTCGTTTCCCGACAAGGTGTGAATCGAGGATTTCGTGTACGGTTTGGAATTAAAGTGCTTGAAAGATGATATTTGGATTTTTGTGTTTTTTTATAATTCTAATTAAGTTATGGAAAGTAAAGAAACAAAGCAAAATAAAGCACGAACGAAATTAAACTAAAAACGTTAACCGGGAATTCAAAACGAAAATGGAAATTATGCAATTTACAACTACGGAAAGCATACATAAGCTAAATACAACTTAACAAGCATAAGAAATAAGTCTACAAAGCATAATTGAGCAAAAACGTAAAGAAAATAAAAAACGAGCTTAAACCGGGAAATCCTGAGCCTTAGAAAAGTGAAATGATGAAATATTAACTCTACGGGCACAAATCTAATTTTCCTAAGTCCTAAATGATAAATTAAAATTTTAGAAAAAAGAATTATATTTTTTTGACTTTTATTTTATTTATTATGAATTAAAAACTATTTTTAAAAGAAAAATATATAAAAAATATTAAACTTGAATGAAAAATTATGGAAAATTACAGAAAAGTGATAAAAGGTATGCTAATCCTAAGAAAAATAAAATGGAGTGAATTGCTTATTCAGATAAGCAGTTAATAAGCTAAAGAAGTAAATAAGATAAAAACTACAAGCCTTGGTTAAAAATAAAATGTAGGAGATCTTCACCAGAGAAGTCCCAAGGGCAGATGGTTTGGAGGTGTGGTGTTAAAGGTTGAGAAGGTTGAGGTTGGGGGTTTGAGCCTTGGTTCACCCATGACCTCCCTTCTCCCTTTTTATTTTTTTATGAAAAATTTCCTTTTGAAAATTTTAAATAAGCTGGAGATATAAACTTTTTGTGAAGAAACTATTTTTAGAACTAAACAAATAAGCCAGAAAAAGCAGTCAAAAAGCCAGACTGCCTATAAAGGCTAATGAAGCTAAGTGGCAACTGAGAATAGGCTAATAAGTTATCTAAAGGCTAAAGGAAACTAGAACAAGCAAAATTAAGCTAAATGCACTCTGAATAAGCAAATAAGAAAAGAAAAAGCAAAGACAAAAGGCCAAAATAAGCAGATAAGCTACTGACTTATAATGAAGAAAAGTAACTAAGGTAAATAGGAAATAAGCAATTAAGCCAATAAAAGCTAAAGGCAAACTGAATTAAGCTAAAATAACAGAAAACAATCTTAATTAAGTCAAATAAATCAGAAAAAGTTGAGTGTATAAGCAAATAAGCACCAACAATCCAACTAAGCTATAAAGGCTAAGTGCAGACCCTAAACAGCCCTTCTGAGCAGTTTTTGAGCACATAAATCACAAAGAAAAACCACAAAAGCTGATTACAATCAAAGTTCATCAACCAATAAGCAGTTAGGACAAGTAACAGACCTAAAACAGCTTATTAAGTGCTTATAAAGTAGCTTAAAAGATGGCTGCTTAGGACAAATAACCAACTTATGAATTATATTATGGAGTACAGAGCAGGCAATTTTCTGCTACTAAATAAGCATTAATAAGCTAAGATTAGAACTGGAAAGTGTAAATTAGCTTAGATCAACAATCAAATAGCTTGTAAAATGAAATCTAGGCACTTAGGATCAACATTAAGCACTAAAAAATGGACTTTGAAATAGCTAAATTAGGACTGATATGCAATTAGGTTCTGAGATCAGTTATTCACTGAGTTAGATCAAAAACCCATAAATCCTAATGAGAATGCAACCAATACTGCACAAACAACTTTTAACACTTAATTCAACTAAAAAAATAGCAATTTAAAAGCCTAATCACTATTTTAACTAAAATAAGCCAACTAAGCAATTTCTAACCTTAAAACTTCCAAGCCCTATAAACTAGCACAAAACAACTTAAAAACAGTTCAAAATACTCAATCAAAGCTAAACTAATAAGATCCAAATGGTCAAACTCCAAAAATCAGTTAAAAAGTCAACTAACTCTCTTGTGCCAAACACCCCCTTATTGTGGACTGTTTTGAGATTTCAAAATATTTAAGCCAAATCAAGCCACAAATTGAAAGACAGAAGTTGAATAAGCTATGTTAAGGACCAAAAAGCAAAATGTAACTGTAATTAAGCACTGGAATAAGCTCAAACAGATTATGCTAATATTTTTGGTATTTTTATGAGGTTTTGAAGAAAAACTGAAACACACAAACTATAAACTATATGTAAACAACTAAAATGCATAAACAAGTAGAATTAAGCATAATGAAGCTAATAAACTAACAATTAAGCAGTTAAGCAAGCAATAAGTAAATTTGACTTTTAAAATTGAAATTAAAGGTAAACTTACAACTGCCCTTGCACAAATAGGGCTTAATTGCTCGACGAGCTACTCAACAAGCTCTAGCTTGTCAAAAGACAAGCTAGTAACAGCAATAAGCCCTTCCATTTCTGGCTTATCATCCATAACAGCTTATTTGACTTTTATTGACTTTTTGATTTTTTTTTTTTTGAATTCAAAACAGAAATAAACAACAATAAACTCACAATAAGCTATGAGATAGCGTACCTGAGCTTATAGAACAGTAATAAGAGCTTATGCTAGATTTTTAACTAATAAAGAACTTAAAAGTAAATAAAGACAAGTGAATTAAGAAAACTTAAATTTCATTAAAAAGCAAAGATTACAATGCTGAAAATACAATTTTAAACTGAAAATAAATTACAACTTAAAATTAAAATTTAACATAAAACTAACTAGCTGCTGACTAACTAACTGCCTCAAGGGCTTTACATCTCATTCTATTTATACTAGTCCTATCTAGGGTTTTTTTGCCTCTATGTGCTTCTTGTGAGAGTGTAAAGCAGCAAAAATCGAATTGTGCTTCTTCAAAAGTCCATCTCAGCCTTTGGATTAACTTTGGCTCATCACAGCCCTTGATTGGGTTTTGGCGCCAAAATGTACCCTTGGATTGCCAGCGTGGCATGGTTGACATGTGAAGAAGTTGCGCATGGGGGGGGGGGGGAAGTAGCGTGGCTTGGAGCAGGGAAAAGCTGGGTTGCAGCTTTTGGCGGGTAAAAGGATAAAAGGGAAGGGTTGACTTTCTTTTGATTTTATTAATAAAAAGGGAAGGGTTGGGTATTTTTGGATTGGGTTGGTTGGGTTTATTGGGCCTGGTATTTAGGATTAGATTGGATTGGGTTTAGTTTAGGATTTGGTTTAGTTAATAAAAGGGTTTGGTTTTAGTAGTGATTAAATGGGCTGACTTGGCCCATTAAATTGGGTCGGGTTGGCCCATAAAAAATGGTTTCGGGTTCGTTTCTCCATGCTCATTCCAAGGCTAATTCCCGGGGTTGACTTTGACTTCGTCGTGACTTGATCAAATGCACAAACGTTGTCGAGACGATCCAAAAATGTCTGTTTTCGCTCTGTTTTCAATCATTTGTACCTGAAATACATAAAAACATAATCCAAGGATATCTGCAATATAAATTGGCATATTTGGCTGTTTTTAGTTATTTTTATGTATTAAATGGGCATAAAATGATGAGTAAATAGGCACTCATCATCCCCCCACACTATCAATTGCTAGACCCTAGCAATCCGCTCATATAAAGTAATGAAATGATCAAAAGAATACCAAGGATACCCCGTTTTGACTTTTTATTCAATGCAAGAAATTTAAACTAGAACAAAAATAGATAACATGCTTGATTTTCAAAAATGGCATCATGGAACGGGATTCACACAAACTGGGTGTCTCCAGGGAATTCTAATCGTCATCCTCTTTTTAATACTCCCAACTAAGCTTAAACTCATTGTGCAAATGTTTTTGTAAAATGCTAACGCTACTTATACTAGTAATCTATGTAAGCCGAAACTTAACTTTTCCCTCCCACAATTATTCAAGTTGTTAGGTGAGTGTGCTCATTTTCAAAATTTTGACCGCAAAAATTGATATTTATTATGGTTGTTATTTGTTTAAGTCAAATACTAATTTACCGGGAACCTCGAAAATCTAAGGATCAAAAAGGCCTTTTCCATGTAGCGGCTTTCTTCTCGGCACATCCCAAACCAGTTGGTTTTAGGTGACCAGGCTTTTGACACCTCACAGAGAATAGTACCGGAATCAGCGGGATTTCGATTTCAAAGATTTTAGATATTCCCACTAAGTTAGTATTAAATACTTAAATAGATAGCAACAAATGATCATTTAGAGATTAGAGACTCAAAGGATCGATCACTCCATGTAACGACTTTTTTCTCGGCACATCCCAAACCAGTTGGCTTTAGGTGACCAGGCTTTTGACACCTCACAGAGAATATAATCGGAGCTCACGGGACCTTTGAAATCAACAATCTACCAAATTACCGTTTAACCTTTATGACAAAATTGACGAATACTAGTTCAACTTCCGATTTAAATTTAAGAAAAAGCAGGTTTCCTACAACATATATTTTCATTTTTTTTTTCTCTTTTTTATGTCATACTTACATCTTTACTTTTGCAACATTATAACTTATTTCAATTTGCAATATCATTCAATTTTTTTCATTTTGCAATATCATTCCATTTTTTTTTTTATTTTTTTTTAGAGAAGGTATGCTTTCTCCAAAATTTAAATAAAAAGTTGAACTTGGACTCTATATCAAAATTGTATAAAAATTTGTTTTGCATAACAAAATAATTTTAACGTTCAAAAGTTTGAAAACAGCACTAATTTAGTCATATTAAGAGCTTCTGGGAGGAAAAGCCATAGATTACTTATATAAGCTCTAAAGAGAACCAACTACTCCACACTTAGCATTTTCATTTGCACAATTTGTAAAACCTTAGTCTAATCGTTAAGGAAGTAGCCAGATCAACACTCTGGCAGAGTCGGGATTCCCCTTGTTCTAACCTAATCAAGACTAAACAAAATGATTTTTTTTCTTTTTATACAATTTCTTATTTAAAAATTTAAAAATTTTGGTCAAAACGGGGGTACTAGGGCACTAGAAGGTACACATGTGATCAAATTCGCTAGAATTCCCCCCCCCCAACACTTAGAATTGAATATTGCCTGTGGAAAACTAGAAGGGGGTTGAATAGTTTTACCGGTTTTTAAGTTCTTTTAATTCTTCTTAAAAAACTTTACTATTGAAAACCTTTGATTCGATTCTTATGTGCAATCAATCAACACCAATATGAACTACTCACTAAACTAACTAATAATAAGTAATGAAAGTAAAGAGTAGAGATGGAAAGATCAAACCGGGACAAAGGATTTATAGTGGTTCGGCTACGAAGCTCTTCTTCGCCCTACTCCACTCCCCGAGTACCACACTTGAGACTTTCAAGCACTATGTCAACAACCTCCCTTTAGGCGGAGAAAACCGTACACGTTGCTTATCCTATTTCCGACACTAAGCTAGATGTCGAGTGCTAATCTTATCTAGCACCAATCTACTACGATCCACTTGATCCTTTACTACTTCACACAAGACCCGATCTAACTATGATCCACTTGATAAATCACACAAGCCCAATGGCTTCAAGAGATCTCCAAGATCTCGACACGATCACAATGATCAACTCTCACTTCACTCAACCTATACTATCTAACTTTGATCTTCTTGATCAATCACACTAGCCCAATGGCTTCAAGAGATAATCAATATCTCTATAAGATCACAATGATCTTCACTCACTCTCTCACAAAAGAAAAATGATCTTGATGTATGCTATGATACAACAAGTGTGTAACAAATGTTACAAGACCCCTAACTAAAACTACAACTCTTGTATCTTCTTGGATACCTTGAGTTCTTCTCTTGCACTTGAAGAGGAATGACAACACTTTGTATCTACTTGGATACTTTGTGTTCTTCTCTTGCTATTGAAGAGGAATGAAGAGGATCACTTGATAGGATGAAAGGATCACTCTTGAATAAAAGGAAATCTAACTAAATGATCAAAAAGAAAAGATGTGAAGAGAGTATCAAACTCAGAAAGTTTTGTGTGAAAAAGGATGCCCAAGAACTGTGAACAGGACTGGTATTTATAGGCAGAAAAAATCTGGCCATTATAGAGGGACGGCTCCACTAAATCACCCACGGCTCCACTAAATTTAGTGGAACCGTGTAAGACAAAGACGCTCCATTTTTTGTCTTTTCTGGTGAAAACTTATTTGGGGAAGTTTGGAGCTGATTTTGGAAGGAAAAATAGCTGTTATGTATTTTAAACTTATATTTCCATTAAAACATTTCTTAATTATTCAAAAATAATTTGTAAAGTATATTTTTGAAAGAAATGTTTTGTCACATAAAAATGTGATGTATAAAACTCAAATTCACCTCTTTGATCCTTAGTTAAGTTGTAAATTTGTTCTAGAGTGATTTGTGTAGAAACGGGATCTTCCGATTAAAAACTTGTTTACGTTAATTTTAACGTAACGTGATTTCACATTTTGTCATCCTCAAAATGTGAAGTTATCGAAAGATAGAAATAACGTTTTTAGAACATTATTTGCATCAACAATCTCCCCCTTTTTGGTGATGACAAAACATAAACTCATTTTAGGTTAAAATTAATTTTAACAAGTTTTTAATGAGTTTACTCCCATTTCTCCCCCTTTTTGTCGAAGCAAAAAGGTTGCTAAGGCTCCCCCTTGATGTATACTCCCCCTCGTTTGGAGGACACCAAGGAATCGAGCAATGATTCGTGCTACAAAACAAGGTTAGATAACACATATACAAAATCTAACATGTAGCACTTATGACAAATATCCAACCACAAAAAGAATGACTAAGTAGCCAAGCATAAAAATAAGAATGAAACAACCACATGAAAGCCCATTCATAAAAGGAAAACAAATGTCATACATAAGTAAACAAGTTTAGTTGTGTGGGCTATTGGGTGGTGGTGGAGGAAGAATGATGGGTCCTTGTGGTGGTGTGAGAAGGTGCTCAAGGTAGGAGAATTGAAGGCTCAATTCATCTCTAAGGCACATGATGAGGTGTTGGTTGTGGTGACAACAAGGACAACTTAGGGTATGTGGTTGTAGGGGATAAAGAATGGGATGACCCATTAGTGGTTGTGGTGATGGTGAGAGTGATGAGGATGATGTGTTAGTGCCAAGTTCAAAGGGAGTTGATGGTGATAAGGTGAGTGTTAAGGCTAGTGGATGAATAGGACTTGGTTGAGACAATGGTGTGGTGATTCTTGTGGTGGAGGTGGATGATGATGTTGGCCTTGTTGAGTTGGCCTTTGATAGAGCTTGGGGTGTAGAGATTCAGGAGGTTGATTTGGTTGAGGTTTGTGGTGTGTGGGCTTTTTCATCATCATCCAAAGTTAGATCAATGAGAATCATTTCATTGGAAGGTTTGGTTGAGGCTTGTGGTGTGTGGACATTCTTGATCCATTGATCAATAAGAATTGTCTCATTGGTTGGTTTGAGGTTAAATCTTGGCTTTTTAGCTTTGTGGGAAGTGGTAGCCATTGTTGAAGACATGAGGATTGTATGATGATTGTGAAGTGGTGAGGATGAGCAATGTATGATGTTAGCTTATATAGCCAAATCAAAACATGCAAGGTTGGATAGAATGGTGAATTTGGGGATTTGGGTGTATTGGAATCAGGTTGTGTTTGCAGATTTCCAGGAAAAGAGAGTCAAAAAGTGGAAAAGAACAATTAAATTTGACTTCCCAGGGCACAGTACCACTAAAGATATCACGGCACCACTAAATTTAGTGGAGCCGTGCCCTATTTAGTGGAGTCGTGGCCTGCAGTTGACTCTTTTTCCAGTTCTGCTGGTTCTAGGCTGCCTAAAATGGGTTATTCTTGGTAGACTATTTTGCAGCAAATCCCAAAGCCTCAATCTACTAAGGAATAATCACATAAATTTTCTAACACTAGTCTAAACTAGCAACGAAAAATTATCATGTGATCTTCTAAGTTTAGGCAACTATTAAGCATGCATCATTCTAGGCAATTTTATCATCTAGTGCATGTAATAAAATAAAAGAAAATGTATGAACTAGACAAAGCTCATAATAAAACATAAAGATTGATTAGCTAATTAAAGTAACCAATGTCAAGTAAAAATTGTTAAGACAATTTAAACTTGTTAATGTTAGATGGACATTGCCATAACCCCATTGATAATAGCTTAATAATACTTAAGTTAGTAATACTACTTAAGTTAGTCCTATCTAATCTCTTCTCTTCCCCAACTTCGTTATCTTGTTCCCGAGCCCTTTGATTGCCTTGCGAATGGACTTGAACCCCCCGAATGTTTGCTCACGCATCGACACTTGTCGATTGTACATGGTTGTTTGCCTTCTCATTACGGAAGTTAAGTTGGTTTGGTTGAAGGGAAGGTCGGTGGTTTGTGCGAACGATGACGTGTCAAGGTTGCGAAAGAAGGTGTCGGGAGAGGGAGTATGAGGACGAGACGTTCCTTCTTCGTTCACCTCATCATCATCCTCATCCATAGGTTGGGATGACGAACCATGGCCGAAGGAGGAAGACGAAAGAGGAATATCGGAAGTGGATTTACGACCACGTTTGGACCCTTTGTCCTTATGTTGCTTTGTGTGACGTTGTGGTCCACCACGGAACGACTATGAATGTTGGCCATCCTTTTGGCCAAGTAGTATGCGAGGTTATATGGTTCCTCGATACTAAGACAATAAAGCATGTGGGCGAGTGATGAACTCAAATAAGTACATTTTATTACTATCATTTATCCTATTAATTCGACTTGTTTTACTATATTATGTATGAGGATTGATACTTAATCATTTACTTTTGTAATTCTCAGGTAAAAACAAGCATTTGGTGAAACTTAGCGATTTTGGACTGATTATGGAGCATAACATGCATAAAGTTAAGAGTCTACTGAAATGAAGAAGATCAAGACTAATCTGCTCCAGATGCGCCGCATCTCACTCATGACATGCGCCGCATCTCTATCAAGATATCACCAGATACGATCCAAGATACAAGAGGACATGCGCCGCATCTAATCATGGAGTTACGCCGCATCTTCTGGCGGTGTACGAATATTCCTGAATATTATAATCTTGGACCCCACGCGAAGTTAAGTACATGCGCCGCATCTACTTAGTATATGCGCCGCATCTTCCCTCAGACAGAAACTATAAATACCCCGTAGACCAGATGAATTAAAAGTTCCGAAAAACCTAAAACCGAAGTTCGAACAGGAGAAACAAAGGACGAATTCAGTCAAGGAGGCAGCACAAGACACACCCAAATCAAAGATACAAGAGCTGTAAGAAGGTGCTGCATGTGTTTAATTCATTAAGTAGTTTTGTTTTATTGTGTTAGCAAACTTTAATTCATCAGGATTGGTGGCTTGTGTAATGTGACAACGAAAGATTGCACTCCCTTTAATACTTGCTTTCCCATCAATTAAAGTTTATATGTTGATGTCTTTGGTTACTACTTATTAGTGCATTGATAACCTCTGTGTTTATTAGTGGCTTGCGGGCATTTGACTGCGGGACATAATGTGGCTCCCACGGTTATTACTAAATTGATCACTTAGGAATAACTTTTAGACATAAGTAATCATTAAGGGTTTACTCGCCGATAAGATTAGGACCAACGAGAAAGGGTTAACTACATACACTTCATATAAAGCTATCAATAAAACAAGTGACAATCTACTTAATCATAAGGACAGCCCTCTTATTGTCTCGAGTATTTATCTGTGTACGTGTGTGCTACTTGCTGATTCGTGCCTATTGGTTTATTTTATTATTTAATTGCAACAAATCGTGCCAGTCTCTCAGGCTGAAACCCCCTTGCGTTAGGATATTAAAATACTGATTAGAATAACGAGATAATACGTTCCACTCTTAGTGATCGACACTCTACTTACCATTATCTTCATACTGACCGGGTACACTGCTCGTTAAGTGTGTGTGTTATTGATAAGTCGGCTAAATATAAATTTAAAACTTGAGTAGGCATTAAAACTACTAAACCGCAACGACACATCACGCGCATCAAGTTTTTGGCGCCGTTGCCGGGGAGTGAATTGTTATTATCTGTTAATTTAATTAGTATTTTAATTAGGTTTTTCTTTTTATTAGATTAATTGCATCATTGTATTATTTTGCATATTTGTTGTATTGTGTGTTAATTGTTTTCTTTTATTTTTGTGTGTTTATTTTCGTTTGTGTGTTTAATTTTTGTTTTTATTTTTCGTATTTTTTCTGTTCTGCTATCGTTGTACTGTGCTAAATCAAATGATACGGCGCATCTGATCTCTCAGATACGGCGTATTGCGTTTAATTTTTTAAAAAAATACAACGCGTTTAATTAATTCGATACGACGCATCTTTTTCCCAAGATACGGCGTATCTGTTTTTAATAAGAAAATTTTTCTAAGCGATAAAGTAATACGACGCATCTGCTTTAGCAGATACGGCGTATCTGTTTTCGATTAAAAAAAAAAAAAAAAAAAAAAAAAAAAAAAAAAATTCTAAACGTTAACGCCATACGACGCATCTGCTTTAGCAGATACGGCGTATCTATTATTTTAATTAAAAACAGTTTGCGAATTATTAAACAGATACGGCGTATCGATCTCTGTCGATACGGCGCATCTTTCTGAATCAAAAATCGATATTTATTTTTAAACGTAACGAAAATACGGCGCATTAACTTTCGTTAATACGACGCATTTAATTTTAATTAGATAAGCTGATTTTTGATTAATTAATTCGATACGGCGCATTCTTAAATTCTAAGCGGCGTATCTATTTTCTGAATAAAGTCTGATTTAATTTTAACGTATTAAGATACGGCGTATCCAACTTTTTGGATACGGCGCATCGTCTGCAGATATCAGCTATTTTTATTCTTATATCCGTTTCTATATTCATTAATTTCTCTTCTAGCGAACAAATCCTACTGATGATTTTACCTTGGATGACAGATTTTGCTATGGAAGACATGTCAGTTAACGGATATCTTGCTAAGGAATGCTTGTTTTCAGATTCATTCAATGTACTCATGATCGATGCAGATTTATTCTCTTGGGAGACTCCTCTTGAAGCTGCTTTTAAGGAATTCATGCGTTTATGCAACATTGACAAAGAGGTATTCTCTTATGATGTATTTGTGAGGTACACTGGAGAAGAATTGTCGCTCTTATGGCCTATCATTGAAGCCGAAGGATTGAACTGGACTACTATCGAAGAAGATGATGGGAAATTCTATCTTGCATACATGGATTCAAGCAACGAAAGCTATGGTGGAGGCAATACCCAAAACTCTTACATGCCTTATTCCGAACAGTACTAGGGATTGAATGAGAACTATCAGGATAATGACATGAATTATGCTTTGGCGGAGTTACTATTTCATGGGAAATTGGTAAGATTGATAGACCTCTCCCTCAATGATTGGCTAGAACTCAAATATGGTAGTCCGGAATTTGCACCTGCAAATGAAGTCAAGGAGATTATGACTTCATGGTTGACTCGGAGTTTTAAGAAGCAATTTAACGAGTTCATGGAGATAAAAAAGAATATGATTGGAAAGGTTTGCTTTGACGTTAACCACGATCCTCACGATGTTGATTTTTCAGAATGGTTGGCTAGTAAGTTTAATAACCATAAGTGCATGGATCGTGCTACTAAGGATGCATTATGGGTATATTGGATGAGAGGAGATGATGAAGAAGTAGAAAGCGATTATGGGTCGTCACTTCATGATTCAACAATCAATGAAGGCATTGAAGAGTTATTCAGAATAGACATTGATGTGTTCGATTATGAGACACCCTTGTGCAAGCAGTTCAAGGAATTTAACTACCTTCTTCAAGTCGACGATGATGTGCTTACTGGAGAACTACCAGGATTTAAGACTTATGACGATTTCAAAAACACCTGGTACTATGAATGGAATGATCAAGTACCATGGGTTTGGGATAAACCATGGGGATTTGCGCACATTAATCACACCTGTACACCCTTCGTTTTCAAAGACGGGAGTAGTGTTTGGCCGACCTGTGATTATAAAAGTGACGGAACCTGTAATGGGGGAAGTATAATTGGGATGAGACGGGTTGGAAACGATGTAACCTTTGAAGATTATGAGTGGTACGATAATGTTGAAGACTGCCCACAAAAGGCGGAGGCTTTACAAGAAAAGGGCAGAATTGAACGCTTGAAAGGACTTAAGGGAACATCGGATACTACTTTATGGGAATGGGTGCATCAACAGTTTGATGATTTCACAAAGCTTAGTCGACGGTTACAATATGATTTGGAAAGAGAATGGGAGGCGATTCAAGATGATAATAATAATGAGTCGTTGATTGAAGAACTAGATGATTATTTGATTAAGGATCCTTATTTTAAGTTTGTTGATAAAGACGAGGAAGAGTTCACCAAAAGAAAGTGTCAACTACTTGGGATTCCTTACAATGAGCCGCCCATGATTATTTCTGAAAAATTTAAAATCATCAAATACTCTTTGGGTCCTGATGAAGAATATACTGCGGTGAAGACAAAGAGTTATACTAGATTGAGTCAAACGGAAGAAAACGTCGCAGAGATATACGGAAAAATCTTTCGGATGAAGGACGAAGGATGGACCGTGACAAGGACTTATTGCTGAGCTGAACGTGAGTCTAACTTGAAGACTCTGGAATAAAGACAAGTGCTTACCGGGAGACAACCCGGATTTATCTATTTACTATTCTGTTTTCTGTGTCGAGTCAGTCCAGGCCGCATGAGGATACGGCGCATCTCAATTCTGAGATGCGACGCATCTCCTGCAATGGTCATATCTTATTTTATTTTTCTGCATTTTTATTTTCGACTTTAAAACTATTTATCAGTTTATTTTAATGCGGCGCATCCCTGGTTAAGGATGCGGCGCATCTTTATTCTGATCCGTATTTATTCCAGGCTCGATACGGCGTATCTTCTTCCATAAGATACGGCGCATCGACTGACCTGATGATTTTCAGTTTTAATTTTTAAGTTTTATTTTTATCTAACTACTAATGTATTATGCAAGGTTGAACCTTTCTTATCTTAGGTGTGTTTTAGAAGTGTTGGTGGTATTATAGTTTCCTGGATTTCCTGTGGATACATCAAGTATGAAGCTTTAACGTTCTAATCCACAAGAAGTTGATTTTTGCTCTTATACTAATGGAGGATCATACCGAGCAAATCTCAGGGGAGTTTTTTGTTCTAATTCTTTTATTTTCCAGTTTTTAACCTTTTATACAAACAACGAGGACGTTGTTTAACTTAAGTGGGGGGATTGGAGAATTAGAACACTTAACAATTACTTGTCCTAAACTTTTTCAAAAATTATGCTTAAAATGTGCTTAATATATCAAACTTAAAAAATTTTTTAGCATGTTTTTGTTTAAGATCTAAGTTGCATAACTGCACACATGACGTTATTTTCAAAAATTGTGATTTTTCAAAATTCACAAATCTATGAGTGTGCCGGTGACTTGTAAACTTTAGAACTTGGCTTGTATACTATTCGAGACCACCATAATGAGTATTATTTATATAATGGGAATGACTTGTCTAAATTGGTAAAATTCTAGGATTACACCCAAATAGCCTATTATTTGTTATGTGTTATTAACTAACTACACTGGTTAGTTAACCCCCGTATAAACCCTTTTGTTACTCTCATTTTTAGAGTAAGATACCCCTAGAAAAACACTCAGAGCCATTCCTTTCGTTTCTTACACCTATGTTTAAAATGTTTCGTTACACCCTTACACCTTAGCCTACCCTGTAGATTAGAATCCGTGGTTGGTTGATTGCTATAGGCAGAGTGTGTTTCCTTACATTACCTGTGTTCGCGTGCGTAATTCATTATCTTTGGTTAGGTCGGGAAATTGCACAATGCAATTGGAGTGAAAGTAAATATTGTATATTTTGGAGTTTATTTTTCGTGTGTTTACTACTTTCACTATTACCATTATTTCTGAAGTTATGAAAAGTATGGAACATTTATCCAGAATTATCATTATAGTGATGTGGTGAAATTTTACACATCTATATTTATGTTAAAAAAAAAAAAAAAAAAAAAAAAAAAAAATGAAAAAAAAAATGAGAAAAGAAAAAGAAAGAAAGAAGAGTTGGATGTTTGATTTAACCAACTTATGTAAAGTTATGTAAGTGGTCGATATCACCACTATTTGTTGTACTATATCTATGGATTGAATGAGAATTGGCAGTTATGGGAACGCCAATTAAGGTTTATTCTTTGATTAAGATTTTGTTGAGTATAATTCGTGTCTACCTAAAGCGTGTGTTTCAAGTGTTAAAGCGTGAGTTATTCGATGATATGAGTCTTATTCATGGGATGGTTGGGATAGTGATTAACCACACTTAGGATTTTAATTTATTTGTTTTGTTTTGTTTATTTTTCATTTTACACCAATTTATATCCCAAATGTTATCCATGCCCTTTATTATTCTTTACCCAACCAAACCTTTGATTTATTGAGATTAGGGATTTGAGCAATCTTAAGTATCGTAGTCGTGGATTCGGCTATGTATTTATGATTTTGTCGCCCTTTTTGATATATTATTATTGGTGAAGTTTGGACCTATCTTTAGCCTATTCGAGTTAAGGATTTGAGCAATTGCAAGTATCGTGTTCGTGGATTCGATCATGTATTTGTGATTTTGTCGCCTTTTCTGGAATTTGAGATCGATAGTGATTAAGAATAATTAACCCTTAAGCCTACAAAACCCTTTTTACCGCTTTAGACTTGTTATTCCTTAGCTTTAGTGGAGGAGATGTGTATACTTGCCAAGCTTATGATAGAATATTCGTCGCGACTGGACAGTTAAACGATTAGATTTGCTTTTATCAAAATTATCTTATTTTACTTCTAATTCGTTAAGTGTTTAGTTGTGTGATTATGAAATAAACGAATACATGCTTAAATATAAAAATAAATCCTAACATCTTTTAGGATACATTTTCATAAAAGAAATTCTAAGGTTTACTTGGGGACAAGTAAAGTTCAAGTGGGGGGATATTTGATGAACTCAAATAAGTACATTTTATTACTATCATTTATCCTATTAATTCGACTTGTTTTACTATATTATGTATGAGGATTGATACTTAATCATTTACTTTTGTAATTCTCAGGTAAAAACAAGCATTTGGTGAAACTTAGCGATTTTGGACTGATTATGGAGCATAACATGCATAAAGTTAAGAGTCTACTAAAATGAAGAAGATCAAGACTAATCTGCTCCAGATGCGCCGCATCTCACTCATGACATGCGCCGCATCTCTATCAAGATATCACCAGATACGATCCAAGATACAAGAGAACATGCGCCGCATCTAATCATGGAGTTACGCCGCATCTTCTGGTGGTGTACGAATATTCCTGAATATTATAATCTTGGACCCCACGCGAAGTTAAGTACATGCGCCGCATCTACTTAGTAGATGCGCCGCATCTTCCCTCAGACAGAAACTATAAATACCCCGTAGACCAGACGAATTAAAAGTTCCGAAAAACCTAAAACCGAAGTTCGAACAGGAGAAACAAAGGACGAATTCAGTCAAGGAGGCAGCACAAGACACACCCAAATCAAAGATACAAGAGCTGTAAGAAGGTGCTGCATGTGTTTAATTCATTAAGTAGTTTTGTTTTATTGTGTTAGCAAACTTTAATTCATCAGGATTGGTGGCTTGTGTAATGTGACAACGAAAGATTGCACTCCCTTTAATACTTGCTTTCCCATCAATTAAAGTTTATATGTTGATGTCTTTGGTTACTACTTATTAGTGCATTGATAACCTCTGTGTTTATTAGTGGCTTGCGGGCATTTGACTGCGGGACATAATGTGGCTCCCACGGTTATTACTAAATTGATCACTTAGGAATAACTTTTAGACATAAGTAATCATTAAGGGTTTACTCGCCGATAAGATTAGGACCAACGAGAAAGGGTTAACTACATACACTTCATATAAAGCTATCAATAAAACAAGTGACAATCTACTTAATCATAAGGACAGCCCTCTTATTGTCTCGAGTATTTATCTGTGTACGTGTGTGCTACTTGCTGATTCGTGCCTATTGGTTTATTTTATTATTTAATTGCAACAAATCGTGCCAGTCTCTCAGGCTGAAACCCCCTTGCGTTAGGATATTAAAATACTGATTAGAATAACGAGATAATACGTTCCACTCTTAGTGATCGACACTCTACTTACCATTATCTTCATACTGACCGGGTACACTACTCGTTAAGTGTGTGTGTTATTGATAAGTCGGCTAAATATAAATTTAAAACTTGAGTAGGCATTAAAACTGCTAAACCGCAACGACACATCACGCGCATCAGTGAGACTCACCGAAACGTGATCACGGTTGCCCGCAAGGCTTAACACGTTCTCACGTAAAAGAAGTTTCCAACTTCTGAGGTCGGGAAGGAGTTCTTTGAGGTAGATTTTGTTTGGGTCAAGATGGACAATGGAACCATCACATTTTTTATACGTGTTGGCGACTCAAGGAGTTTGAATGACTTGTTTGATGGCTTCGAGATTGGGGATTTCGGTACGATAAGCACCTTGATTTTCAAGATTATAGAAAAGTGACTCAAGGGAATGGTCTTCAGTGTATGCACACTGACCATACGAAGGAACACCGAGAATGTCACCAAGCTCGGAGATGGAAAGAATGATGTTTTGGTTTTAGATCCAAAAATCAAGGAAGACATTACCCTCAAGGTCATTGAAGGTACGGACTCGACTATAAAACTCGAGGACAAAACGAGGACAAATTTGATCGTTTATTTTGTATAAACAATCAAAGTCGATAGTAGGGAAGCAAGCTTGGATGTTGTCCAAGAGAAAGAAATGAGCATCGACTACATGACCTTCGTGTATATATCGATCTTGGACTTTAGCAAGATAAGCTTTTTGCTCATTGGGGATGGTTGGATCGTCTAATAGACGGGGAATGTAAGGTTTGGTATCTTGATAATCATTACGAGGCATCGTTACCTACAAAAGTATAATTTTGTACATGTTAACTTGTTGCAATTTGGTGATCACATTTTCAATGTGTGTGTGTGCCTAAATGCAAACAATGTGGAGGTGCGGTGATCTCGACTCTAAAAATAAACCTAATGAGATTACCCAAACGTTCCTAACTTTAATTTTGCTCAAGCAAATATGTCGAAGAATACATATTAGTTATGTAATTCGATCCACATTTGAGAGATCATGTATGCATGCAAAATCATTTTTAGTATGCATCAACAATGCATGAAAAAGGTTTCATGATCCTAGATACGTGTCCTTTTTCGAAAATGATGGAATTAGGGTGTTTGGCAAACGCCTCAACGTGGCGCCAAAAATTTTAAAATTGAAAAAGCCTCAATGTTAATCATTCCTAATCCAATTTTAATCATCCTAGACATAATTCCTCTACAATTAATCAATCTTAATCCAATTTAAATGGTTAAATTCGGACTAGGTTATGCAATATGAGTGGGTTTATAAAAATTCTAGGTTTAGGGAATCATGTAAGTACTACATTGTCTAATCCTAGTTCTAATTGCATGAAAATTCAACAAAAATTGAAAACCCCCAATTCGATTTTATGTATAAGAACAAACCCTAGACTCAAATTGAAAAGAAATTAAAGATAATTAACTTACAGTTTGTGTTGTAGTGATTAGGATTGTTTGATTGCAATGCCTCGATCTTGATTAGCAAGAGTGTAATAGGATTTTGGTGTTGGGTTCAGTTTTGACAGCAGTAGGAAGATGGTGTACTTGTTTTGAATGGGTGTGCAGAGGGAAAGGAAGGAAAAACGGGGATTCTCAGACATACGGTACCACGGTACCGCTAAACATTAGTGGTGTCGTGCCACTTTAGTGGAGCCGTGTGTCTGTGAAACCCATTTTGTTCTCTTTCGACTCTTGACTGATTAATCTTACTTATTTAGTAAGACTTTTTGACGCAAGGAAAAAGTTTATACCTAATTGTAACAACCGATAAATTTCAAGTCATTATTTTTACTAATTTTATTTGCTTAATTTTTCTATTTTAAGTAAATTAACTTTTACCAAGAAAGTTGCCCGCGTACGTCGTGACAAGTACACTTAAATTCATAATTTGACTCAGACTATGCCCAGTCTACCTATTAATATGATTTATGTTCCCCCACGTACTTGTTTTCATATGGAATAATTTAATTTTCCATTTCTACGCGAAGTGTGCACAGTTTACGTTTTACGTGTTTTCGACTCGCGGTTTAAGTTTTAAAGACGTTATAACACTCCGAAAGGCTCGGAAAATATATGAAACATCAATTTGGGTCATTTTAAGTTAAATGTGATATTTTTATGAAAATATTACCCTTCTGACATTTATTTTTACAAACTATGCATAAAAGTACCCGATTTAGCGATTTTCGCGTTTCTAGCTATTCATGAGCCGTGTTTAGGATTTCTATCCGTTTTCTTGTCGTTAGTGGTTTAATATTTCATCATATGCTCCTAGTATTCAAAAATTTCTATATTTCACATTTTCTGTCTCGTTTCACGATTTCGTCAAATTTTGGTAACAACTCGCGTTTTGAGCCTACGTTTTTTATTTTTAGTTTCGTTTTAACACTCCGGAAAATATGAGGCTCCCATGAAATATTAAAATCATCCATTTTAATACTTCATAACAATTTCATAATGTTTTGATAACACTTTTCTAAAATTCACGTTTTCAGGTCACCCGGTACTGCGTAATTCGCGTTTTTAAGACCGTGCGCTTGATTTAAACCCCACAAACACGCTAATACTTAAAATATTGATCAAATATGAATAAAAATCAGATTTTGGGATTGCCTTGGGCCCCCAAAACCGGCCACCCCTTTCTAACCTATCAAAATGCATGCTACCTTTTTTATAAAACCCATATTTCACACTCACACTTCATTTCCAACCTAGTTATTATCACCATCTCATTTTTTTTGGTCTCTCCCTCTCTTGAATGAAATAAAACAGCCACAATGTCTCCTTCATCATCTTTTGATCCTATTTTAATTCTTGTGCAAAGATTGAAGGTCCAAAGGTGCAAAGGTTATTAGTGATTTTCACATCTAGTAAGTTAATATCACCATTTTCTTTGATTCTTGTTACATGCAAATGGGTTTTCATCTTTCAATGGAATATTGATTTTACTTCTGTAAATGGTCTTTCTATATCATGTACATATTATACTTGATTCATTAGAAGCATTGGTTAGGTTTGATTGAGTTGTTAAATGCAAGAGTTGGATGGATTCATATGAGTTTTGATGATGTTTACATATGTTTTGTTATAAAACTTATTAGATCTACAAAATAATCTTGATACTCCAGGACTTTTTGAGTTCTTTAGCTAATAAAATGGTAGTGATGATGGAATATAGGCATGCATTGGTTCAAAAACCCATTTATTAGGCTTAAAGTAGATCATTGTCATTGGCCCAAATCTGTGCCAGATTTCATCCAAAAAAACGACTTCACCATCTTGTTCTCAAAAGGTTTTAAGCAAAAATAAAAATATTGGGAGTTAGCCTCAGGTCTTATGATCATTTCCCCGAAAACCTTACCTCTTAATTCATCCCGATGAGTTTTGGAGAAAATCTACACTAAAACTGGTCCAGGATTTCATGTCATATTTGATAGGCTAATTACTCTAAAATGTTGCAAAGAACCCTAGGTTGGTAAAAACATGAAAGTTGGAGCTAAGACCTGTAGAAAACTTTTCCCACAGGCCATGTGTCCATTAGACCTGTAGATAAAAAGATATGCTCTTTTTTCTAAACTTATTTGGATGCTGAACATAACTACTTAGAGACACAGGGGTAAATTAGTAATTTCACCCATGTTCTGAAGTTCTCAGTTATGAAAGGCATTGATTTTCATATAGTACAGAGTTATACCATCAGCTTTGCATTCTAAACCATATAAGATTTTATAAACGTCTTTTCGACCCATGACTTGCTATAAGACTTTTAAATAAATGACCATATGATGTTAGGAGTTCAAGTACTGAGTTAAATCACAAATATAAGTATTATACTTTAATCCCCGAGCCTAAGTCGTGTTGTATTTTTATTTAGGTCACTTGTGATCTTTACGGGTTTTTCTCGACGTGCACACTTCTCCGATTTCCGTTGCTATTTCATCATTGGTGAGTTCATAGCCCCACCTTTTACTCGTTTAATTGTTTACAAACTCCGTGGGGGAGATACATGCTACTTACTTTGTGTTGACATTTTAGCATGTTTTATCTCAGGTTTTAAGGCATGAAGGTCTTGGATGGAGTCGCACGGATATATTTTGAAGACTCGGCATATTTTCACATTTGAAGAGACTATATTTTAAAGATTTATGTTATGTTTAAAACATTTGCAATCTTTTGAAAACATTGTGTTTTATGAAAACTGTTGGGACCTTTTGCAAACTCTGAGGTTTTAATGTATCAAATGTGAAACACTTTTAAAAAGTCTCTTTTAAAGGGTCGTTTTCCATGACTTGTACTTTGTGCTAGGAAGTAATACCCCAGTGAACTATCTTCCGCTGCGATAATTTTAGGGGTGTTACAGATTGGCATCAGAGCTACAGTTATAGAGAACTGGGTCATTTTCCAAACCCGAACTATAACTATTTTTCACTAAAAAGTCTCTCATTGCCGTATCCGATATCCGTGCGCGTATACCACCAGACTGCCTATGTTGTTACTCATATGTCATCACTATTGGTATTATATAAAGGATATTTATATACACTCTTATTTATATAAAGAATAACTGTATAAATACTTGAACGTTTATGCTCATTCCTGGAGCACTGCTATTCTATCGACTTACCTGCTATTTATATACACACTTGGTGTACTTTTCAATCACTATGCTTATTTATTAAGCATCACTATTTATTAACATAAAGGTTAATTATATAAATGTTTGACTGATTTTGACCTCTTACGCTTATTTTCGGAGCTTGAGCTCAAACCCCGTTTTCCCCAATTACGTATCTACACTTACATTGTAATGGTCTCTTTTATGTTCTCAAACATCGTGAGTAATACCGTGATTCGCTAAAACTTTTTCATGACCTTTTATAACATCATTTTACGCAAAACCCGTTACAGTCTATCGATTTCCCTCGGTTGTCTTGCTATCAGCTTTCGAAGACGAGTTGGAACATTGGTCCCATACTTTTAGAACACCTACATCACCTCGTAAACCATCGCCTCGTAAACCATTGCCTAACGACATGCCGGATGATTAGTACATGACTTTAACGTGCCGCCCTGGAACACCCTACTTTCGGAACATGACTTTTAACGTCTCATTCCTTTTCACTCCTTGTGTTTTGAAGAAACACGATGCTAGGAAGGTAACGCCGAAGCTTGACAACAATGTTTACCTTAACTTAATACTATTTTTTGATTTTGAGGACACAATTTGGAAGCTTGTCGACCACCATTCTGACACCCACTTCACCAACTTACATACTAATGTCTAATAGTGAGACAAAGCCATTCGAGGACAAGGCTATAGAGTGTGAACTCAAACTAGAAGATTACTCACTTAAAGAAGAATCCCTCGGAAGACGAGGAGGAGAACCATTACTGCACCTACTCCTCCCACTCGACCAGAGTCTATCACCAGAGAGCCCATCCAACACAGCATCCCATCGTTGGTGACATACATGGCGCATCATGAGAGATATTTCACGTCAACATAAACGAGATGTGATGGCCAACCTACAGTCTCGTTGGAGCAGAGCAAAGCTCGAGGAGCCAAGTGCAGATCTTACTTAATCAACATTCGTGATATTTATTGACTTTACCATTTATTATTTGTTCTCATTTAACCTCAAACAACTTTCGTGATACTCAATGCCTTTCTCATTTTATGTTGTTCTTATTTAACACGCATGTTTTCAACATAACGCTTTTCTCATTTATTGTTGGTCCCCATTCATTCTCAGTTAGCATTCGCAATGCTTATTGTCTTTGTCACTTATTGCGTTTCTTATTAATTGTTACTCTCAGCTAGCATTCGTGCTGCTTGTTGTATTTCTCATTTATTGTTCGTTCTCATTTCCTCTTCTAATTTTGCATTCGAGATGCACATTGTCTTTCTAATTTATTGATCTTCTCAGTTATTCTCATATAACATTTGTGATATTTATGGATTTCATCATTTATCGTTTGTTCTCTTCCATGACATTTATTGTCTTTCTCCCTTATTATTTGCCTTCACATTTATTGCCTATCTCATTTGTTCTCACTTAAAGTATCGTTACGCTTATTGCTTTCTTAATTCTTGTCTATTTCACTTACCCTCTTTCAACAATCATGTGTTTATTATCCTTCTCAGTTATGGATTTTCCTCATTCATTCTCATTTGACATTCATAATGAATATTGTCTGTCTCGTTTATTATTGAACCTCATTTGGAATTCTATCTTTCAGTATTGACCTCTTTTGACCATTGGTTTGATTCGTTGGTTGTCTCGATTAATTGATTATTTGTGTTAATATTCTATATCTCTTCGCTTTACTATTATTGTAATTCATGTTCCTTCTGTTTGCATTAATTTGAGCCATTGACCTCTCTTTTACACACCCTTTCATTTACTTATTCGTTCGTATAAGTATCAAATTTTCTTCCGAGCACTCTATGCTCATACTAGTACGAATGATATGGACATCTAAAACTATTCTTTATTGTTTTGATTCATTGATCTTTTCATTTGCATCGATTGATAACAGTTTGCTCCATTGTTCATACAGATATCTAATCTATCCCTTTTAAGCAGTTTTTGCTCCTAAAATATTATACTCGGCATAAACTTATTACCATTTTGTGATTCATCAAGATCTTTCATTTGTATTATTATTTACTCCTTGTAACTATCTTTTACCCCAAGGCATTGGCATCTACTTCTTTCGAATGATAGTACGATCCCGTAGTAATCCCATTCGCATTAATCGTTAGTACGCATTAGGGCATAGGAACAACACTCCAGGACAACAGGCTGCAAGCAGTACAAGATCGACAGGAGATTTACGTGAAAGTTCGCCATGAAAGAACGTGCGATGTTTCAGAAAATGATGAAAACTAAAATCGATGTACGTTAAACCCTACAAGAATTTGGAAAAAGCTGGACCGATAGCTTATTAACTTGAACTTCTGCAAGAGCTTAGTAGTGTGCCCAATATATTTTACGATTCGAACTCGAAGAAGTGCCTATCGGATGAAACCCTCGTCATTCCACTAGAGGAGATTCAGCTTGACGACAAGGTTAACTTTAATAAGGAACCAATTAAGATCATAAAACTACTTGACTAAACCGAACATTACATTATCATTCCTCAATTATACATAGCCTAATTACCTATGTCTAATTTAGGAGGGATCATGTTATGCTGGGAGCAGTCACCGGTAAGTTTTATTAAAAACGACTTTTCACTTATATCCTTAAAACAATTTGTAAATTTTCTAAAGATTACTCAACTAATCATACTCTTATCCTGCCTTCACCATGTAACACCAGCCACATCCGACACCGTATTCTGAGGGGACTAAGCAAACTCCAACGCTAATTTTCTTACAAACCATTCGCTTCAAGTACCCTCATTTCTTTTTCCGACACACCGTTAGCCGATAAGATAAACTGAATCACGAGGACGTGATTCCTTTTTGACGGATGGATAATGTAACAACCGAGAAATTTCAAGTCATTATTTTTACTAATTTTATTTGCTTAATTTTTCTATTTTAAGTAAATTAACTTTTACTGAGAAAGTTGCCCGCGTACGTCGTGACACATACACTTAAATTCATAATTTGACTCAGACTATGCCCAGTCAACCTATTAATATGATTTATGTTCCCCCACGTACTTGTTTTCATATGGAATAATTTAATTTTCCATTTCTACGCGAAGTGTGCACAGTTTACGTTTTACGTGTTTTCGACTCGCGGTTTAAGCTTTAAAGACGTTATAACACTCCAAAAGGCTCGGGAAATATATGAAACATCAATTTGGGTCATTTTAAGTTAAATGTGATATTTTTATGAAAATATTATCCGTGTGACATTTATTTTTACAAACTACGCATAAAAGTACCCGATTTAGCGATTTTCGCGTTTCTAGCTATTCATGAGCCGTGTTTAGGATTTCTATTCGTTTTCTTGTCTTTAGTGGTTTAATATTTCATCATATGCTCCTAGTATTCAAAAATTTCTATATTTCACATTTTCTGTCTCGTTTCACGATTTCGTCAAATTTTGGTAATAACTCGCGTTTTGAGCCTACGTATTTTATTTTTACTTTCGTTTTAACACTCCGGAAAATACGAGGCTCCCATGAAATATTAAAATCATACATTTTAACACTTCATAACAATTTCATAATGTTTTGATAACACTTTTCTAAAATTCACGTTTTCAGGTCACCCGGTACTGCATAATTCGCGTTTTTAAGACCGTGCGCTTGATTTAAACCCCACAAACACGCTAATACTTCAAATATTGATCAAATACGAATAAAAATCAGATTTTGGGATTGCCTTGGGCCCCCAAAACCGGCCACCCCTTTCTAACCTATCAAAATGCATGCTACCTTTTTTATAAAACCCAAATTTCACACTCACACTTCATTTCCAACCTAGTTATTATCACCATCTCTTTTTTTTTGGTCTCTCCCTCTCTTGAACGAAATAAAACAGCCACAATGTCTCCTTCATCATCTTTTGATCCTATTTTAATTCTTGTGCAAAGATTGAAGGTCCAAAGGTGCAAAGGTTATTAGTGATTTTCACATCTAGTAAGTTAATCTCATCATTTTCTTTGATTCTTGTTACATGCAAATGGGTTTTCATCTTTCAATGGAATATTGATTTTACATCTGTAAATGGTCTTTCTATATCATGTACATATTATACTTGATTCATTAGAAGCATTGGTTAGGTTTGATTGAGTTGTTAAATGCAAGAGTTGGATGGATTCATATGAGTTTTGATGATGTTTCCATATGTTTTGTTATAAAACTTATTAGATCTACAAAATAATCTTGATACTCCAGGACTTTTTGAGTTCTTTATCTAATAAAATGGTAGTGATGATGGAATATAGGCATGCATTGGTTCAAAAACCCATTTATTAGGCTTAAAGTAGATCATTGTCATTGGCCCAAATCTGTCCCAGATTTCATCCAAACAAACGACTTCACCATTTTGTCCTCAAAAGGTTTTAAGCAAAAAAAAAATATTGGGAGTTAGCCTCAGGTCTTATGATCATTTCCCCGAAAACCTTACCTCTTAATTCATCCGGATGATTTTTGGAGAAAATCTACACTAAAACTGGTCCAGGATTTCATGTCAGATTTGATAGGCTAATTACTCTAAAATTTTGCAAAGAACCCTAGGTTTGTAAAAATATGAAAGTTGGAGTTAAGACCTGTAGTAAAATTTTCCCACAGACTATGTGTCCATTAGACCTGTAGATAAAAAGATATGCTCTTTTTTCTAAACTTATTTGGATGCTGAATATAACTACTTAGAGACACAGGGGTAAATTGGTAATTTTACCCATGTTCTGAAGTTCTCAGTTATGTAAGGCCATGATCTTCATATAGTACAGAGTCATACCTTTCTAAGCATATAAATTTCATAATTTTAGCCTTCATGGTTTAGAAATGGCGACCCGATTAGTGCGGCAATTTTATAAAATTTCCATCAGCTTTGCATTCTAAACCATATAAGCTTTTATAAACGTCTTTTCGACCCATGACTTGCTATAAGACTTTTAAATAAATGACCATATGATGTTAGGAGTTCAAGTACTGAGTTAAATCACAAATATAAGTATTATACTTTAATCCCCGAGCCTAAGTCGTGTTGTATTTTTATTTAGGTCACTTGTGATCTTTACGGGTTTTTCTCGACATGCACACTTCTCCAATTTCCGTTGCTACTTCATCATTGGTGAGTTCATAGCCCCACCTTTTACTCGTTTAATTGTTTACAAACTCCGTGGGGGAGATACATGCTACTTACTTTCTTTTCTTTGATCACAACTGCTTGAAAACTGTATTCTAAACTGAATGTATTATTGACATTAAGTACTACTATTGCCATGAAGTCCCCACACATCATGAATCGTTAGTCACTTGCGAGTGAGCACGAATATTGTGAATAGATCTATTGGGATTGAACTCCCCCATATTGGACTGCTGCCCTGCATGGGCTACCATATGCACTATATTTGAGGTCTCTAGGTGCTTGGCAAGGCACCCACTGGGGCAAATTTACATATATATTTCTTAAGGTGTCGATGTCATGAGCTTAGTGCAATAATAACCTTACTAGACTCTGCATTTGTTGCTTAACCTTACTAGACTCTGCATTTGTTGCTTAGTCGCTTTTATAAATGATATTGTGATCAACTGCTTATTACTAAAACTCTATGGATTCACTCAACCTTTGTGTTGACGTTTTAGCATATTTTATCTCAGGTTTTAAGGCATGAAGGTCTTGGATGGAGTCGCACGGATATATTTTGAAGACTCGGCATATTTTCACATTTAAAGAGACTATATTTTAAAGATTTATGTTATGTTTAAAACATTTGCAATCTTTTGAAAACATTGTGTTTTATGAAAACTGTTGGGACCTTTTGCAAACTCTGAGGTTTTAATGTATCAAAAGTGAAACACTTTTAAAACGTCTCTTTTAAAGGGTCATTTTCCATGACTTGTACTTTGTGCTAGGAAGTAATACGCCAGTGAACTATCTTCCGCTGCGATAATTTTGGGGGTGTTACACTAATAAACTCTTTGACGAAAACGATAAGGCGAGATGACAAGGAATGACCTTAGTATTTCCAAGGAAATGTCTAAGTTGTCATTGGAGAGGAATGAGGATTGACTTTTAATATTTCTCGTGAAATAAGTCGAAGTCATGAGTCGAGATATAGAGGATGACTACAATATTTCCAATGAAAATATTTAATAGTCAGGATACGAGACGTAAGGAATGACTTAATATTTCCAGTGAAATATTTAAGTAGTCATAAGACGGATGTGAGGAATGACTTAAACAGTCATGTGACGAGATGGAAGGAATGACTCAATATTTTCAGTGAGATATCTAAGAGTCATGAGACGAGAGAAGATTGACTTGAAAAGTCACGAGGCGATACGTAAGAAATGACTTCAATATTTCCAGTGAAATATTCGAGTGGTCATTGGAAGGATGGGAAGAGTGACTTAATATTTCAAGTGAAATATTGAGCGAGTCACGAGATAGGACGTAAGGGATGACTTTAATATTTCTAGTGAAATATTGAAATAGTCATGAGTGGGATGAGAAGGATGACTTCAATATTTCTGAAGAAATATTCAAATAGTCATAAGAGGGGTGTGGAGAACGTATTGGTTAGAATATCAACGATGTTGTCCTTTAAGGGAAGCTTTTCCAAGAAAAGATTTCTCTTTTGACATTATCGTGATGGAGGAAATGACGTACTTCGATAGACTTCGTACATGAGCAATCCACGGGGTTCTCGGTCAAGTCTATTTGCATCTCGGCTGTTACTCTTCACAGGAGTGTTGTTGAGATGGACGTCTCATTTGATTAGAGCTTGTCTCATCCATAGTGCTTGTTGTCATGCCTTTCCGGCGCTTACGTATTCGGCTTCGGTCGTGGAGATAGCAAGAGTGGTTTGTTTCTTGGAGAACCAAGAAGTTTGACAACAACCTATGAGGGTACAAACATCACTCTTTCTTTATCAATCTACATTATCTCCTGCATTATCAGAGTTGGTATAGACAACAGTTTCTACACCAATCTCCTCGAGATATCATAATCTCAAGTGTGTAGTGCCATTAATGCATCGGAAGATACATCAAACGCTTTAAGTTAAGAAGTTTTGAGATCCTTCTTACAAGCGGGCACAGAGCCAGACACTAGACATGATATCGGGCCTACTTGCCGTTAGGTAAATTAAATTACCTATCATGCCCCTAACCTAGTAATATCCGTGCACTCACCTTCATCGTCTCATGTGAGATTCGTTTTTGCGGATATGGGCGTTAAAATTGATTAAGATTTTTCTAAGCTTATATATATATATATATATATATATATATATATATATATATATATATATATATATATATATATATATATAATATATATATATATATATATATATTAAACTTAGGTTTATGAGGATACTTTCTTCAAGTAGTATTA
The DNA here is from genome assembly GCA_021014915.2 of Artemisia tridentata subsp. tridentata. Taxonomy (NCBI): domain Eukaryota; kingdom Viridiplantae; phylum Streptophyta; class Magnoliopsida; order Asterales; family Asteraceae; genus Artemisia; species Artemisia tridentata. The sequence continues at coordinate 235,465,790 of CP139504.1, forward strand.
TATACGGGCTAGGGAAGAAACTTGATTCACTCATCATTTCTCATCTCAAACTTGTCACGCATGATCTTTGAGCGATCATTGTACATTTCTGGACAAGTTGAGTTTGTCATAATAGTCTTTGACAAATACTTGAGTCATGATGAAAATGAATTTCGTTTCTTTGTTATAGTGCCTACTATGTTAGATTCTAACGACACTACATGCTTAGCATTTCTACCAAAACAGGGTGTTTTAAGAAAGCATACCTGAGCCTGAGGTGTTGCCCTTAAAACTTTGAAGACTAGTCTACCTTTGTTGAAAGCTAGGCATATGACACACGACTTGATTTTTCATCACCAAATTAGTGTAAACACTAATGAAACTCTGTTTGTTGGACTTCCAATTTATTTACAACCATGTTTATCTAGCAAAAAAGAATCTCAAACATTTGGTCCCCAATATCTCATGGGTCAAAAGTTGTTAGTGGCAAACATCCTACGCATTTGTTGCAATTGTTTAGGATGTAAGAATGGAGGACACATTTCCCATGGTAAGTAACCTTGTGATTGACTGTCATTCCAAGTTACGGGGAAGTTACTTGGATAACTTTGTCTTCTAAAGTTACCTCTCGGTAGAGGAGTTCTTGACCGAGATTTGGGAGAATTAGTTTTTCTGGGTGGAGGAGTCTTTGACCTAGTGTCGGGCTTTACAAATCCAAGTCCGGGAGTTGACAAGGGTTTGGCCCATGTTTCAAAGCTAGCAAAAAGTTCGAATAGCTTTTGACATCCTCTATGCTAGCAAAAGGTACTTTAGTACCATTTACAATTGTGTGACTTGGTTTAGGACTTAAGTTATTTTTCACAATTGACCCTAATCTGACTTCAGCACCAGACGGTACCACGGTACCATTAAATTTAATGGTACCGTCTGTTCCTTTAGTGGTGTCGTCTCCTTCAGACTCATGCACTTCAGGCTTTACAAATTTTACTTGTTTAGTACTACTTGTTAAAGCTTCATTTGGGTCAAATCATAAGCCCGCACGGTCATGTTCATTATATCTAATGTTTTCAAGCATATCATTAAGTACTTTTGTTCCTTCTTCGAACTTAATAATTTTTAAAGCATTTTCTTTGAGTTTCTCATTTTCTACTTGAAGACTTATGCATGACCCACATCCTAAGTCTACTTCTTTATTTTTCTCAAGTCTTTTGACTTGATCCTTTAGTTCTAAAATTAGCAATTCAAGTTCTTGCATTTTTAATTTTAGTTTTCTGTTTCAACCTAAAATTTTAGAACTAACCTCGCATAATTTATTATACTCGTCATGCAATCTATTGTCATCTATTGACGAGTTATCATCACTATAATAAGAAGAGTCGGAATGTACCTCATTAGAAGCTTGAGCCATTAGGCATGTTTCATCATTGGGCTTCTTCTCTTCTTCTTCACCATTGTCACTCCAAGAGCCTCCTATGAAAGCTCGTTGGATGTTGGTTTTCGGTGGTTTGGGACATTCTCCTATGAGGTGATTAGGATCTCCGCATCTAAAGCATTTCCTATCACTTGTCCCTTTCCTATCATCTTGGTTCTTTTGGAATGACCTCTTTTCATCGCGAGGTTGTCTAGGAAATCTACCTTTCCTCCTAAAGAACTTTCTAAAGTTTCTAACGGCTAGTGCATACTCTTCATCTTCACTATCGGAACTCAAACATTCCTCATTACTGGACTCCTTTTTGGCTCTCAATGCTAGAGATCTAACTCTCTCGCTTTTGCCTTTGACTATATCGGAGTCCTTCTTGATTATCATCTCGTGAACTTTCAAGTTTCCTATTAGTTCATCGAGTGATAGCGTCGCCAAGTCCTTTAACTCTTCAATGGCGGTGACATTTGCTCTCCATTTAGGATGTAGAGACCTAAGAAACTTCCTAACATAATTCTTGCTAGAGTAACCTTCATCAAGAACTTTAAGACTAGTGATAATAATATTAAATCTAGCAAAAGCATTATCTATTGACTCATCTTCCGAAATGGAAAATTGTTCATATTGTTGAACAAGAAGATCTATTTTGTTCTCTTTGACTTGGTTATTACCTTGGTGAGTGATTAACAAAGTTTTCCAAATATCTTTTGCCGTATTACACATGAAAATTCTTTCAAATTCCTTTTTAGGCAAAGCATTGTAAATCATCATTTTAGCCTCATTAGTTTTTGCTAGTTTTCTTTTAAGTTCATCACTTTGATTATCATAAGAAACTATTTCATCCTTTTAAGTTTCCGGATTCATTTGAATCGGTTGAAAGTCATCCTCGGTAATAATATGCCAAAGATCAATGTCTTTTGATTTCACATACGTTTCGAATCTTGTTTTCCAATAGATAAAACAATCGGTTTCAAAAAGTGGTGGTCTTTGCATAGATTGCCCTTCTAGTTATTTGTCGGAATCCACTGATCTATTCAAGTTTTAAAATATAATTTACTTTAAAATCTTGACTGACGTGGCATCTGATACCAATCGTGGAAAACTAGAAGGGGGGTTGAATAGTTTTACCGGTTTTTAAGTTCTTTTAATTCTTCTTAAAAAACTTTACTATTGAAAACCTTTGATTCGATTCTTATGTGCAATCAATCAACACCAATATGAACTACTCACTAAACTAACTAATAATAAGTAATGAAAGTAAAGAGTAGAGATGGAAAGATCAAACCGGGACAAAGGATTTATAGTGGTTCGGCTACGAAGCTCTTCTTCGCCCTACTCCACTCCCCGAGTACCACACTTGAGACTTTCAAGCACTATGTCAACAACCTCCCTTTAGGCGGAGAAAACCGTACACGTTGCTTATCCTATTTCCGACACTAAGCTAGATGTCGAGTGCTAATCTTAGCTAGCACCAATCTACCACGATCCACTTGATCCTTTACTACTTCACACAAGACCCGATCTACCTATGATCCACTTGATCAATCACACAAGCCCAATGGCTTCAAGAGATCTCCAAGATCTCGACACGATCACAATGATCAACTCTTACTTCACTCAACCTATCCTATCTAACTTTCATCTTCTTGATCAATCACACTAGCCCAATGGCTTCAAGAGATAATCAATATCTCTATAAGATCACAATGATCTTCACTCACTCTCTCACAAAAGAAAAATGATCTTGATGTATGCTATGATACAACAAGTGTGTAAAAAATGTTACAAGACCCCTAACTAAAACTACAACTCTTGTATCTTCTTGGATACCTTGAGTTCTTCTCTTGCACTTGAAGAGGAATGACAACACTTTGTATCTACTTGGATACTTTGTGTTCTTCTCTTGCTATTGAAGAGGAATGAAGAGGATCACTTGATAGGATGAAAGGATCACTCTTGAATAAAAGAAAATCTAACTAAATGATCAAAAAGAAAAGATGTGAAGAGAGTATCAAACTCAGAAAGTTTTGTGTGATAAAGGATGCCCAAGAACTGTGAACAGGACTGGTATTTATAGGCAGAAAAAATCTGGCCATTATAGAGGGACGGCTCCACTAAATCACCCACGGCTCCACTAAATTTAGTGGAACCGTGGAGCCGTGTAAGACAAAGACGCTCCATTTTTTGTCTTTTCTGGTGAAAACTTATTTGGGGAAGTTTGGAGCTAATTTTGGAAGGAAAAATAGCTGTTATGTATTTTAAACTTATATTTCCATTAAAACATTTCTTAATTATTCAAAAATAATTTGTAAAGTATATTTTTGAAAGAAATATTTTGTCACATAAAAATGTGATGTATAAAACTCAAATTCACCTCTTTGATCCTTAGTTAAGTTGTAAATTTGTTCTAGAGTGACTTGTGTAGAAACGGGATCTTCCGATTAATAACTTGTTTACGTTAATTTTAACGTAACGTGATTTCACATTTTGTCATCCTCAAAAAATGAAGTTATCGAAAGATAGAAATAACGTTTTTGGAACATTATTTGCATCAACATTGCCCTCAATATTCAAAGTACCGGCTATTATGCCGACACTTAGAACGTAAAAAGGTAATACTACTAGCCAATTGTGGGAAAGAAATCTTTTTTTCACAAACATGATTAATCAGATATCCCTAGATAATCGTTTGCAAAAAGATCGGATATTGGACGACTGAATTGAAAACAGGCGCATCAATCATCACGATCTAAGGGAAACCTGAAAATAAGAGCAAACCTACAAAAGCAAAGCACAGCAGAGGAATTCCCCCACACTTAGTGTTAGAAAATAGAAAGAAGACAGAAACATGGGTTGCCACCCATGTAGTGCTAATGTTTTTGTTAACCGAGTCACTAGCTTGACTCGACCCCAAATTCATTGGTCCATGGGGAAGCAAGTGGAAGAGAAAATCTTTATCGAACTTTCATTCAAGATGTTTGGATAATCATTGAATTTTAATGAAAGTTCCACACCGATGAGATACACCCGGCTCAAAAGAATGATAAATGGAGATGCCGGGGTCAAAAATGGTGTCTTCACTCCCAAAGGAGAGAAGGAAAGGACAAGTCACCGTATAGGTGAAGAAAGGTAGAAAAACTCGAACGACATATGTGAAGTCAATATAATGGCGATCCTCAAAGGGAAATGTCACATGTGTCGGAGAAAGAATGTCCTTTTAAATCTTGGGATTAAGAATTGAAGTCATATCATCAAGTTTAGAAATAATAGAGTCCTTGACCTCATCGTTCTCTATCACTTCATCAAAAAGAGGATTTACGTTGCTGGAAAAGTACTCGTCATCAAATTCAAAAAGAGAGTTTGAATAGACTTTGATACTTTCATTTGGAACGTCCTCATCCAAAAGTGATTCGTCATCACTAGAGGAAAAATCGTCGTTGGAATTGAAAAGAGGGTTAGAGAAAATCCCGGAATAATCCTCCAAAGTGTCAAGAGGATAATTACCACAAAAAGACCAATCACATTCACTGTCGGATATATCCTCAGACTCACTTGGGATTGGGAAAAGGTTCTCAACACTAGACTTTATGAATTCGACCGATTCCTTTTCAGGAATAGTGCTAAGATGCTCATCCCCCATAATGAGTGAGTCCTCGGAGTCCATAGTCGGTAAGATGGATGTGATTGCTATAGACTGAGGGAGTTGAGAAATGATATCGTTCAAAGGAATAGCACTCTCCTCTTCGTCCTCCTCATCATTGTTGCTAGCATAAATAGCTTTTATACGTTCCATTTGCTCTTCTGCTAGCAATTCTGTAATACTCTTGTCTTCCTGCTTTTTCTGGACGGGTATGATTGCAGCTGACGAATTCTCATAATATTCCCTCATTTGAATAGTATCCTCATCATCGTCATCGAGAATGGAAGCCTTGAGAAATTTGGAACGCCTTTCCGCTGCTCGTTCTTCGGCTAGTAATTCTCCCATAGATTTTTCATGAGGATGAATGATGGAATACTGTGGGGGTTGGAAATTGTCAAAACCGGAAGTATTATACCAAGCATTAGGTTCTTGATTCCACGGTTGACATTGATAATCGTCATGAGGACCCCCACAATTTGCACATGGAACATTCGATGCATTTTGAAACGATGTATCATTGAAATTTTGATAGCACGGTTCTTGCTCAAATGAATTCTGAGGAGGGTGGTTGAAATCGTTTTGAAAATTTAGATAAGTGAATGTATTTCTGATTTCAGAAGTGCAACATATACAAAGTCCATGAGTAAACCCACATTCCTTGCAAAAACATCGTTCACAAAGTGAATCATCTCCCAATGGATCTCAACAATTAAAGCAATTTTGCTGATCGAATGAAGATAGCTGGGATTGTGGAGGGTAGTCGGAAAAACCTTGAGAATTATTGAAAGAATTTGGATTTGGATTAATGAATGATTTGCACCAATTACAAAATCCGTCTCTACAATTACTTCCACACCGCTCACGGAAACACTTGTAACAACGATGATCATCACCCACTGGACTTTTACAATGAAAACAGTGATAGTCGAGTGATGACATAAGAATTAAACATTAAAGAGGGATAAGAAGATAGAATTAAACGGTTTAAGAGGATAAAGAAGAAAAATAAAAGGAAATATTTTTTGGTTTTTTTTTTTTTTTTTTAGAAAAAAAATGAAAAAAAAAAATATTTTTGGTGATCGATTCATCAACCGGTGCTCGGTAGCTCTCTAGAATACGCACAAAGTGGCGAAAGAGAAGAATGGATCTCTTTTCGGGTCGAGGTTCGTTGGATCGACCCTCCTGAAACCTCTCTTATAGTTTGCATCCTAAAGGTGAGCCGACGTAACAATTGACTTCTCGATTCGTTTTGTTGGTTATTTTAAAATTTTTTTTATTGGTGTTTTAAACACTTTAGGAAAAGTGTTTGTGATTTTTCAAAATTTTTGGTTTTTATAAGAAAATATATACAAAATAAAAACGATAACTTCACGAGGAAGGATCTTCAAGTCACTAATCGTTTAAACCTTAACGATATTGTCGCAACACAACCTCCCCGGCAGCGGCGCCAAAAATTGATTCGTTTGGGAGTATATATATTAAAATATCAGATATGAGTAAGGCGCGGGAACTGACAAGATAACCCTTTGGGAAAAAGGCCAACTTGCAAAACCCGTGAATACGATATAAGAATCCGGGCAAGTGTTACCCGGGTCGTTTCCCGACGAGGTGTGAATCGAGGATTTCGTGTACGGTTTGGAATTAAAGTGCTTGAAAGATGATATTTGGATTTTTGTATTTTTTTTTAATTCTAATTAAGTTATGGAAAGTAAAGAAACAAAGCAAAATAAAGCACAAATGAAATTAAACTAAAAACGTTAACCGGGAATTCAAAACGAAAATGGAAATTATGCAATTTACAACTACGGAAAGCATACATAAGCTAAATACAATTTAACAAGCATAAGAAATAAGTTTACAAAGCATAATTGAGTAAAAACGTAAAGAAAATAAAAAACGAGCTTAAACCGGGAAATCCCGAGCCCTAGAAAAGTGAAATGCTGAAATATTAACTCTACGGGCACAAATCTAATTTTTCTAAGTCCTAAATGATAAAAGAAAATTTTAGAAAAATAATTATATTTTTTTGACTTTTATTTTATTTATTATGAATTAAAAACTATTTTTAAAAGAAATATATATAAAAAATATTAAACTTGAATGAAAAATTATGGAAAATTAAAGAAAAGTGATAAAAGGTATGTTAATCCTAAGAAAAATAAAATGGTGTCAACTGCTTATTTAGATAAGCAGTTAATAAGCTAAAAACTACAAGCCTTGGTTAAGAATAAAATGTGGGAGATCTTCACCAGAGAAGTCCCAAGGGCAGATGGTTTGGAGGTGTGGTGTTAAAGGTTGAGAAAGTTGAGGTTGGGGGTTTGAGCCTTGGTTCACCCTTGACCTCCCTTCTCCCTTTTTTATTTTTTTATGAAAAAATTCCTTTTGAAGCTTTTAAATAAGCTGGAGATATAAACTTTTTGTGAAGAAACTATTTTTAGAACTAAACAAATAAGCCAGACTGCTTATAAAGGCTAATGAAGCTAAATGGCAACTGAGAATAGGCTAATAAGTTATCTAAAGGCTAAAGGAAACTAGAACAAGCTAAATTAAGCTAAATGCACTCTGAATAAGCAAATAAGAAAAGAAAAAGCAAAGACAAAAGGCCAAAATAAGCAGATAAGCTACTGACTTATAATGAAGAAAAGTAACTAAGGTAAATAGGAAATAAGCAATTAAGCCAATAAAAGCTAAAGGCAAACTGAATTAAGGTAAAATAACTGAAAACAATCTTAATTAAGTCAAATAAATCAAAAAAAGCTGAGTGTATAAGCAAATAAGCACCAACAATCCAACTAAGCTATAAAGGCTAAGTGCAGACCCTAAACAGCCCTTCTGAGCAGTTTTTGAGCACATAAATCACAAAGAAAAACCACAAAAGCTGATTACAATCAAAGTTCATCAACCAATAAGCAGTTAGGACAAGTAACAGACCTAAAACAGCTTATTAAGTGCTTATAAAGTAGCTTAAAAGATGGCTTAGGACAAATAACCAACTTATGAATTATATTATGCAGTACAGAGCAGGCAATTTTCAGCTACTAAATAAGCATTAATAAGCAGAGGCGGCTCTTGGGTGGGCCGGGGAGGCCAACCGGCCAGGGCCCGTTTTATGCGGGGCACATTTATAAAAAAAAATCATATATATATATATATATATATTATATATATATATATATATATATATATATATATATATATATAATTATATATATATATTATATGTATTTTTTTAAATAAGTATTAAACATTTAAACTTGGGCCCAATTAAATATCAATCTTATAATTAAACTTAGGCCCAATTAAATAGGTATTAAACATTCGCTTAAAGCCTAAGGAGTCTAAGGGGCATATTTTTTAACGGCTCGGACAGGGCACGAAAATCCTCAGAGACGCCTCTGTTAATAAGCTAAGATTAGAACTGGAAAGTGTAAATTAGCTTAGATCAACAATCAAATAGCTTGTAAAATGAAATCTAGGCACTTAGGATCAACATTAAGCACTAAAAAATGGACTTTGAAATAGCTAAATTAGGACTGATATGCAATTAGGTTCTAAGATCAGTTATTCACTGAGTTAGATCAAAAACCCATAAATCCTAATGAGAATGCAACCAATACTACACAAGCAACTTTTAACACTGAATTCAATTAAAAAAAATAGCAATTTAAAAGCCTAATCACTATTTTAACTAAAATAAGTCAACTAAGCAATTTCTAACCTTAAAACTTGAAATACCAACTTAAAACTACCAAGCCCTATAAACTAGCACAAAACAACTTAAAAACATTTCAAAATACTCAATCAAAGCTAAACTAATAAGATCCAAATGGTCAAACTCCAAAAATCAGTTAAAAAGTCAACTAACTCTCTTGTGCCAAACACCCCCTTATTGTGGACTGTTTTGAGATTTCAAAGAATTTAAGCCAAATCAAGCCAGAAATTGAAAGACAGAAGTTGAATAAGCTATGTTAAGGACCAAAAAGCAAAATGTAACTGAAATTAAGCACTAGAATAAGCTCAAACAGATTATGCTAATATTTTTGGTATTTTTATGAGGTTTTTAAGAAAAACTGAAACACACAAACTATAAACTATATGTAAACAACTAAAATGCATAAACAAGTAGAATTAACCAGAATGAAGCTAATAAACTAACAATTAAGCAGTTAAGCAAGCAATAAGTAAATTTGACTTTTAAAATTGAAATTAAAGGTAAACTTACAACTGCCCTTGCACAAACAGGGCTTAATTGCTCGATGAGCTACTCAACAAGCTCTAGCTTGTCAAAAGACAAGCTAGTAACAACAATAAGCCCTTCAATTTCTAGCTTATCATCCATAACAGCTTATTTGACTTTTATTGACTTTTTGATTTTTTTTTAATTCAAAACAAAAATAAACAACAATAAACTCACAATAAGCTATGAGAGAGCTTACCTGAGCTTATAGAACAGTAATAAGAGCTTATGCTAGCTTTTTAACTAATAAAGAACTTAAAAGTGCTTAAAAGTAAATAAAGACAAGTGAATTAAGAAAACTTAAATTTCATTAAAAAGCAAAGATTACAATGCTGAAAATACAATTTTAAACTGAAAATAAATTACAACTTAAAATTAAAATTTAACATAAAACTAACTAGCTGGTGACTAACTAACTGCCTCAAGGGCTTTACATCTCATTCTATTTATACTAGTCCTATCTAGGGTTTTTTTTGCCTCTCTGTGCTTCTTGTGAGAGTGTAAAGCAGCAAAAATCCAATTGTGCTTCTTCAAAAGTCCATCTCAGCCTTTGGATTAACTTTGGCTCATCACAGCCCTTGATTGGTTTTGGCGCCAAAATGTACCCTTGGATTGCCAGCGTGGCATGGTTGACATGTGAAGAAGTTGCGCATGGGGGGGGGGGAAGTAGGGTGGCTTGAAGCAGAGAAAAGCTGGGTTGCAGCTTTTGGCGGGTAAAAGGATAAAAGGGAAGGGTTGACTTTCTTTTGATTTTATTAATAAAAAGGGACGGGTTGGGTATTTTTGGATTGGGTTGGTTGGGTTTATTGGGCCTGGTATTTAGGATTAGATTGGATTGGGTTTAGTTTAGGATTTGGTTTAGTTAATAAAAGGGTTTGGTTTTAGTAGTGATTAAATGGGCTGACTTGGCCTATTAAATTGGGTCGGGTTAGCCCATAAAAAATAGTTTCGGGTTCGTTTATCCATGGCTAATTCTCGGGGTTGACTTTGACTTCGTCTTGACTTGATCAAATGCACAAACGTTGTCGAGACGATCCAAAAATGTCTGTTTTCGCTTTGTTTTCAATCCTTTGTACCTGAAATACATAAAAACACCATCCAAGGATATCTACAATATAAATTGGCATATTTGGCTATTTTTAGTTATTTTTATGTATTAAATGGGTATAAAATGATGAGTAAATAGGCACTGATCACAAGGAAAGGTATGTTAATGGTTAATTATAAGTTGTGAATTTTAAAATAAAAGCATGATTTACAGTTTTATTATTCAGTTGAATTAATATTTCATGTTTATAACCATTTAGATAATGACTAAATGTTAGTCCCGTATCCCGGTTACGATTAGGCCCCACCCTAGATGAAATATGTTAAGGTTGGATGTAATTGGTTGGTCAACAAAGTTACGTGGAATTCAAACCCGATGGTCAAATTAATAGTTAAAGTATGACTAATGTAGTAATATGGAATGTGATGTATAAACTAGAAGGACCTAATTTGCCAAGTGATTAATTATGTGTTATAAGTTAGTTGTGGTTAAAATAGAAGGAATGAAACTTAAGGGACTAAAGGTGCCAAGAGGCCAAAGATTACACCTAACTAATATATCTAGCCTTATCTAGAATTCTCCTCCATTATTGATGGAGTTGGATGACCGGATTTTAGAGAGAGAAGGAAGAGAAGGAAAGTGAGATGGTGATATAGAAGAGATGAAGAAGATGAAGATGATCAAGTCCTAGTGTTTATGGCCTTCCTTAGTTATGATCTTATGCAAGTAAGTATTTCTATTTGATGATTATTAAGGTTAAGGTTTATGAGTTAAGTGGGATTTCACCATATGATCAAGATATGATCATATGATGATGTAGGAAGGTAGATGAGTATGTTTGATGGGTTATGTTAACCCTTGTTTATGTTATTGATTGTTATGTTGTTAGGTTTTGGTTAATTGTAGAAGATGATGATTATGATGATGATGATGGTTAGAAGATGTTGTTGGTGGGATTTATGTTAGTAGCCTAGCTTGGATTGAAGGTAAGTAACTCTCCCTAAAACATGTGTTATGTATGTATTTATCATGTATGTATTGTGGTTGTGTAAGAGCATAGGAGTTGGGTTAGTATTGTTGTAAGCTAAGGATGGATGGCTAGTGACCTTGGATAAGAGTATGTTTAGTTATCGGCTTTGGACTAGTTAAGGTATGTTGTGATTATGGTTATGATGAATGGATGTGATTATGTTATGGAGTCGGATATGATATGAGTGGTATGTGGTAGTTTAGAGGTTTTTATGTGATTATGATGCTTATGTGAAAGTATGTGTATGATATATGTTTTATGATGGGTTACTTACTAAGCGTAAGCTTATTCTTTAGTTTTCAATGTTTTTGCAGGCTTAAGTGCGGCGGAATGGAAGGCTTGGAGTGTAGCATAAGAGTTTGGAATGGATTTGGAAGATAACAAGCATTAGGAGCTAGGTAGAATACCGAGCTCAAGTGTCAAGGTTGTACCCCCGAGAGTCTTTTATTGATTTGTAAAGTGTAGTCGAGTGTTAATTTGTATGTTAGAAAGGTCATAACGATTTGGGAGTCTATCGATGGGTCAAAATGTGTTTTAAGTGTTTTTGAGTAATGATAATGGGGTGTTTGGTTTAAGCGTGTTCGTACCCATTTTGGGTTGTAAACGGGTCAAGTGCCCTTGGAACATGTTTTTTATGTTAATGTAATGCTTTTGGTAAAGTCTGGGTGGGTAACGGTGTGTCCAAGTGCGTTAAGTGGTTTATGGTCAATGTTTAAGGGGGGTGTTTGGCAAAAGGGTAAATGTACCCATTTTGGGTGGTAAACGGGTCAAGTGTCAATGGAATATGTTTGGTATGTTAATGTAATGAAGTTGGTCAAGTTTGGTATAAAAATGAAGTGGTATAAGTGGTTTATGGTGTAAATGGGTCAAACGGGTTATTTGCATGACCCGTCTAATTTTAAGGTACTATTTCGGGTTGATTGAGTGTGAAAATGATTTTGTATGTTATGTTAATGGCTTTGAGTGAGTTTGGTGTGGATATAAGGTAGCACGGGTCTTTTTGGTCTGTGTAGACTACTTTTGGTCTGTGTAGACTACTCTTGGTCTGGTAGACTACTTTTGGTCTGGTAGACTACTTTTGGTCTTAGTAGACTACTTTAGTGTAGAAGGTAGACTACTTTAATCTAAATGGTCTTATCGATATTTAAAGTCTTTTGTTCATGTATGGGTCATGGCTCAAGCGTTTCCGCGTAAAAAGTCAAAAAGTTTTGAAATTTTGGTATAAGTGGTCACGGGGCGTTACAACTTGGTATCAGAGCTTCGGTTTAAGTGAATTAGGTTTCCTTTAGGTTGCCTAGTCTTAAACCACTCGTAGACGCGTTAAGTTTAAGTTTAAGAAAGGCGGGCTAATACTTTGTAAGTTATAGGATATGAATGTCGAGTTTGAAACGAATGATGTGATTGCTATATGGGTATAATGATGGGGACTTAGGGAGGTGTCTTATGTGATATATGTTGTGGGAGACTTGATGTGTGAGTGATAGGATTACCGTGCACCTCGGGCTGTCTCGGTAATTATTATATGATTATGTGATTGTGTGCTTTGGTAGTTTAGCGAGGGCGAATGGATGTAATAAGTTGTGTGGTGGTTTATAGGAAATGTGACTAAAAATGAAAGTGCGTGATTTGTGTGATAGTGATGATCAAAGCATGGCCTTGTGAGCATTTATATTTAGCGTGGTGGTCATTAATGAGGTATTAGAGATGGGTTAGTGGAGAGTCAAGTATTAGGAGCATGATTATGAACGTGTGGTAACGTCGTATGTGTGTGGTGAAGAGATGACATAAATTTATACATAATAAGTCCGTAATGAACTTAGAAAAGTTATAAAATGAGAAAAGGCATAGTGATTGTGAAAATGATGAAATAGAGCGAAACTTCTTAAGTAATAATAGCTAAAATGAGATGAATATGTGTGAAGCTAAGGTGTTGTCATGAAATAATTATATTACGGCTAAGGCGATTAGCTGTAATCATTAATAAATAATGAGCGTGTTATAATTGACGATCTATGTAAGGTCTACATGTAAAGGGAGCGAGTGAGACTAAAAGAAGAGAGATAATATATGGAATTAAAAATGTGATGGATTAAAAACGTAAGAAAGAATGAGAGGAGTATGTGTGAGATAAATACGTTGTCTTGAAATTATCATATTATGGCTAAGGCGATTAGCTGTAATCACCATAATGAATGCATGAGTTTCGGTTGGTAAAATGTGAGAAGTCTATATGTAAATGAGTCGAGTGGACTAAAATGTAAAGTAAGAATGTGAAAATGATTAATGAAGGCTAAGAATGCAAGAGGTAAAGTAAAGATGTGAAAATAACTAAAGCGAATTAAGAATGTAAGGAGTGTGTATGAGATGAAGGCGTTGTTATGAAATTATCATATTATTGCTAAGGCGATTAGCGGTAATTACTATAATAAACGAATGTAATAATGTGTGTGTGGTGCTTATGACTTGGATCCGTTGTTAAGGTGATAAAGTGTGAATGTAATGATCCTTCGGGATGAATGTTAAATGTGGTATCCCTCGGGATGACCAAGTAAAGGAATGTTAAGAAATCCTTCGGGATGAATGTTAAAGATCCTTCGGGATGAAAAGTGTTGCCTTTACCGGCAAGGGGTTGCCTACGTCCATGGCATATAAAAGTATCCCCATGATGAATGTGATAATGTGAAGGATCCAAGTCTAAGAAGGGTAAAAATAATGTAATAAAAAGAGAATGATGAAATAATAAAAGTTAAAAATTGGAAATAGGAGTAGTAGTGTTATGTCGGGAGTGCATAACCATGAGTTTATATTTCTTGATTTACATCGATTGAGACGCCTCTCCATGTAAATGACGAATTATAAACGAGTGGGCTATGTGTTGCCGACACGGCACGAGTAGGGTTAGAGAAGTAGAAAGCGGGAGTTTAGAGTTAGTTAGGAATTGTAAGGATTAAGATAGGAGGGTTAGAATTAGACCATGGCTTTTAGTTGAGACTTAGGAGAACCTTGATGGGACGGAGAAATTGTAATGATGATATGATGGGCCTTACGGTGTGGTGCAAAAAGATGATGAATGAAGATAAAAGAATGTGAACAAATTAGTCGAGTGTAATGATGTAAAGTCAAATAGTGCGAGTTCTTAAGTAGCAAAAGTCAAAGAATGGGGGTAGAGGGTAAAGCGAGTGAGATGATGATGTGCGGTAATAGGGCGGATTAGAATGATGATTGGCGATAATAAGTAAGTCTTGCATTATGTGAAATCTAAGCAAGAGTTGTGTGGTATAGAAGTAAGCGGGGGTAATGTGGATTAGGGCATGTGATATGTTATAGTATGCGTAAAATTGCAAGATCACTTAGATCATTGAACTAAGTAAACTAGGGGTTAAGGTGTTAGGAATGAGATGAGTTATGTGACAAGATGTTGGTTAGTAAAGAACGAAAGATTTCGGGGACGAAATCTAAATAAGGGGGTAGAATTGTTAGACCCGTATCCCGGTTACGAGTAGGCCCCACCCTAGATGAAATATGTTAAGGTTGGATGTAATTGGTTGGTCAACAAAGTTACGTGGAAGTCAAACCCGATGGTCAAATTAATAGTTAAAGTATGACTAATGTAGTAATATGGAATGTGATGTATAAACTAGAAGGACCTAAGTTGCCAAGTGATTAATTATGTGTTATAAGTTAGTTGTGGTTAAAATAGAAGGAATGAAACTTAAGGGACTAAAGGTGCCAAGAGGCCAAAGATTACACCTAACTAATATATCTAGCCTTATCTAGAATTCTCCTCCATTATTGATGGAGTTGGATGACCGGATTTTAGAGAGAGAAGGAAGAGAGGGAAAGTGTTTCTATTTGATGATTATTAAGGTTAAGGTTTATGAGTTAAGTGGGATTTCACCATATGATCAAGATATGATCATATGATGATGTAGGAAGGTAGATGAGTATGTTTGATGGGTTATGTTAACCCTTGTTTATGTTATTGATTGTTATGTTGTTAGGTTTTGGTTAATTGTAGAAGATGATGATTATGATGATGATGATGGTTAGAAGATGTTGTTGGTGGGATTTATGTTAGTAGCCTAGCTTGGATTGAAGGTAAGTAACTCTCCCTAAAACAGGTGTTATGTATGTATTTATCATGTATGTATTGTGGTTGTGTAAGAGCATAGGAGTTGGGTTAGTATGGTTGTAAGCTAAGGATGGATGGCTAGTGACCTTGGATAAGAGTATGTTTAGTTATCGGCTTTGGACTAGTTAAGGTATGTTGTGATTATGGTTATGATGAATGGATGTGATTATGTTATGGATTCGGATATGATATGAGTGGTATGTGGTAGTTTAGAGGTTTTTATGTGATTATGATGCTTATGTGAAAGTATGTGTATGATATATGTTTTATGATGGGTTACTTACTAAGCGTAAGCTTATTCTTTAGTTGTCAATGTTTTTGTAGGCTTAAGTGCGGCGGAATGGAAGGCTTGGAGTGTAGCATAAGAGTTTGGAATGGATTTAGAAGATAACAAGCATTAGGAGCTAGATAGAATACCGAGCTCAAGTGTCAAGGTTGTATCCCCGAGAGTCTTTTATTGATTTGTAAAGTGTAGTCGAGTGTTAATTTGTATGTTAGAAAGGTCATAACGATTTGGGAGTCTATCGATGGGTCAAAATGTGTTTTAAGTGTTTTTGAGTAATGATAATGGGGTGTTTGGTTTAAGCGTGTTCGTACCCATTTTGGGTTGTAAACGGGTCAAGTGCCCTTGGAACATGTTTGTTATGTTAATGTAATGCTTTTGGTAAAGTCTGGGTGGGTAACGGTGTGTCCAAGTACGTTAAGTGGTTTATGGTCAATGTTTAAGGGGGGTGTTTGGCAAAAGGGTAAATGTACCCATTTTGGGTGGTAAACGGGTCAAGTGTCAATGGAATATGTTTGGTATGTTAATGTAATGAAGTTGGTCAAGTTTGGTATAAAAATGAAGTGGTATAAGTGGTTTATGGTGTAAATGGGTCAAACGGGTTATTTGCATGACCCGTCTAATTTTAAGGTACTATTTCGGGTTGATTGAGTGTGAAAATGATTTTGTATGTTATGTTAATGGCTTTGAGTGAGTTTGGTGTGGATATAAGGTAGCACGGGTCTTTTTGGTCTGTGTAGACTACTTTTGGTCTGTGTAGACTACTCTTGGTCTGTGTAGACTACTTTTGGTTTGTGTAGACTACTTTTGGTCTGGTAGACTACTTTTGGTCTTAGTTGACTACTTTAGTGTAGAAGGTAGACTACTTTAATCTAAATTGTCTTATCGATATTTAAAGTCTTTTGTTCATGTATGGGTCATGGCTCAAGCGTTTTCGCGTAAAAAGTCAAAAAGTTTTGAAATTTTGGTATAAGTGGTCACAGGGCGTTACACTAAATGTATGAAAACAAAACTGTGACAGATAAAATACAATGTTTTTATGATTGGTGGTGTGCTCAAAAGGCAATCAAAAAGAAAAAAGCATGGAAGGAAAAAGAAGATATAGATAAAAAGAATAAATTAAGAAGGATTGCTGCTAAAAAACACATTAGAGAGGTAGCATCATTCCGTAAGTCAAAAAAATCTTCAAGAGTTTAATACTGATGAAACACAAGGAGATGATGATGATGCGGAATTAGAATGTTATTCTTATGATGAATTACATTTGGCATATTCACCATAATTTATTTAATGTAATGTATTAGTTTTTATAGATGTCTTTGGATTTTAAAATTTTAATAAAAATGTTTCGTTTGGTATTACTGATTTATATGATTGGTATACGAATTGAACAGTTTTAAAAATAATAAATGATTTGTTTAACATATTATCAATGCAGATAATTACGAATAATATTTATTTTGGTATACAAAATTAAAGTATGATATATATCAATATATAAATTATATGACATATCAAATTATGATTTAATGCTTGCTTCACAAATCATCAATGCATAAAATTCGAAAAAATATAAGGAATAAAAGTATAATATATCAATACCTAAATTATGCATTATTAATTTGTAATTGAAGATAAACATATACATATAATCTATATTTATATTTTATATTTAGTATCAAAACATATTTGTTCCAAAAATATATTCCACAATGAAGTCTATAAATAAAGGTATATTGAATGTAAATCATTGAACCAAAACATAATATTCAGCGAATCAACAAATACCAACGATGTTGACACCTAAATCAACCAATGATGAGTTCAACAGATGTATCAGTAATCACTATATCAGACGATGAAGAGGTATGATTTGTGTTTTAATTAAGACTAATTTTTTTATAATTATATTAATCTAGGTTCATGTTATATTAACTTGATACTTTTGAATGTCAAAAATATGCAGAATAGCCAAATTTCAAAAACTCATACTCAACCTTTTGCTCCAGATGTGAAGAAAAAGATATACCAATTATTGTTTTATCGGATGATGACAAGATAAAATTACTGATTCAACATTAATTTAAACATGTCAACAAAGACATACATCTTACTTATTGTTTCACGTGTACAGCCTGTTTCAAAATCACGCAAATGATTTAGGTTGTTCAAAAACAACAAAAGTGTCAACACCAATGATTTTGTTATTATTTCATCAGACGATGAACAATCACCGAGATTTGACACAGTTAAAAAAAATACTAATCACAATCAAGCAGAAGAAACAATGATATGAATTTACATTACAATATCATAAATTATCTTTGATCATTGATACATTATAAGTTACAATATGTTTTTATATTATGTACTTGGAATTGTATAAGTCTGATGATGAAGAACACGTTTTGATAAAACGTTCTAAAACATCACATCAGTGAAAAACACATTACATAGCAAATATATGCTGTTAGACGAAGATACAGATGATGAATTTGATAACAACAAGAGCAACAGTGATGATGGCATTTGGACAAACATCAATGATTTGGAAGAACCGTTTTATGCTTTAGATGAATATGCTTTAGATGAATATAAGACCAAATATAATATCCTTGATGAAGAAATCATTGAAGACTTCCCAAAAGGTTGTTTGTTCTAAAATAATTCTATAAACATTTATAGATGTAAGTTGTTTTAAATATCGAATCTTTAAACTTACATATTTTATTTTTGGATTTACGTAGATGATTACAAATATAGTGTCTCTGATGAGGAATATGATAGAGATAATTTACGCAAACATAACATGAGTGAAGATGACATGTGGGATGATATGGTTGATACTGATGGCAAAGTGCATGGTAAACATGGTGGAAACAACTACATAGATGAAGAAGCTTGGGAAGTCAATTCCGATGCGTATAGTGTGAGATCGGTACCTGATGACGATGATTTAGCCAGCTTTATTAATGACGGCTCAACTGATTATGAAACCACTGATGATGAGAATAGTGATGATGAATTTTGATCAAGTATGCCAAGATTTTCCAAAAATTATGTTTTTATTTGTGACAATTATTATTTTATGAGAATTACTATTTTATTAGGAAGATTTGTTAGGATCTATATGATTTATAACTCATGATTTTTATTCAATTACTATGATATATTTTTAATGATTATTTTGGTGTTTTAATCTTGGTAATTATTTTTTCCACCAAATATATCAATACAACATTTATGAATATTTTAACGATAATTACAACTCAAAAATATGAAATATACACATGCTAAGTTTACACATGATTAAAAAACGCAAGTATTGAACTTATAATTTTTTTTTAAAAGATATGTTAACATCTAACTTACACATTAATAATAAAGATTATTATATTTAACTAACAATTTGACCATTTATATTACTAATAGCGTATAAGATTTGAGAATATAAACAGTTGCAACTTAAATAGCATTTATGAAACGGTGTACCCTTCCAATGTGTATAAATACATGCATATAAACAGCAATATATTTCATAATTTCATCCTGTATTATACTATTTAATATATAACTTCAATGGCTTCTTCATCTTATAATCCTGATTCAAAGAAGAATAAACGTAGCAGAGATACTTCTCCTCCAACAATCCCTTCAAAATATAAAATTTTTGACGTACCCCAAGATATTTGGGACAAATGTCATTCCGGCAAATATAGCACCGAGAAAACATTGGTTGAACTTCATAACAAGCGTATCAAAAGGCTTGAAGAACAGAACAATGAAGATCAGGAGATCATATTGGCGCACCAGAGGAAAATTGATGTTCGAAAACAAGAAATAGAAGATACCTAACAGAAAATTGTTGGAGTTTACAAGGGTATTCAAGATAGTTTATATATTTCTTAATGTGTCATTTTGTTTAGATGTTGTATGTTTTTTTAATGGTTCAGCATGTTATTTGAATGCTTCAATACGTTGCCATCATACTTGTGGGAAACTAGAAGGGGGGTTGAATATTTTACCGGTTTAAAATTCTTTTAAAAATCTTGTTTTAAAAGTTGTCTATTGGAAACTTTGATTCGAACTCTATGTGTAATCAATCAACACCAATATGAACTACACACTAAACTAACTAATACAAAATAATGAAAGTAAAGAGTAGAGTTGGAAAGATCAAACCGAGACAAAGGATTTATAGTGGTTCGGCTACGAAGCTCTTCTTCGCCCTACTCCACTCCCCGAGTACCACACTCGAGAGTTTCAAGCACTATGTCAACAACCTCCCTTCAGGCGGAGAAAACCGTACACGTCGCTTATCCTATTACCGACACTAAGCTAAATGTCGAGTGCTAATCTTAGCAAGCACCAATCTACCAAGGTCCACGTGACCAATCACACAAGCCCTAATGGCTACAAGAGATCACCACGATCTCAACACGATCACAAAGATCAACTCTCACTTCACTCTACTTAATCTAACTACTCTAGATCCTTTGATCACTCACACACAAGCCCAATGGCTTTAAGAGATCTTCACTATCTCTTAAGATCACAATGATCTTCACTCACACTCTCACAAAAGAAAGATAATCTTGATGTATGCTAAGATACAACAAGGATGTAACAAGTGTTACAAAACCTAACAACTACAACTCTTGTATCTTCTTGAATACCTTGAGTTCTTCTCTTGCTAATGAAGAGGAATGATAACACCTTGTATCAACTTGGATACTTGTGTTCTTCTCTTGCTAATGAAGAGGGATGATAACACCTTGTATCAACTTGGATACTTGTGTTCTTCTCTTGCTAATGAAGAGGGATGAAGAGGATCACTTGGAGGATGATTGGATCACTCTTGAACAAAAGAAAAACTAACCTAAATGATCTAAGAAAGAAAGTGTGAAGAGAGTATTCAACTCAGAAAGTTTTGTGTGTGTAAGGATGCCTAAAAACTGTGAAACGGGTTGGTATTTATAGGCAAAGAAAATCTGAATGTTACAGAAAATTTTGTACGGACGGCTCCGTTAAATACCCCACGGCTCCGTTAAATTTAACGGAACCGTGGAGCCGTCGTAGACTAGGACGCTCCAAATTTTGTCTTTTCTGGTGAAAACTTATTTGGGGAAGGTTGGAGCTGATTTTGGGGGGAAAAATAGTTGTTGTGATTTTCAAACTTATTTTTCCATTAAAACATTTCTTAATATTTCAAAAATAATTTGTCATGTGTATTTTTGAAAAAATGTTTTGTCCCATTTAAAATATGAATTCTCAAAACATAAATTTACTTCTTTGATCACTAGTTCAAGTTGTAACTTTGTTCTAGAGTGATTTGCGTAGAAACGGGATCTTCCGATTAAAGACTTGTTTACGTTGATTTTAACGTATCGTGATTTCACATTTTGTCATCCTCAAAACGTGAAGTAATCGAAAGATATAAATAACGTTTTTAGAACATTATTTGCATCAACAATCTCCCCCTTTTTGATGATGACAAAATATAAACTCATGTTAGGTTAAAATTAGTGTTAACAAGTTTTTAATGAGTTTACTCCCATTTCTCCCCCTTTTTGTCTAATCAAAAAGGTGACAAAGGCTCCCCCTTGATGTGTACTCCCCCCCATTTGGAGAACACAAAGGAATCGAGCAATGGTTCTTGCTACAAAACAAAGTTAGAAGATACATATATAATATGTAACAAGTAGCACATTATGACAAATATCCAACCACACAAGAAGAAAAGTAGCTAAGAGCTAAAAATGATAATGAACAACCTTCATAATAGCCCATTCATTCATTAAAAGAAAATAAATGTCATACATGGATATGACTTCATGGAAACATAAAAGAGACAATGATAAGCATAAATCCCTAATGACTAGAGGCATGTTTCATTTCCAAGAGGGCTCCTAAAGACCTATTGTGGGTTAGGAGGTGGTGGAGATTGGGGCCCCATTTGGGGTGGTGGTGGTGTCAAGAGATGTTCTATAAAGTAGAACATGAAATGAATCTCGTCTCTTAAGAAGTAGATGAGGTTACGGTTATGGAGACAACATAGGCAATTAGCACTATGTAAATCAAAGGGATGTGGTTGATTGGGTTGTGCCATGATAGGAGATGGTGATTGTGGTAGGTTTGTTGGAGGTGAAATTGGCATGGCATTGTCCAATAGAGTTAAGGGGGATGGTGTGTACTCCATTGATGATGTTGTGTAGAAGGATGATGAAGATGTTGTGTAGGTAGAGGATGTTTTAGAGGGTGCATAAGGTGGTGATGGTGAGTATGGAGTGGCTTGGGAAGGTGGTGTCATTGCTTCATCATCTTTTGTAAGATCTACAAAGAGTGGTTTGGAAGGTGGTTTTACGGTGATTCTAGGTTTCTTGGAAATGTGAGAGGTGGATCCTTGGTTGGAAGCCATGGATGTTTGTGATGGGAGGTTGAAGATGAAGTGCAAGATAATCTTGCAAGGTGAGGCTTTATATAGGGAGTATGGGTGAAATTTGAATTAAAGGTGATAGGGGTGTCCTATGGTGTAGGAAGGGAATCCTAGGGTGTGTTAGGTTTGCAAAATTTTGCAGGTTTGAGGTTAGGGGTGTAGGGTTTTTGGTAGGAACAGTAAAAATCGTCAAACAGGGGTACGGTTCCTTTAAATGACCCACAGTACCGTTAAATTTAACGGTACCGTCCATATTTAATGGTACCGTGCCACTGTTTGCAAGAAGATTTCTGTGCAGGCTAGTTCTGGGCAGCTAGGGGGATGTTTTCTAGGGGAACTAATTCCTGGAAATGATAGTGCCTCAACTCACTAGGTACTTGTTTTCCTAAAGTGTCCCATTTAAGCTACAACTAGCACATAAAGACTATCATGTAGTTTCCTAGGATAATTATAAGCATGCAATAAGAAGGGACAAAATAGGCTATCATCCAAATATCACATAGATTGATTAGGCAAGGAGATAGTTAAGCATGCAATAAATCCATTAGTATTTATTCATAGATAAATCTTAATAAGAAACATAGATTTCTTCAAGACTTATGACTTGAGCATTCCTCCATTCTTGGCATACTCTTGTCTTGAGCATGAGTCTCATTTTCATGATTTGGATCATCAAAGGGTGCATAATGGGTGGAGGATTCGGAAATGAGGATTGATGAGACATGTGACTCGTTTAGGGGTTGCATGATGGGTTTGACAAGGGAGTATTGAGGACCGTTAAGGTAAGGGTGTAGGTTCATGAAATGGTGATAGAGACGGGTTAGGAACATCCCATAGGGTATCAATTTATTCTTGTTACCCTTGAGATGGACAATTCGCTTAGCGAAGAAGTAAGCGAGGTTGTATGGTTGTTGGGTTAGGAGACAGTAAATCATATGAGCACAACACACCGGGAGTTGCTCACGATTTCCTGTGAGACTTAGAACATTTTCTCGCAGGATGACTGCCCAAGAAAGTAGTTCATGACGAACCTCTTCCAAACGAATTTTCGTTGGATTAGGGTAAGAGGGGTACTTATAAGTATGGATGAGTTTGGTTAGTTCGGTTGGAGAGGGTATGTACGAACAGTACGGACTATTCTCCTCACGATAGTGAAAGAGAGACTCAAGACACCAATCTTCAGTATAGGCACATTGCCCATGATTGGGTATTCGAAGGATCTGAGCAAATTGCTCAAGAGTTAGGACGAATTTGAAGTTTTGGACCCAAATCCAAAGTGACAAGGATTGATCCTCGTTACGTACGAGTTCAACTTGTCGGAAGAATTCCAACATAAAGCGAGGACAAATGTGCTCATTTATGTGGAGTAAGCAATCGAATCCTATAGCTCTAAAAGAAGTGTTGATGTCCCGATGGTAAACAAGGGATGGATCAATGACACGGCCTTCATGAAACCGACGGGTTTCAAGATTGACATAAGCACGAATGTGGTTACCGGGAGTTGTGGGTTCTTGTGATATTTGGGGTGTGTAGGTGTCGGTTAGGAGATGATCAAAATCATATTCATGAGACATTTTTGTTTCCTATAAAAGTGTTTTTAGGAAAAATTAGTATTAAGAATAGTTGCATTATATACACATGCCTAGTGTGTGCCTATATGCAAACTATGTGGAGGTGCGGCAATCTCGACTCAAAAGAAAATAATGAGATTAACCAAACATTCCTAATTTTACTTTTGCTCAAGAAAATAAGTCGAAGATTACATATTGATTATGTAGTTCGATCTTGATTTGTGAGATCTTGTATGCATGGAAAGTGTTTTTAGTTTGCATCAACAATGCATGAAAAGAACAATTTCATGGTCCTAGTTTCGTGAGATTTTGAAAATGATGGAATTGGGGTGTTTTGGTAACCTCAATGTTTTGGTACCAAGGATTTTGAAATGTTTTGGTGTTGATGACTTCTAATAAAAAATTTCCTAGAAGAAATTGAAAAACCCCAATTCAATTTTCATCAATGCATAAACCCTAGACCCAAAATTAAAAAATTTGAGTAAGATGACTTACAATTTTTGTTGAAAAAGGGTGAGAATGATTGAGGATCTTGAAACTTAATGTCTTGAATATGATATTGAAGGGGTGTAATTAATGTGTTGGGTGTGAGGTTAAGTTATGACAGCAGTTGTTGAGGTTATGAGGGTTTGGAATGAGTGGTGTGGAAAAAGGGAACTGAAAAACGGAATGTTCCAGATGCACGGTTCCACGGTACCGTTAAATTTAATGGTGCCGTGCCACATTTAGTGGAGCCGTGATCTGCTAGGATTGTTTTCTGTCCCATTTTGATTTTTGACGAACAAGTCTCGCTGTTTTAGTGAGACCTATTGTCACGAGGAAAGGATTTGTACCTAACAAATTCTTTTGACTAGGGAGACCTAAACTAAACTACACGAGACTCACGAGTTGACTTCAAGAGTCATGAGACTTATGGAATATGTTCCATCATTCCTAGACCTAGACGGAGATAGTTAAAGGATTCTCGTTTGAGAGGTTTGGTTAGGATATCTGCGATATTGTCCTGGGAAGGAACTTTCTCAATGGAAATGTTTCCTTTCTGAACATTATCACAAAGGAAGTGGTGGCGAATTTCGATGTGTTTGGTACGGGAGTGTTGAACGGGGTTTTTGCTCAAGTCAATAGCACCTTTATTATCACACATAATGGGGACATCATCCAAATGGATGTCATAGTCGATAAGGGCTTGTTTCATCCATAGTGCTTGTTGACATGCCTTTCCGGCGCTTACGTACTCGGCTTCAGTCGTGGAGATAGCAAGAGCCGTTTGTTTCTTGGAGAACCAAAAAGTTATGCAACAACCCATGAAGGTACAAACTCCACTCGTACTTTTTCGATCCACATAATCTCCCGCATGATCAGAGTTGGCATAGAAAACAGTTTCTACACCGGTCCCCTTGGGATAAAATAATCCCAAGTGTATAGTGCCTTTAATGTATCGGAAGATACGCTTAACCGCTTCAAGGTGAGAGGTTTTGGAATCCTCTTAGAAGCGAGCACAAAGGCAGACACTAAACATGATGTCGGGCCTACTTGCCGTGAGGTATAGTAAACTTCCTATCATACCACTATACTTAGTGCTATCCACGGACTCACCTTCTTCATCTTTCGTGAGTTTTATTTCCGTGGACATGGGAGTTTTCATGGGCTTAGACTCTTCTAAACTGAACTTCTTAAGCATCTCTTTACTATACTTGGCTTGATTAAAGAAGATGCCATCTTCCATTTGTTTAATTTGTAAACCAAGGAAGAAATTTAATTCACCCATCATGCTCATCTCAAACTCGTCGTGCATGATTTTTGAGAAATCATCACACATTTCTTGACAAGTTGATCCGAATATAATGTCGTCGACATATATTTGAACAATGATGAGATGTGAATTTCTTTTCTTTGTGAAGAGTGTGTTATCAACCTTTCCCATGGTATATTCATGTTCAATCAAGAAGGCTTTTAGTCTATCATACCAAGCTTTAGGAGCTTGTTTAAGACCATAGAGTGCTTTCTTGAGTTTATAAACATGATTCGAACATTCGAAATCAACGAATCCCAGAGGTTGCGCAACATACACCTCCTCGTTGATATAACCATTAAGGAACGCACTCTTCACGTCCATTTGGTATAGCTTAAAGTCTAAGGCACATGCATAGGCAAGGAGTATTCTAATTGATTCTAATCTAGCTACGGGTGCATAGGTTTCATCATAATCTATTCCCTCTTGTTGGTTGTAGCCTTGTGCTACCAACCTTGCCTTATTCCTAACTATGACGCCATTTTTGTCAAGTTTGTTTCTAAACACCCATTTAGTTCCTATGATTGTTTGATTTCTAGGAAGAGGTACTAAATCCCAAACTTGGTTTGCGGTGAATTGATTTAGTTCCTCCTGCATTGCAACTATCCAACTTTCATCCTTAATTGCTTCACCTACATTCTTAGGTTCTACGGTTGATATGAAACAAAAGAAGTTACTTTTGTTTTGTGCTTGTGACCTAATGGTTCTTTGGTTTAGGTTACCTATGACATTTTCAATAGGATGGTTTTTGGATTCCTTAATGTTGACAATTTCGTCAACTTCAACTATTTCATCCTCAATGTCATCTTCTAGGGTTTTCTTGCCATTAACCTTAATGGCTTCATCCTCATCTAAGTCATCATCAACCAATGGTGATGTCTTAGATTGTGGAGGACTTTCATCGAATGTCACGTTGAGTGATTCTTCGACTTTCGAGGTTTCTCTATTTAGGACAACGTAGGCTTTACTATTTTGGGAGTAACCTAGGAATACACCTTCGTAAGACTTTGGGTCAAACTTAGTGAGGTAATCTTTAGTGTTATGTATGAAGCATTTGCTTCCAAACACTCTAAAGTAATCAAGAGAAGGTTTTCTTCCTTTCATGATTTCATATGGGGTTTTTCCTAGAATGTAAGTTGAGGTGTCCACCGCATTACACCAAAACTTTTGCGGAATTGATTGTTCATTCAACATCGTTCTACTCATTTCTTGTAGAGTACGATTTTTCCGCTCAACTACCCCATTTGATTGAGGAGTGCGTGGAGCCGAGAAATTGTGAGTAATACCATTAGCATCACAATATACTCCAAATTGCACTTCATTATCAAATTCCCGACCATGATCCGTGATGAAGCGAAAAGTGTACCGCTTTTAAGGGGTCATTTAAGCCCGAAATCGTATTTATTTGATCAAATATCACCCTAAATCGTTCCTTTTGTCATTTTAGGTACTTTTGAGGAGAAATCTGGAAAAGGAGGCATTTTGGACGTTTTTGGAGCATTAAAGTGAAGAATACGACAAAGTCTCAAAATCGGCTGAAATTTACCTTTGACGGCGTCAGAATCATCTCTTGACGGCGTCATGCCTTGGCAAGAAAAGTGGGATGTGAAATTTACTCATGACGGGCTAGTGAGTTAGCATGTGAATTCTGACGGCGTCACGCTTTAACTAAATCAAGGGCGTCACGGCTTAATTCATAAGGGGACGGCGTCACGTTCAAGAGGTGAGGGCGTCAAGCCTTGATAGGCCAGAACGGATTTTGGAGAATTAAAGAGGGACGGCGTCAAGATGGTCATCCGAGAACCCTAAAAGCGGCGAGGTGACGGCGTCACAATCCATAAGGTGACGCCGTCAGATGCAAAAGTCTATATATAGTTTTCTAATTTTTTGTCATTAGGGAGAGCTTAGTGTGTGGAATTTTGGGATAAAACCCTAAAACGATTTTAGCTACTTTTTCAGGGCTTTTAGCCTTGAGATCTTCCATGTTTCATTGAAAGATAAGTTATCAATTAATCATTCAATATGTCTATGTGTTGTTTGATTCTATCTTATGCTTGTCTTTTGTTTAACATGTTAGGCTAATTTTATCTTGTGTTTGCTTAGATCTAATGAAACCTAGCTATTGATTATTGGTTGTTAGTGTGTTGTTAGTTGTATTGGATGATTGTTTATCTATGTTAGGCTTAAGAAAACTGGCTAACTTCCTATTCGGTAACTTGCTTGAACGTCTTAAGAAACATGAACCAAACGCGTACTAAAGGTTTTTATGGTTGTATTTAATGCACAAGCGAATTCTAGTGATCCCATGTTAGGAGCTTCCTAGCCGGCTCGACATAGGAGTGAAGTAGGAGCTTGTAGAGTTTGGGGAAGTAAGTACGCCACCCCACGAATGGTATTAAGGAATACACCCGTCATCCACGCAACTAATACACACTAATTAACCGGTAAAAGATAGTTAGGGAGTAAGGAAATCTAAGTAAACACATTTCTCTACACATAAGTTTCTCACCACTTTTCATTTTTGTTATTTTATTTTATTTGCATTTGTAGTAATTTGGGTTAGTTGACTAGCAACTAATTCCGCCCACTCCTTCAAAACCGAGATTTTACTTGCTTTCATAAAAATTATAAAAACATAAAAAGAATCTTCCTCAATCCTTAGACCTAATTAGAGTAGCCTTTCATACCTAACGAACACTATTCCCTGTGGAGAACGATCAATCCCCCGTACTTACCACTACACTATACTACATCGGTCAGGTACACTGCCTGGTGGGGTTGTAAGCCTCTTGAGATCCCTCGAGAGGTAAAACCTGTTGTAAGGTTACAAAACCACGCATCAAGTTTTTGGCGCCGCTGCCGGGGAATAGTTATTGTTTAGGTTGAATTTTTATTTCTATTAGGTCTACTCACTAGATTCCTTTCTAGTGAGATTTTTTATTTTATTTTTCTAGGTTTTCTTTAGTCTATCTATTTTTTTCGTGTCTTTGTTCGTAACCATACCATCCGACATCATGGAAGATGGTAATATCCTTAACCCCCACAACCCACCACCACAACAACCACCACCACCTCCTAGAGCCCGTACTTTAGGAGAGTATTCCCGTCCTAGCCACCATGGCTATCGAAACACCATTGAGCTCACTCAAGGAGCCAATATCACACCCTTGCGATCCGACACCATCCGGTTGGTGCAAAGCGGATGCGCATTCCATGGACTTCGTTCTGAAGATCCTAATCAACATCTCAAGGACTTTCTTAAAATCGTTGATTCTATAGACCTTGATGTTGCCACTCGAGAGACGACCCGATTGCGTCTCTTCCAATTCTCTCTGCGGGACCAAGCTAGTCAGTGGCTAGAACGTCAACCCGCAGGATCCATCACCTCTTGGGATGATCTCACCACTCGTTTCCTTGCTCAGTTTTTCCCACCGGGAAGAACTACCAAGCTAAGGAATGATATCTTGATGTTCCAACAACGTCAAGGCGAAACTCTCTACGAGGCATGGACTCGATTCAAGGACTTACTCCAAAAAGTCCCTCACCATGGCATAGAA
This sequence comes from Artemisia tridentata subsp. tridentata, assembly GCA_021014915.2. NCBI lineage: Eukaryota > Viridiplantae > Streptophyta > Magnoliopsida > Asterales > Asteraceae > Artemisia > Artemisia tridentata. Next base: position 235,494,915 of record CP139504.1, read on the forward strand.
CTTTGGCTCCAAGTCCAAATCTTCTATGACCATATCAATCTCTCCACGAGGCAAACCATTGACCAATCGGCCGGTGGCAAGCTACGTGATCTAAGTGCGGAACAATCATGGGCTCTCCTAGAGGATCTTGCTCTTTATGACAACGAAAGTTGGAGTGATCCCCGTGATTTGAATAAAACGGTCAAGGCAATATCTTTGCCTTCGAACAATTCAAGCACTTCTGACCGTAGGATCATAGAACTTGAAGACCAAGTCAAGTTTCTAATGAAATCCTACGAGGCTCCTAAACCTTCAAGCCAAGTGAACAAAATCACTTCTTCATGTGAATTATGTAGTGGTCCCCACGACACTCGTGATTGCATGGAACTCCCCGAACAAGCTTTTGTGGACTACGCATCCTCGCGTACCGACGGAGCGGGAGACAAGTGGTACACTTTCAAACCCGAGCCAAACCATTACGGTGATTCATACAACCCCTCATGGAAAAATCACCCGAACCTTAGGTGGAAACAAAACCAAAACTCACAACAAACCAATTCTTCCAACCCACCTAATCGTTTCCAATCAAGCGGTTCCAACTCGAACCGTACTTTCAACAACAATCCTTCCGGCAATGGTAGTACCAATAACTTTGAAGGATTGATGTCTCAATTTATGGCATCTCAAGAAGCTCGGATAGCTAGATTCGAATCCGAATTCAATCAACAACAAACAGAGATGACCAACAAAATCGACAATATGTTGAAAGCCCTCAATAACCACGTGCTATCACCTCCACATAAGGACGCTAGGAACACAAATAGCGGACCCCAAGTAAAAGACCCCTCTTCATTCAAACACGTCCACTTTGTCAACATTGTCACTATTAAACCAATTGATAGGAATGAGGATAATAGTGAACCTAAGGATGAGGATAAGAAAGTCGAGGTTGATAAGGAAGTTAGGACAAGTGAGATTGAAGAAGTAGATGATGATGAGGACTACTTCAATAGGCTACCCACTAAGGAAGAGCGCGCATATCATACAAACTTATTCGATGACCTCGAGACACCATACTTCCTAGGTAGACCAATCATTGAAATAGGCGACCCTTCTAATCTCAACATATCATGCAACATCGGACATCTACATGTGTGGAAAGCTTACATCGACCTTAAATCACCCATAAACATCATGACTAGAGCCCACTACAACTTGATAATGAAGAATCAACTTGGGTATAGGATGTTCCCTGACAAGGGTTGGATGAGTAACTTCACGGGAAGAGTTAAGGGATTACCGGTTTATGTAGGAAACTTCACCTATGTCACCGACTTTGTAATTGTTGAAGATATCCGCCCAATAGTCGATGCATCCTTAACTCAAGTGGTTTTTGGAAAACCATTTGTTGAGGTCTCTGGAATGACTTATGAACCTTCCTTAGGGATAGTTAGATTTAAGGATGAGACCGATGAAGTAAGCTACCAAATGCCATATAAGATAGAACAATTCCAACACTTGTCAAATGTTGAGAAGGAGCTCAAGCAAGCGGTCTACTATAGGAATGATGAGGATAGAAGTAAAGGAGTAGACTATGTTATGAAAAGGATATTCGGTTTCTACAAGGATTGTTTGAAATTAGGACCGGAATATAAAACCGGGAAGGAGAATGGCCTAGGAACCGTGACCGATGATGGAGTCACGTAATGTACGTGACTTTGAGTCTAGCTACAAGACTCGTTAATAAAGAAAAGCGCTTCTTGGGAGGCAACCCAAGCTTTATTTTATTTATTTGCTTTGTGTGTCTATTTGCTTGTTTGTTTGTTTTTATTTGCTTCCGTATGTGTGTTTAATTTTTATCATTATTGATTCATGTTAAAAAGAAAATTGTGAAAATGCTTTATTTTGTTTTTAACTTCGTCTTAACTACATATAGAGGTATTTTGCAAAAGATAAGTGTAAGGGAAATCTAAATCGGTTTATTAGAACACAAATTAACATGAATCATAATAATAATAAATTAACATACATATTTGTAATTGTTTAAGTCAAATGCTTGTATCGAGTCATAGTGATGTTTTGCAGGATTTCCAGGAAGTAAGGTAAAGGTTTTTCCAGAAATTTTCCGGAAACTAAAAATGAAAATTTTTGTCAGGTCATTTCTGACGGCGTCAGGGGTTATAACCTGACGGCGTCAGATTTAATTTCCAGAAATTTTTGAAAGTTTTGTTTTCATAAAAAGTTTTTATTAAAATCTCCAACTTATAATCTCCAGGAATCTGCAAAAATTATCATTCCACAAGCATTATATCCTTATATATAGATTTTATCCCGCCGATGTTATGCAGGTTTTCGTGTTTGTTTTCTCAGGCTTAACAGGTTATTTTAGACAAGGAGATGTTTATGGAATCAAGCTTATGGCGATGCATTAGTCATGGAGCTTCAACATTCTCTTTGGAAGAAGATTTAACCGTGTAATTTCACTATCCAACGAGCGAATCAGGGGAGTATTTGATTTCATTCTTTTACTTTTTTCTTTTACATCTTTTTATTTTGAACATTGGGGACAATGTTCATCTTAAGTGTAAGGGGAGGGTAAAAGTACGATTTTAGAGAATACAATTACGCTTGATTTTTGTTTGTTTGATGGTAGATGTGTAATAAAACTGAGATAAATACTTGTTAGGGCGATTTTAGTGCCAAATTTAAAATTTTTTTACAACATATAGGAGTGAAACTTTGATCTTAATGAGCGTCTCACGGATAGGAGTTATATGACTAGCACAAAAACCGTACCACTAAAAAATTTTCCACCCCCAAATATGTGAGGTTCGCCCCTAGAATTGGTAGGAAAAGCATTTATGCTATGATGTGTGTACCGGTAGCACTTAGATTCTAGAACTTGCGTTAGGACCATTCCAAGGCCACAAGTGAGACTACATTCGTGTAGTTAGATTTACTACATGATAAGAGGCATTAGGATTAACCCATTGTTTTACACCTGTGTTTTTGTTATAATTACTTTGGCTACATTGGTCAAGTAATTCTCCCACACCCTTTGCGTTGTACTCATTTTTAGTACACGATACCCCTAGTACACCCCTCAGAGCCTATCTTTTCGTTTCGACCTTTAAGCATTTTACTTAAAGGAAGAATTTGTTACACCCCACTAAAATGTACACCCAAATCGCCTTAGCCTACCTTGTATGCACTCATCTTTAGTGCATTATTGTTACAACATTTGTTTAAACCCAAGTTAATTATCTAGTTGATTACATGGTTGCTAAGTCGAGTCATATCCTTGTACATATTGTTTTGGGACGATTGGGACTCATGGGTAAAGTACTAGTGTAATGGAGTAATGGGGAAGAACATCATTTATTACCCCCATATGTGCTAAATGTTTTAAAAGTACTCCAAGTTTTTCAATTATCTTAATTCGAGTCATTAGATTAGTATTTGTAAAGTTATGTAAAAATTCAAGTGTAAGGGGAATGCAATGCCCCTATGATGTATTATTTTGGATGGTAGGGCAAAAGTGTATGCAAAAAAAAAAAAAAAAAAAAAAAAAAAAAAAAAAAAAAAAAAAAAAAAAAAAATCGAAAAATCAAGAAAAATACAAAAAAAAAATGAGAAAATGAAAAATAGAAAAAACATACGGACTACCATCCCGTTTTATTTTATGTTTGTTTTATGTTTTTGTTATTTTGTTATTTCGTTTCTAGCTTAAGATCGAGTCTAGTCTTGGCTTAGCAACATTGTATAGTACATGTAATTGACCAAGATTTTTAACTCGCCACCAGTAAAATATCCTTTATCCAACCAAACCGTGTTTTCCTTTTCCCTACACCTAACATTACAACCCATTTAAAAGCCCTCTTTGATAGTTTATCTTTGGTGCTTACGCCTAGTGGAGGAGGTTTTCGATCCTTTCCCAAGCCTATGGTAATCTATTTGCTATGACAGGTAGTGAGAGATATTTTCCGTTTTCATTTATGAGATTTATTTTGATGACACTTGAGAGATGTGAGTATCTAAACACTACTTGTGAGGTGCTAGTATGTAATCTCCGTGCTTATTATGATTGAAGTGGAACGATTATTTGTTGTAATTACTTTTATGTTAGCATTAAATGACCCCTAACTTGTATTTTGATTAGAATAAAAGCGCATTTGCTTGAGGACAAGCAAATCTCAAGTGTAAGGGTATTTGATGAAGCGAAAAGTGTACCGCTTTTAAGGGGTCATTTAAGCCCGAAATCGTATTTATTTGATCAAATATCGCCCTAAATCGTTCCTTTTGTCATTTTAGGTACTTTTGAGGAGAAATCTGGAAAAGGAGGCATTTTGGACGTTTTTGGAGCATTAAAGTGAAGAATACGACAAAGTCTCAAAATCGGCTGAAATTTACCTTTGACGGCGTCAGAATCATCTCTTGACGGCGTCATGCCTTGGCAAGAAAAGTGGGATGTGAAATTTACTCATGACGGGCCAGTGAGTTAGCATGTGAATTCTGACGGCGTCACGCTTTAACTAAATCAAGGGCGTCACGGCTTAATTCATAAGGGGACGGCGTCACGTTCAAGAGGTGAGGGCGTCAAGCCTTGATAGGCCAGAACGGATTTTGGAGAATTAAAGAGGGACGGCGTCAAGATGGTCATCCGAGAACCCTAAAAGCGGCGAGGTGACGGCGTCACAATCCATAAGGTGACGCCGTCAGATGCAAAAGTCTATATATAGTTTTCTAATTTTTTGTCATTAGGGAGAGCTTAGTGTGTGGAATTTTGGGATAAAACCCTAAGACGATTTTAGCTACTTTTTCAGGGCTTTTAGCCTTGAGATCTTCCATGTTTCATTGAAAGATAAGTTATCAATTAATCATTCAATATGTCTATGTGTTGTTTGATTCTATCTTATGCTTGTCTTTTGTTTAACATGTTAGGCTAATTTTATCTTGTGTTTGCTTAGATCTAATGAAACCTAGCTATTGATTATTGGTTGTTAGTGTGTTGTTAGTTGTATTGGATGATTGTTTATCTATGTTAGGCTTAAGAAAACTGGCTAACTTCCTATTCGGTAACTTGCTTGAACGTCTTAAGAAACATGAACCAAACGCGTACTAAAGGTTTTTATGGTTGTATTTAATGCACAAGCGAATTCTAGTGATCCCATGTTAGGAGCTTCCTAGCCGGCTCGACATAGGAGTGAAGTAGGAGCTTGTAGAGTTTGGGGAAGTAAGTACGCCACCCCACGAATGGTATTAAGGAATACACCCGTCATCCACGCAACTAATACACACTAATTAACCGGTAAAAGATAGTTAGGGAGTAAGGAAATCTAAGTAAACACATTTCTCTACACATAAGTTTCTCACCACTTTTCATTTTTGTTATTTTATTTTATTTGCATTTGTAGTAATTTGGGTTAGTTGACTAGCAACTAATTCCGCCCACTCCTTCAAAACCGAGATTTTACTTGCTTTCATAAAAATTATAAAAACATAAAAAGAATCTTCCTCAATCCTTAGACCTAATTAGAGTAGCCTTTCATACCTAACGAACACTATTCCCTGTGGAGAACGATCAATCCCCCGTACTTACCACTACACTATACTACATCGGTCAGGTACACTGCCTGGTGGGGTTGTAAGCCTCTTGAGATCCCTCGAGAGGTAAAACCTGTTGTAAGGTTACAAAACCACGCATCAATCCGTCCTAATAGAAACTATTGTACATCCTAGTTGATTTTGGACTTTCTTACTAAAGATTTCAAATTCCTCAAAGGCTTGTGTCTTATTCTTAAGAAATCTAGTCCAAGTATACCTAAAGTAGTCATCAACTATTACTAAGGTGTAGAGATTTCCTCCGTAGCTCCGTACGGCGGATGGACCGAATAAGTCCATGTGAAGTAGTTCTAGGCATCTAGAGGTCGAGACCATATTCTTAGCTTTGTGACTAGAATGAGCTTGTTTTCCAACTTTACAAGCGTCACAAAAGTGTGTGTCGAACTTAATCTTAGGTAGGTTTCTAACTAGTTCCTTAGATGCCAATGATTATATAAGATGCATATTGGCATGACCTAGTCTCCTATGCCACAGGGTGGTATGATCATCTATAGTTGCTAGACAAATCTTATCTTCAGGCTTATTTCCTATCTTCATGACAAATAAGTTGTTTTTCCTAACTCCTCTGCCTATGGTTTTCCCATTCTTAATAATCTCACTACCCTCTTCAGAGAATATGACTCTACACTTATTATCTACCATTTGACTAATGCTAAGCAAGTTAAAACCTAAGTTATCTACGTGCTCAACATTTCTAATAATAAGAGAGTCTTGAGTAATCGTACCTTTGCCTATAATGTTGCCCTTAAGTTTGATACCAAAAGTGACATTACCTCCGTTGTATGCCTTGTATGATGAGAATAAACTTCGGTTGCCCGTCATGTGGTTAGTGCATCCACTATCCTTGACCCATTCGTCAGGCTCCAAGTCAATTCCCAAGCATATCTATTGCATAAGACAAACATTTAAACATTTGGTCCCCAATATCTCATGGGTCCAAAGTGGTTAGCATTAAACATCCCATGCATTTCTTGCATGTGGTTAGGATGTTGGAATGGAGGACAAATTTCCCATGGCAAGTAACTTTGCAGTTGACAGTCATTCCAAGTTACGGGATAGTTACTTGGAAAACTTTGTCTTCTAGAGTTACGTCTCGGTAGAGGAGTTCTTGACCAAGGTTTGGGAGTGTTTGTTTTTCTAGGTGGAGGAGTCTTAGGCCTTGTGTTAGGTTTTACAAATCCAGGTTTGGGTTTTGACATGGGTTTGTAAAATCTCTTAACTTCCTCTATACTAGCAATTGAGACCTTTGTGCCATTAACAACTATGTAAGTTGGTTTAGGACTTGATTTGTTTTTGAGATTCAACTCAGTTCTGTCCCCAGTACCATACGATACCACGGTTCCATTAATTTTAATGGTACCGTTGGTACCTTTAGTGGTGCCATCTTGGGATTTGACAGAATCAGTAGGTTTGACAGATTTTACACGATTTGTTTTATCTGTCAAAACATTTTATGTATTCTTTTTGAACCTAGTTATCCTAATTGCATTTTCCTTAAGTTTTTCATTTTCTAATCGACGATTTATGCATGACTCACATCCCACGGCTATTTCTTTGTTTCTTTCAAGTCCTTTGACTTGATCCTTTAGTTCTAAAATTTTCACTTCGAGTTCATGCAATTTTGACTTTAGTGATTTGTTTCTACTTAACATTTTTGAAACAATTTTAAATAGATTATTATGTTCGTCATGTAGTATGTTATCATCTATTAACGAGTTGTCATCTATGAAATTAGGGTAGTCGTAACGTACCTCATTAGAAGCATAAGCCATTAGACATGTTTCGTCCTTGGGCTTCTTTTCTTCATCATCACCGCTATCACTCCAGGAGCCTCCTATGAGAGCTCGTTGGTTGTTGACTTTCGGTGGCTTGGGACACTCTCCTATGAGGTGATTAGGATCTCTGCATCTAAAGCATTTCCTATCACTTGTCCCTTTCTTTTCAGCATGGTTCTTTTGTGATGTCTTCTTCTCATCAAGAGGTTGCCTAACGAACCTACCTCTTCTCCTAAAGAACTTTTTAAAGTCCCTAACCGCTAATGCATATTCCTCATCTTCACTATCAGAACTCAAACATTCCTCATCACTAGACTCCTTCTTGGCTTTCAATGCTAGAGATCTAACTCTCTCGCTTTTGCCTTTGACTATATCGGAGTCTTTCTTAATTATCATCTCATGAACTTTCAAGTTTCCTATAAGTTCATCGAGTGAAAACATCGCCAAGTCCTTTGACTCTTCAATGGCGGTAACCTTTGCTCTCCATTTAGGATGTAGAGCCCTAAGGAACTTCCTAAGATAATTCTTGCTAGAGTAACCTTCATCAAGAGCTTTAAGACTAGTAATAATAGTATTGAATCTAGCAAAAGCATTATCTATAGATTCATCTTCCGTAATGGAAAATTGTTCATATTGTTGAACAAGAAGATCTATCTTGTTCTCTTTGACTTGGTTATTACCTTGGAGAGTGACTAACAAAGTTTTCCAAATATCTTTTGCCGTATTACACATAAAAGTTCTTTCAAATTCCTTTTTAGGCAAAGCATTATAAATCATCATTTTAGCCTCCTTGTTTTTGGCTAATTTTCTTTTAAGTTCATCACTTTGTTTATCATAAGAAACTATTTCATCCTTTTTAGTTTCCAGATTCATTTAAATAGGTTGAAAGTCACCCTCGGTAATAACATGCCAAAGATCAATGTCTTTTGATTTCACATACGTTTCGAATCTTGTTTTCCAATAAATAAAATAATCGGTTTCGAAAAGTGGTGGTCTTTGCATAGATTGCCCTTCTAGATATTTGTCGGAATCCATTGATCGATTCAAGTTTTAAAATACAATATACTTTAAAAACTTGACTGACGTAGCTTCTGATACCAATTGTGGGAAACTAGAAGGGGGGTTGAATAGTTTACCGGTTTAAAATTCTTTTAAAAATCTTGTTTTAAATGTTGGCTATTGGAAACTTTGATTCGAACTCTATGTGTAATCAATCAACACCAATATGAACTACACACTAAACTAACTAATACAAAATAATGAAAGTAAAGAGTAGAGTTGGAAAGATCAAACCGAGACAAAGGATTTATAGTGGTTCGGCTACGAAGCTCTTCTTCGCCCTACTCCACTCCCCGAGTACCACACTCGAGAGTTTCAAGCACTATGTCAACAACCTCCCTTCAGGCGGAGAAAACAGTAAACGTCGCTTATCCTATTACCGACACTAAGCTAAATGTCGAGTGCTAATCTTAGCTAGCACCAATCTACCAAGGTCCACGTGACCAATCATACAAGCCCTAATGGCTACAAGAGATCACCACGATCACAAAGATCAACTCTCACTTCACTCTACTTAATCTAACTACTCTAGATCCTTTGATCACTCACACACAAGCCCAATGGCTTTAAGAGATCTTCACTATCTCTTAAGATCACAATGATCTTCACTCACACTCTCACAAAAGAAAGATAATCTTGATGTATGCTAAGATACAACAAGGATGTAACAAGTGTTACAAAACCTAACAACTACAACTCTTGTATCTTCTTGAATACCTTGAGTTCTTCTCTTGCTAATGAAGAGGAATGATAACACCTTGTATCAACTTGGATACTTGTGTTCTTCTCTTGCTAATGAAGAGGGATGATAACACCTTGTATCAACTTGGATACTTGTGTTCTTCTCTTGCTAATGAAGAGGGATGAAGAGGATCACTTGGAGGATGATTGGATCACTCTTGAACAAAAGAAAAACTAACCTAAATGATCTAAGAAAGAAAGTGTGAAGTGAGTATTCAACTCAGAAAGTTTTGTGTGTGTAAGGATGCCTAAAAACTGTGAAAGGGGTTGGTATTTATAGGCAAAGAAAATCTGAACGTTACAGAAAATTTTGTACGGACGGCTCTGTTAAATACCCCACGGCTCCATTAAATTTAATGGAACCATGGAGCCGTCGTAGACTAGGACGCTCCAAATTTTGTCTTTTCTGGTGAAAACTTATTTGGGGAAGGTTGGAGCTGATTTTGGGGGGGAAAATAGCTGTTGTGATTTTCAAACTTATTTTTCCATTAAAACATTTCTTAATATTTCAAAAATAATTTGTCATGTGTATTTTTGAAAAAATGTTTTGTCCCATTTAAAATGTGAATTCTCAAAACATAAATTCACTTCTTTGATCACAAGTTCAAGTTGTAACTTTGTTCTAGAGTGATTTGCGTAGAAACGGGATCTTCCGATTAAAGACTTGTTTACGTTGATTTTAACGTATCGTGATTTCACATTTTGTCATCCTCAAAACGTGAACTAATCGAAAGATATAAATAACGTTTTTAGAACATTATTTGCATCAACAATACTTCAATATAATCAAAATTTACCCTGATGCACCAATATGCTAATGTATGTTTAAACAACAATATGTTATTTTAATGCATTCAAATAAATAAAAAAATTAATACCTTTTAAACGTATAAGTTTAAAACGGATGAAATTTACATATGTGATATTAAGTTTGGTTTGCGATAAATACCAAATTTGAAACGCTATAACTTTGGAGATGATCACAACTTTATTTAAAAGATATTTTAACAAATATACCAAACGAATTTTTAAAAAATATATATAGTAATCCTGAGAAACAAAAAAATAAAACGCTATACATCATATGAGAAAAGTTGAGAATAATGTTGTTGACAAAATCTTACATAATAACATGTTGAATTATTCAAATCAAAACACAATCCATAATGGTACCGACACCGTAACTAATGACTATCTTCCGCGACGTATTGGCAGACCCCCAAAAAATCATATATTGAAAGCTCTAGCACACTGTGTACTTCTTCAACATGATATCGCACGTCGAACAATGGGACGCCCTGCCAGTAACATAAATCAGGAATTTAATGCAGTTTCAACGACATCAGATAGACCTGTGAATACAACAATAGGTATGTAGCATATACTTTTTTTAATCCATAAAACAAAGTGATGTATTTGTAATGTTCAAACAAATTGATATAATGTAACATTAATAATTAAGTAATAAAAACAACATTAGAACAGAATCGCAACAACCAATGGATATAGCACGCCGACCAAGATGACGCCCTATCAAGAACAAAAACCCTGCAGGTGAAGCAGTTCCGACTATAACAAAAACTCCTGGTGACATTCAATGTACTCCATGAGGAGGACAATACTCTAAACGCAAATCTGAAAGGCTAAGAGAAAAAACGAAAATGGTTAGACACAAAACATCACACCGTTCACTTTCTAATGTTACAGACCAAGCCAACGAAGAAAGCCAACAAAGAGAATCATTTATTGGAATATCAAATTGTACAAGACTTTATCTTTTTTTCAAACTGATGTTCCAAACACTCCTTTATTAACATTAATATAAACAATTTTGAACTTTGTCTTGATTAATTGTGTTTTGGCAGATTACATCGACCATGGAGATCCAGTTTTCACGTGTGAATCTTGCGGCGCGTTATTATGGCATGCTGAGAGTATGGTAGGACACACACATACAACTTCGGATTCATACTCTATGTGTTGTGGCAGAGGAAAAATCAAATTAGGGGATGAGGTGCAAAATCCACCAAAATTGTTGATGGAGCTTATGAACGGAAACCACCCGAAAAGCAAATCATTCATTGAGAATATCAGACGATATAATGCAATGTTTTCATTCACTTCTATAGGTGCAAAACAAGATATGTCTGTTACTATTGGCCGTGGTCCATATTGTTACAGAATACAATGCGAAAATTACCATAGAATGGGCACGTTACTACTACAACAAGGAAAACCTCCAAAGTTTGCTCAGGTATATATTTATGATCCACAAAATGAGATCCAAAATAGGATCAATGGTGTCAGGTATTGTACAACATTCTTACACATAATTTCTAACAAAACAATTATCATGTTTACCATAACAATATTATATAACTTAATAAATATATTCATCCTACTAAAGATTAAAAATTCTTTTTTTTTATACAGCATAGAAACAGATGCATCAAAAAACAACCACCCTATGGACCACCATCTAACAGTTGATTTACGAGACATGCTAGATAGCATAAATCCATTAGTTGCTCAGTTCTGAATGGCTGGTGAACGTTTTGTCAGTGAAAAAGAAGAAAAAAACTTTAAGTTACGACTTATTGGTACAAGAGAACGAGATGGAAGAAATTATAATCTTCCTACGGCTACTGAAGTTGCTGCACTAATTGTAGGAGACTTTGACTCTACAAAACATAAAAGGGGCATTATTCTACGTATGCAAGAAGGCGGAATCAGGCGAATCAGCGAGCTGCATCCTTCATACCTTGCACTCCAGTATCCATTGCTGTTTCCATACGCTGAAGATGGTTATCGAACAGATATATACCATTTTGGTGTCACTGATGAAACACCCATAACAATGGGAGAGTATTTTACATATCGCTTACAAAAAAGAGCAAATGTTTTCTCAATGGTGCTAAATGCAAGGAGGCTATGTCAACAGTATATTGTAGACGCATACACAATGGTCGAATCTGAAAGGATGTCATACATAAAAAACCAACAAAAAGATTAAGGAGCGAAATCTACTCCAAATTAGCTAAATTGGCGGATGATGAAGTTTCAAGAGTGAAAGTAAGAGGTAAAAATGTTATATTGCCATCATCATTTACAGGAAGCCCAAGGTATATGATGCAGAATTATTTAGACGCAATGACAATTTGCAAGGTCTACGGATACCCAGATTTGTTCATTACATTTACGTGTAACCCAAATTGGCCCGAGATTGAACGTTTTGTGGTTGAAAAGGGTTTGAAATCTGACGACAGACCCGATGTAATCACACGAGTTTTTAAACAAAAACTTGACACTATTATGAAAGAATTCAAGGAACACCATTACTTTGGCCGCCTTAAAGTAGGTATTTACTTATCCAATTAGTTGTATGGACAAAATTATTACACAATTCATCCTACATTCTATACAGTTACTTGCATTATGTTCTTCGCACAGCTGTTTACACTGTTGAATTCCAAAAGAGAGGCCTTCCACATGCACACATTTTGCTTTTTTTGGAAGAAGATAATAAAATTAAAACACTTGCACACATAGACAGGTTTATTTCATCAGAAATACCAGATAAAAATGAAGATCCAGAACTTTACAGAATTGTCACCGATCACATGATTCAAGGTCCATGCGGGCCACAACGGCCGAGCTCTCCGTGCACTGTAAACAACAAATGTACCAAAAAATTCACAAAGTAGTTTAACGAAGAAACTTTTATTGATGAGAGTAGGTATGCCATTTATAAAAAGAAGGAATGATGCGTCAACTATAAACAAAAGTGGAATTGAATTGCACAACGGCTATGTTGCTCCCTACAATCCCAGCTTGCTACGACGTTTTCAGTCACATATTAACGTTGAGTGGTGCAACTAGGTAGGTTCTATAAAATACTTATTCAAGTATATTAACAAGGGTCCAGATAGAGCAACAGTTGCTCTAGAAGATGAAGACATTGATGAAATCAAAGAATATTACGATTGTAGATATATTTCGGCATGTGAATCAGCGTGGAGAATATATGGCTTTGACATACATTACAGGTTTCCACCTGTAGAAATATTACTATTCCACTTAGAAGGAGAACAATCTATCATATTCGATGCAACTGAAAGTATTGATTTTACACTGGAAAAAGCATCAGTAAATGAAACAAAATTTGTTGCCTGGATGGAATGCAACAAGACAGATACAGAAGCACAAAAACTGCTTTACCACGAGTTTCCCAAACATTACGTTTGGAAACAAGAAGAAAGGATGTGGGTGAAAAGACAAAAAGGTACATGTATTGGCCGTGTACATCATGTACCTCCTTCGTCTGGTGAGAGGTTCTATTTAAGAGTATTGCTAAACAAGGTAAGAGGAGCACAAGATTGGATTGATTTCAAGGAATTTGATGGTGTTGTTTATCCAACATATAAAGAAGCATGTCAAGCACGCGGACTATTGGAAGATGATAAAGAATATATAGATGGTTTGATGGAAGCCAGTCTATGGGGATCAGGAAATTATTTACGGACTTTTTTTGTCATGCTAATTACAACAGATAGCATGTCAAGGCCAGAGATTGTTTACAACAAAACCTGGGAAGTATTGTCCACAGATGTTGAACATATTGAAAGAATAAAAAGAAATGACCCAGGTATGAAATGAATGTCTATTTGAGTTGCTTATATAACCGTATTTAAATTTACAGTTAAATATTAATCAAAATTACCTGTAACTCAACACTCTATAAAAGTTGTCTACACATAATGAAATTTAAAACCACACACATAATAATATCACATGTATAATTTCACAGCGTTAAATTTAATAATATGCTTCGAATAACTAATCAATTTGTTTTCATGTACAGATTTAGAGCTTACAGACATTCAAAAGTATAATATATGTCTGACATTTATTGAACACATGCTCCTTCGCAACAACAAAAGCTTGAAACAAATAGCAAACATGCCATACCCGTACGAAATGTTCACCATGGCAAACTACAATAGGTTGGTGTATGATGAGTTGAAGTACAATACAGAGGAATTACAGAAACAACACAAGAAAATGTATCGTACATTGACACACGAGCAAAAAGACGTACATCAAACCATAATGGATGTTGTTTGTCAAGGAAAAGGAGGGATGTTCTTTGTCTATGGATACGAAGGAACTAGTAAAACATACCTTTACAAAACATTATCTGCCGCATTAAGGTCAAAAGGCGAAATAGTGTTAAATGTTGCATCAAGTGGTATTGCAGCACTTTTGTTAGAAGGTGGAAGGACAGCGCATTCTCGGTTTGCTATTCCAATCAATGTGGTTGAGGATTCTATATGTCATATTCCAGCAGATAGTGACCTCGCTGAATTGTTAAAAAAGTCTAAACTTATCATATGGGATGAGGCTCCGATGACACATAGACATTGTTATGAAGCGTTTGATAGGATATTGAGAGACGTATGCCGGACAAACCCATTCGAAACCTCTGATAAGGTTTTTGGGGGTAAAGTAGTTTTATTCAGTGGAGATTTTCGACAAATATTGCCGGTGATTACAAATGGCAGCCGGCATGATGTGGTACACGCGTCAATTAACTCTTTATACTTGTGGCAACACTACAACGTCATGCAATTGACTATGAATATGAGGCTAGAAACGGGTTCTAACGCTACTGAACGGAAAGAAATCCAAGACTTTGCAGATTGAATATTAAGCATTTGTAACGGAATAATTGGAGGTAAGAACGATGGAGAAGCAATGGTAGAATTCCCAGATGATATGTTGATCCCTGATTCAGACGATCATATTGGTTCAATCATTCAAGAAACATACCCCCAATTGATCGAGA
Source organism: Artemisia tridentata subsp. tridentata (assembly GCA_021014915.2). NCBI lineage: Eukaryota > Viridiplantae > Streptophyta > Magnoliopsida > Asterales > Asteraceae > Artemisia > Artemisia tridentata. The sequence continues at coordinate 235,509,936 of CP139504.1, forward strand.
ACCTTTATAATCCCTCTTTTTCCAAGAAAGGGCCATTCTTGCACCAACACGCGAGCTCGTGGATATGATAAACGATCATATGCTGCAACTTCTCCACTGGGAAGAAAAGACGTATGACAGTTCAGACTCGGTTGGTATACTTGATATGGACTCGAATTTTAATGAGGCACTTTACACAACCGACTTTCTTAATAGCATTCGCATTGCTGGCCTTCCTCAACATTCTTTAAAATTAAAAGTATGATCACCCGTTATGTGCATGAGAAACATTGACCAAACACTCGGGTTATGCAATGGAACCAGGCTTCAAGTACATAGGTTGGGTATAAATATCATCGAAGCAAAGATTATATCCGGTGGAAGTGTTGGTACTATATGCGCAATACCAAGAATGGTCTTAAGCCCTTCCGATAATAAGATGCCGTTTAAATTTAATCGCAGACAATTCCCTGTCGCGTTGTGTTTTGCAATGATAATTAACAAAAGTCAAGGTCAAACTTTAACACAAGTAGGTTTATTTCTACAAAGCCCGGTGTTCTCGCACGGACAACTATATGTAGCCGTGTCTGTTAGGATCTCTGGGAAATAAGAGTTTCATTGTTGCTGCCGATAGTGTTAAGCTGGTTCCTGCTGATAGCTTTGGTTCCTGCTGAAAGCTCGTTGCTGCCGATAGTGTTGTTGCTGCGGATAGTATTATTTGTTATCCGTATATTTAGAATGTTTGTTAAGATTTATTTTTAGAAGAGATTGTTGTTTATCTCTTCACACGTTTTCTTGTAGAACGGGTTAGGGTTAGGTCATCTTGTTAGTATAAAAGATAAACCCGTCTATGAGTTTACACACACCTTTAACGTTTTCAATATTCAATATCACAATTCTTAGTTCATAGTTTGATCCATAGAGGATCATTGTCGTTTAGAGTTTTCTTCTTTATTATACTTGCTGTTTAGTTTCCGCATAAACACTTGTATAGCATACAGAGGTTCTTGTTTATACCAAGCTCAATCAAGCTCGAAGTACTCGATCCTACAAGTGGTATCAGAGCCTGGTAAGGATCTCTGATAAAGAAGAAAAAGTTCGATTTCATATTTCACAACCCTCTATCAATGGAAGACGAAATCCCTCAAAACAATGTCATTAACCCTGATGAACAACAACCCAAACCTGAAACCTCACAAGTCCAAACACAAATCCTCACCACCATGTCCACCAACAATGCTAAATTCCCATATCTGAAGAAAGATGAGTATGAAGTCTGGGCTATGAGAATGGAATATTGGATCACAAACACTGATTACAATCTGTGGAATGTGATTCTTAAGGGAAATAGTAAGAAGAATACTGGAAGGGATAATGATGGCAATATCTATATAGAGCCACCTGTTACTGCAGAAGAACACCTTGCTGTTCAAAGGGAAACCAAGGCAAGAACCCTTCTACTTCAAGCTATTCCAGAAGATCATATGAGTGATTTTCATCACTTGGATGATGCTAGAAAGATCTGGCATGCTGTAAAAGCCAGATTTGGAGGGAATGATGAATCCAGAAAGATGAGAAGGTCTATGCTCAAGCAAGAATTTCAGGAATTCAAGATCTCTGAGGCTGAGGGGATTCATAAAGGGTATGACAGATTCCACAAGATCCTTAGCCAACTTAACCAGTTGAAAGCTAGGCCGGACGATGAAGACTGCAACACCAAGTTTCTGAGGGCTTTGCCACCATCCTGGTCTCAGGTTTCCATAACACTCAAAGCCAAAGGAGGTCTGGATTATATGAGCTTTGATGATCTGTACAACAAGTTGAAAACCCTTGAACTGGATATCAAAGGATATTCCACCTATACACCTCATACTCCAACCCATACTGCTTTTGTTAGTAACTCTGGTGCTAACAAAGCATCATATGGAAACAGTCCAACACCATCAACATCATCAATCTCCTACTCACCTGTCACACCAAAAGCTCAAACCAGATCTGAGAATCTTGTAGTGGATGTGCTTCATTCATTTGTTGCTGAAAGTACACCACAACAGAAGATTGTGTATGATGATTTCAATCAGGTTGATGAATTGGATATGGAAGAGATGGATTTAAGATGGCAGGTGGCTATGATATCGTTGAAGTTGGATAGGTTTGAAAAGAAGGCAGGAAGAAGGGTCAATTTTGATGGACAGGAGCCTGCCAGGTTTGACAGAAGGAAGGTGAGGTGTTATAAATGTTCTCAAACAGGACATTTTGCTAGGGAATGTACAGACAAGAAGGTGGATGATAAAGCACGATATTCTGCTTTCAGAATTGAAGAGTTGGAGTCAGAGGACCCCAAGGCTTTAGTATCTGTGGATTCGATGATGGACTGGGAGCATCATGAGAAGGCTGTTGCAAGTGGATCAGATAAGGTCTTTGGGATGGTAGCTGGATATGGTGAGAAGATTCAAGTGGCTGGTCAGTTTGGAATGATGGGTCATCCATCTCAGGTACATAACTGCCCATTTGGTTGTGATTCTAAATATGATAAATTGAAACAGGAATTTGATGATATAGAAAGTGAAAATAAGGATAACTTTATTCAACTTAAGGCTCATAAAAAGGCTGTTAAAACTCTAGAACAACAAAAGGTCTGGTATCAAAAACAACATTCTGCTTATGAAGTAAAAATAAAGGTATTGGAAAGAGATTTAAAAAATGCTATTAATGAGTTTAAACATTCTGAAAGGGAAAAAGCTAAGGTAGTGTTAGAAAATCAGGATTTAAAGTCTAAACTAGATAATACCTTGGCTAGATTTGATAAGTGGAAAGAGTCATCCACAAACCTTCACAGGCTTATTGATAGTTCTATGTCGTCAAAAACTAAAAGAGGTTTAGGGTTCGGTGACCTGGTAGGGCCAAATCCGTATTATGACCCTAATGAGTATAGTGTTTTTAACCCAGAACTTGTAGATTATAGAAAGCCTGTAAAGTATGTAAAAGAGGGAGGAATGAATGATGTTCCTCCACCCATAACTGGAACATTTAAGCCTGCTAATCCTTTTGATGACTTTGATGATTCACAAATGATGTATGGCAAACAGGCAAAGGACTTGCCTAATCTTGATTGTGACTCTAATGAATTTGTCTCTTGTTCTTACAGTGACAAATCTTCAGAAATCAAGACAGATGACTATGCCACATGTGGATCAAGTGACAAGTCAGCATCAATAAAGTCAGAAGATCTCTCCTCAGAAGTAGCTACTAATGAATCTCATTCAAAGACAGCTGCATTTGAAGATAGTTCTTTTGATAGTGTTAAGAACAATAATGTCTCTGGTTGTGGTTATGTTTCAAACAATTCTAGTTGTGATTCTGTTTCAAACAATTATGGTTGTGCTTTTGTTTCTGTTAAGGATAATTTTGTTTCATGTGTTGGTTTGAATAATTCTGTTTGCAATAAGAAAGTTATTGTTAAGAAAAAGATCCCTAGAAAGAAATCTTGCTTTGTGTGTCGTAGTTATGATCATCTTATTAAAGATTGTGACTATTATGAAAAACAGATGAGTAAATATGCCTGTCAAAATAGGTCTGTATGGAAAAATGTTAATGATATTCCCCCTTATATTCCTCAAGCAGCAAGGAGAACTTCAGTTGCTTCTGGCAAGCCAGTTTCTGCTGGTAAGCCTGTTGCTGCTGATAAGTTCATTCCTGCCGATAGACCTGTTGCTGCTGACTATACTGTTCCTGCCGGTAGGATCAATCCTGCTGGTTGGAGAAGTAATATTGCTAGACCTTTCAGCAGACCTACTAATACTTACTTTCAAAATAATTTGAGACCTGTTTGTTTAGACACCATGCACAAGGGAGGGGCAAGATGGAAAACTGCTGTTAAGTCCTCAGCAGGTTGTTCTTGGAAAATCAATAACCAACATATGAAAATAGGGTCCAAGATCAATGGTGGATCTCATCAATCTCCAGGGTTTAATTCTTATTGATCCACTAGGCAGGCTCAAGTCAGCAATGGCTTGAGTCTCTCTTGTATCTAATGTTGTATATGTATTCTTTTTCTCAGGATTTTCCTTTTAGAAGCAAAGATGTTGGAATTGTTGACAGTGGGTGTTCCAAGAGTATGACAGGGAATTTGGAAAGATTGCATGATTTTGTACCTTTGAATGGAGGTACTGTGACATTTGGAGGAGGAGATGGAATAATTTCTGGGAAGGGAACTATCAAGACTGCTAAGCTGGACTTTGAAGATGTACTTTATGTGAAGGAACTTCAAGACTTCAATTTGTTCTCTGTCTCCCAAATCTGTGACAAGAAGAACAGTGTTCTTTTCACTGAGAATGATTGCTTTGTGTTGTCCAAAGACTTCAAGCTGCCTGATGAAAGTCAGGTTGAACTTAAAGTTCCTAGGACTTACAATCTTTATAGCTTCAATCTTAGTGATGTTCAGCCTGAGGGATCACTTGCTTGTCTGGTTGCAAAAGCTTCTGTGGATGAATCTAATAAATGGCACAGAAGAATGGCCCATGTGAATTTCAAGACCATTAACAAGTTGGCTAAGAATGGGTTGGTTAAAGGGCTTCCTATGAAGATCTTCTCTAATGAGCACGATTGTGTTGCTTGCAACAAAGGAAAGCAGCACAAAGCATCATACAAGGCCATAACTGCTGTGAGCAACATCTCTGAGCCTTTGCAGCTTCTTCATATGGATCTTTTTGGTCCTACTTCTATCAGAAGTATTGACCATAAGAACTACTGCCTGGTGATTACAGATGATTTTAGCAGGTTTTCATGGACTTTCTTTTTGGGTACTAAAGATGAAACTTATCCAGTTCTTAGGGATTTTATTGCCTTAATAGAAAATCAGCTAAGTAAAAAGGTTAAGTCTATAAGGTGTGATAATGGCACAGAGTTTAAGAACTCTAATCTTATTGAACTCTGTGGGACTAAGGGGATAAAAAGGGACTATAGTAATGCTAGAACTCCACAACAAAATGGGGTTGCAGAAAGGAAAAATAGGACCCTGATAGAAGCAGCTAGGACTATGTTAGCTGAATCTAAGATGCCCACTATGTTTTGGACTGAAGCAGTTTGCACTGCTTGTCATGTGTTGAATAGAGTATCTATTACTAGTCCTCATAATAAAACACCTTATGAACTTTTGTCTGGGAAGGTTTCTAACATTAGTTACCTTAAGCCTTTTGGATGTCATGTCACTATTTTGAACACTAGTGATTACCTAGGCAAGTTTGATGGGAAGGCTGATGAAGGGTTTATTGTTGGATATTCTGCTCATGGTAAAGCCTATAGGGTTTATAACCTATCCTCTAAGAGAATAGAAGAGACTCTCAACTTAAGATATCTTGAAGATAAACCTAATTTGCAGGGTGCTGGTCCAGAGTGGTACTTTGATCTGGATTATCTATCTGACACCTTAGGTTATAATAGATTCAAATCAAATCTATCTGCTGGTGCAAATGTTTCTCAAACTAACAATGCAGGTACCTCAGATGATGATTCTGATGTAGAGAGTGATGAACGACCTATAGTTGTTCCTTCTTTTCCCTCTAACAACATTTCAGGTTCAAAGCTCAAAGATTCTTTTGATATGGCTGGAGGTGATTCTAGTTATGCAGAAGATCTTGCTAAGCTTCAAAGACAAGAGTTTAATGCCAAAAGAGCTGCTGAGATGTTTGATTCTGGGTTTTCTAAAGAGACAGAGGAGATTCTGAGAAAGGCTGAAGCTGAATTAAGAAGACAACTGAATTCAACTGGTGGTATTCATGTTCCTGCTGATTCCATTCCTGTTGAAAGTGAATCTGTTCCTGCCGAACCTTCTAGAGTTTCTGCTGATGCTCCTGTGTCTTCTCCATCTGTTGACACTCTGGGTGTTGTTAACTCCCCTGAAAGATTTCCAATTCCTTCTGATCTTGGAAATTCAGTCTCTTCAAGAGATAAGTTGAATGATCCTCATCATCAGTCCAGAACTGGCATTTTCACTTCTTCTTCATATGATGATGACTTCAACCCCTCAATTACTGATCAGGCATCCTCCATTGAATTTCAATCCCATTGCTACCAAGAGGATCAATACTGTTCATCCTCAGTCTTTGATTCTTGGAGATATTAATTCCCTGTTCAGACAAGAAGTAAACTTCATCAACCCAAATTTGGAGAATCTGCTTTTCTCAGTTATATACAGGATCAGTTGAGGAGCAATCATACTGATTATTTACATTGTCTGTATGCTTGTTTCTTATCTCAAGTTGAACCAACTAGCATAGCTCAAGCTCTTTCTAATGATGATTGGGTTGAGGCTATGCAAGAGGAAATGCAGCAGTTCCAGAATCAGAAAGTATGGATGTTGGTTCCTTTGCCTGTTGGAAAGCATGCTATTGGAACTAAATGGATTCTAAAGAATAAAAGGGATGCTAGGGGAATTGTGGTTAGAAATAAAGCTAGGTTGGTAGCTCAGGGTCATAGACAAGAGGAGGGGATTGATTATGATGAGGTGTTTGCACCAGTGGCAAGAGTTGAAGCTATCCGATTGTTCCTGGCTTTTGCTTCCTTTATGGGGTTTGTAGTATATCAGATGGATGTGAAGAGTGCATTTTTGTATGGAAGGATTGAGGAAGAAGTTTATGTTACTCAACCACAGGGATTTGTAGATCCTCAGAATCCTAATTTGGTTTACAAAGTGGTTAAAGCACTTTATGGTCTTCATCAAGCACCAAGGGCTTGGTATGCTCGGCTATCAGCCTTTTTGCTAAAACATGGTTACAGAAGAGGGGCTATTGATAAAACTCTTTTTATCAGAAAGAACTTCAAAGATATCATTCTGGTACAAGTTTATGTAGATGATATTATCTTTGGTTCTACTAATGAAGCCTGGTGCAGGGAGTTTGAAGAATTGATGAAGAGTGAATTTGAGATGAGTGCTATGGGTGAAATGACTTTCTTCTTGGGTCTTCAGGTTAAGCAGAAACCAGATGGGATCTTTATTTGCCAGGAGAAGTATGTTTATGACATGCTTAAGAAGTTTGATATGGAAAATGTGAAGGTTGCTACAACTCCTTTTGAACGTCCAAAGCCTAAGTCCAATAATGAACCTGATGCTGCTGTTAATGTTCATATTTATAGGTCCATGATTGGATCACTCATGTATTTGACAGCTTCAAGACCTGATATCATGTTTGCTGTTGGTGCATGTGCTAGACATCAGGTTACACCATTGACTTCTAACCTAAATGCAGTAAAGAGAATCTTCAAGTATTTGAGAGGACAGCCAAAGATGGGACTTTGGTATCCCAAAGATTCTCCTTTTGTGTTGGAAGCCTATAGTGACAGTGATTATGCTGGGGCTAACTTTGATAGGAAGTCAACAACAGGAGGTTGTCAGTTTCTGGGTAGGAGGTTGGTTTCTTGGCAGTGCAAGAAGCAGACTATAGTGGCTACATCTTCTACTGAGGCAGAGTATGTTGCTGCTGCTAGTTGCTGTGGACAGGTACTTTGGATGCAAAATCAGCTGTTGGATTATGGGTTCAATTATATGAACACTAAGATTTTTATTGATAATCAAAGTACTATGTGTATTGTTAAGAATCCTGTTTATCATCAAAGGACAAAGCATATTGAGATTTGACACCATTTCATAAGAGATGCTTATGAGAAGCATCTTATTCAGGTGGTTAAGATTCACACAGATGATAATGTTGCTGATCTGCTGACCAAGGCTTTTGATGGACCAAGGTTTAAACATCTGGTGGTCCATATTGGGATGGTAAATCCCTAGATCATCAGCTTAAGGGGAGGATTGCAGATTAAGGGGAGGATTGAAGCTTAAGGGGAGGATGATTCTTGTTGTTGTTGTATATTTTCTATCTTTCTTTCTTTCTTTTGGTTTCTTTTCTTATTTTTCTTTCTTTTATTTGGTGTGTTTTGTTTCTTTATATTTATAAAAAAAAATATATATATATATATATTATATATATATATATATATTAATATATATACTTTCTTTGTATATTTTGTGTGCTAATAAGTGGTTTTGAGCAACACCTTGCAGGTACAGTGTTGGTGTTTACACCTGCACAATAAATGGTGCTCAACTCACCATGTCTTGCAGACAAGAAAGAGTTGACTCACCATGAGGGTACGGCTCTGGTGTGATTATCAAATCCGTTGATAGCTGTAATAGCTTGCTCAAAGCTATAGGGTACTTCAACTCACCCATGATTTATTTCTGAGAGTTGAAAATGGTGCTCAATTCACCATGGATGTAACCCTTTATGGGATCCAAAGGATTGGCTAGTCCACAAAAGTATGGTTTGTGGTAAAGACATTTGGTATCCATATTTGGTATTCAATTCACCAAGGTTTGTTGTAACCTACGAATTGGCTAGTCCTGAGCAAACGGCTACAGGTAAAGACAAGTCAAATCCGTTTATAGTTGCTGATTTGCTAATAAATCAGATGGTTATCAATGTACCATGGTCTCACACACCTAAACATTGGCTACTCCAGTAGTGATGGCTATTGGTAAAGAGACATCAAATCCATTAATTTTCAATGATTCACCTCTCACAGGAGTTAACACACCTGGATGTGATGAGAATAGTATGAAACTTAAGTGATTTGATGTACATATTGTCATTAGTAGCAGCCAAGTTCAAGTGCAAGTCATGGTGACCAGTATGCATGTTTTGAAGAAGATTTCTTATTCCTGCTGAACTATTGAAGTTGCTGCTGGATGCTATAGCGGTTGGAATCTTGCAAGTTATGGATGTTGCTGCTGGTTACTCAATATTGTTGCTGCTAAGTCGCAGTCCTCAAGCCTGAGAAGTTCAAAGCTCTATCACAGTGGAATCTTGCAGGTTAACCTAGTCAACCTCAAGATTAGGGGAGGATTGTTAGGATCTCTGGGAAATAAGAGTTTCATTGTTGCTGCCGATAGTGTTAAGCTGGTTCCTGCCGATAGCTTTGGTTCCTGCTGAAAGCTCGTTGCTGCCAACAGTGTTATCTTGTTTCTGCCGATAGTGTTGTTGCTGCGGATAGTATTATTTGTTATCCGTATATTTAGAATGTTTGTTAAGATTTATTTTTAGAAGAGATTGTTGTTTATCTCTTCACACGTTTTCTTGTAGAACGGGTTAGGGTTAGGTCATCTTGTTAGTATAAAAGATAAACCCGTCTATGAGTTTACACACACCTTTAACGTTTTCAATATTCAATATCACAATTCTTAGTTCATAGTTTGATCCATAGAGGATCATTGTCGTTTAGAGTTTTCTTCTTTATTATACTTGCTGTTTAGTTTCCGCATAAACACTTGTATAGCATACAGAGGTTCTTGTTTATACCAAGCTCAATCAAGCTCGAAGTACTCGATCCTACAGTGTCAATGGTCAAAAATAGAAAGGGATTGAAGATTTTATGTTGTGATGAGGAGGGAAAATACACGAAATCAACAAAAAATGTTGTGTATAAAGAAGCTTTGTTTAGAATTTAAGGTTTTCAATCATGGGATGTCATAGGTTGTTAAAAACCAGACAGCGGGAAACCAAAAAACTATCTGTGAACATTTCATGCCATACTAATTAAAACAAAGATCATATCTCAACTATAGTTTCTTTACCAAAACAAAAGGGATGTATTGGTTGCACATGTATTCTATGTTGAACAACTACACAAAAATGATCCAGGTACGCAACTTTAAGTTTCATAAAATATATTAATATCATCGTATCTGCATATCTTAAATCAATCAGGCAATAAGAATTTTAAAATCCAAAAATGCTTTTAAACATTGATTCTCAGAAAACATGGCACACACTAATAATTCAAACAAAAACTAAACGCACACCACAATCATCAACCTAACAATGATAATAATTTTACCACTACTAATCATATCAAAATGCTTAACCTAAAACATAAAATACTATCGAGCTATATACAATTACACCATAGATTAATTATATCCATCGTTAACCACAACAGGCACAAATAGGTTCGGATTATAAGTCGACATACACAATTAATTTACACACACATAACCTAAGACATTATCACCATACACATAATAAAAGTTTTAATATATAGCAAAATATACCAACTTCATTAAAGTATCACAAACATACCCAACCACCAAATTCAGCATATATGGAACATAGGAATCATGACAGGATCTTCCCCATAAAAAGTAATTGCTTGATCGTCCACAACATTCGTGATGTATTTAAACCTCATCATTTGATTCTGCTTGAAACCCCAGTCCGCAGCAAGCTGTCTCCAATGTCCTTTCATGTACAAATAAGTAACACGCTTCACGTTCTCATGATGTTTTTCCCTATCAAGGATGATCCTGTATTGATGAGGCTTGTGACGTTGCATCACATTAAACTGCCAAAACATAATTCCATTGTAGACAATCCTAAAGCTACCAGAACAGCTGCATTGTAATTACATACCATACTTGATATATACTAAAACAAGCTACCAAATCCAAAATACATCCTTATAAATAAGTGCTAAACAAACTAAACATCATTGTCTATACTTAGATACACATTAAACTACCAAATACTCATTCCATTGTAAGCACAACATCACCCTTGCTTGACAATACTCCAACATCAAGAGTGAACTTGACTGCTTGATTTTCAACAAATCCAACTTCATTCATAATGTATTTCCATTTTCCAAGCATAACAACATGGTCATCAAACTCTTTGACTTTTGCTTTATCAATGTATTTTCTTAACACAAGGTCCTTCTCAAAGGATGAATGCAAATAACACAATCTGACCTTAGTTGTATCATCAGAACCAGAGTAATTGTATAGCTTGTGTCTTCTAACAAAACCAGCTGGTATTGTCTGTTCAGATGTATTAAACACAAATTTAAAATTTAAACCGAAACAAAATATATAAGAACTACTGTATCAATATACTATGCACTTACAACATAACTCTTCATAGCAGTACGGCTAAGCTCCTTAACAAAACTACAACCATCATCGATCGTGTTATTTGACATGCCAGTATTTTTATTGCTTGAACTCCCACACTCCTAAAAAATCAGACTATATCAAAAACCTAAACAAATATATTGAATAATTTGAGTACAACGTAATTGAAACAAATTTTAATACCTTAAACCACTTCTTGCCACCAGAAGGTCTTTTTCTTCTCTTGACAAATTCAAAATTGTTATCAGGTTCAACAATCTTATCAGATACAAAACCAACATCTTCTTCAACCTTTATAACTTTTTCCACAATCAGTCCCTACAGTTCAGTATCATAAGAATATATTGATTATCAAAAAACATAACAAAAACTTAACATATAAAAAGATAAAAACTCTTTAATTATACAAACCAACTCAAACGGAGGACATTTCAAACGACTATCCAATGAAATCAATGACCAAGGACGAGCTTTTTTCCAAAACGCACAATCTAAGAAACATTTATATGTCAGCAAACAAAAAAAATACATACACACTATCAGAACAAAAATTAATTAAAAAAAAAAAAAAAAAAAAAAAAAAAAAAAAACATGTTAACTTACGTCGAAATTTAGGGTCCTAACAAGAAAATGGTCATAAATAAAAGAAAACAATAAAAGTACCCAGCTCGCCCGAGTCAACGCGACTTGACTCGGTGAGTCACCAACTCGGACCGAGTCAAGGCCGAGTCACGCTCAAAAACACGAATCCACACGTTTTTAACAAAGATAAAAAGGTTTTATTAAAAGTTTTGTTGTTAAAATCGATTTTATAAAAGTTTTATGAATTAGGGTTTCGGATAAAAATAAAAACGGGAAAGGGGGAAGGCGCGTGGGGTGTTACCGAGTAGAAAGGAGGTAGTGGTGAGGCGGTGGTGACTGTGGTAGCGGCGGTGGTGGTTTTCGGGTGTCAAACGAGCTCCACGAGGGCTCAAACTTTCCAGAAATGAATAAGAGGGGCCGATCTACGATTGGTGAAAGTTTCGAAGTTCGCCGGAAAAAAATTCGGCGACGAAGAAGGTGGCGGCCGGTGGTGGTTGCCGGTCAGAGATGGTTTCCGATGAGGGTTTTAGAGAGAGAGGAATAGTGTGTGTGTTATTACGAGTGAGGAGAGAGAGAGAATGAGTGGTTTTATTAATTAGAGAGGGAGCAAAAGTGGACAATCAAAACTAGAAGGGTGGGAGTGAAAGAAAGGGGCGGAGGGGGTTATCTTGCCAAGAAGTAATAATTTTAAAATATTTACTGCGGGACCCATTTAATGTATCAAACGGACTCGAAAAATTATGAAACTTGCGCCATTGTTCTCGAAATGATTTTTCCAATGAAAACGAGTATAAATTCGCATAACTTTCTCGAAGTTAATTTATTTGGCAAATTCGATTCGTTTCGTACTTTCTAGGTTGTGCTGACATAATAAAGGCATAACGTTTACGTTTCTCAAGATATCTCGCGTTTCTCTAGTTCAAATAAGTTCAGGATAAAGTTCAAATACTAAGGTGTTGCAAAAATAAATATTTGGCTAGTGAAAAGGGTTTGGAAAATTACCGGATGTTACAGATGAACAACACCAGAGCAAGTTATGCTCATATTTGAAAGTGGTGTCTGTTCATCCATCATTGATACTTCTTCCATCTTTGATACTTTAAACACGTTGTTTAAAAAAACATCTCAACATTCGAACATATAACTAAATATCACATATAACACAACAAATCTAAAAAAATCACTAAACAAACACAGAGACATGAACATTAAAGACAATACAATTTACTGATTCAAACATATAACTAAGTATAACATATAACACAACAAATCTAAAAAAATACTAAACTGACGCAACGACATGAAGATTATAGATAATACAATTTACAAGAACCATCAAACACTAAAAAGCCAAAGCTAAAAACAAACACAAAGACATGACGATTAAAGACAATACAGTTTACCAATTCAAACATATAACTAAATATAACATATAACACAACAACTCTAAAAAAACCTAAACTTACACAACGACATGAAGATTATATACAATACAATTTACCACAACTATCAATAATGAAAAAGCCAAAACTAAAACTTTAAACACCTTCTATTGCAAAAAATTACACAACCCAATATTAATTCCAAGGTTGCAAAAATCGCGAATCGGTAGTCAGGCCGTCGATCACCTTGTAGCTTGTAATCGGTCTAGGCGGGATTAATCGGTGATTAATCAGATTGGCATTACTGATAAATTTTAGTTATTTCCGGCAAGTTTTTTGTATTTCCGGTGAGTTTTAGGTATTTCCGGCAAGGAATTTTCTAAAAAACAACTTGTAATAGACTTAAACAGTTACTATAAGTGATCAAAATAAGTTTACAGTGAGTTTTGGGTACTTCCGGCAAGATTTATAGATTTCCGACAAGTTTGACCACCATTGACTGCCTTTGATCGCCGTTGACCTATTTGTTTTACCTAGTTACATAAATCGGCAAGGTCAGTGGCCTTGTAGCGATTAATCGGTCTTGTAGACCTTTTTTGGCAACACTGATTAATTCTATACAAATGTAAACCAAGTTGCATTATTAAGATTTGCAAAAACCCGTATATGGTTTTCTAATGAAATCAAAATAACACACATTCAACCTCAAAATCATAAAACTAAACATACTATTAAACAAACATACTACCGAAAAATAGTTTTAAGAGATTATATACTTATATGTTTATAAACAAAAAATAAAATTACCTTTAACTAAAATCAAACTGAATATTAGAAACAAAAAAAAAAAATTCATACACTTTATCCAATCAACACCATCCATAACAACAATACATAAAAACCTAATTAAATCATAAAATCAAATCCGATTTCTATAAATTGGGGTTTTCTAATGGAACCAACAAAACATACATGCAATTTCAAAATCCAATAACTAAACAAATAGTATTGTCCTAAACAATAACTTATATAATATCAACAGTTTACTAAACCACATTCGCATAGTACATAAACTAATATCTACAAAATAAACATATTAATATATGAAACAAGTAAAATCATACTAAAACATAATGTTAACACAAACAAAAAAACAAAATAATAATAATAATCATAATAATAATAATAATAATAATAATAATAATAATAATAATAATAATAATAATAATAATAATAATAATAATAATAATAATAATAATAATAATAATAATAATAATAATAATAATAGTGGCGATCGAAGGCATGAGATCTGCTTGATCTCTCTTCTTCTTCCCGCCCTTCCCTGCAACACCTTTTTCAATCCTCTCAGTTGATAGTCGGTATTTCCCATTTGTACATATATCCTCCTTGTTTTAAAGGACCTTGGTACCTCATAATTGTCGTATTTCTTGGGTTTTTGTCAAAATTGTCAGAGGTCAAATTGTCGAAGGTCTGGGTCTTTGATGGCTGTGGTAAAACCTGTCTGAAGTTTGGTTTCCTTCCTCTTCGTGGTTGCTTTCTCAGAACGGGTTACGATTTCCTTTGGTTCAAACGGGTTGCGATTTGACTGCGGGTATAACTTCTCTGGTTGCTTTCTCAGATAGCAAGGTTGCATGTTGGCATAGACTTGCGTTTTGATAGTTTTTGCTTTGTGGGCCACGCTGTTCTGATTGCCTTCTGCGTTTTGATTTGTGGACCCCACCTTTGTGTTTTGGTGACTTTGCTGTTTGGCTATCCTAGCGTTTTGGTGGTTTAAGTGGGCTGATTTTGGAGTGGGCCTTTGTTGTGGGCCTGGTTTGGTGATCATTTGTGTTTAGATGGTCATACCTTACATTTTGGTGGTGGGCTCTTTTGTGGGTCTTGGTTGGTGATAATTTGCGTTTTGGTGGTGATACTTTGCGTTTACTGTTCTGAAGACCTGGTTACTATGGAAATCATACAGTTTCACTGTCCTTTTGTTGGTTTAAGTGGTTGTCAGGACGGTGGTGGAAATGGGCTCACCAAAACCTCGTTGATCACTCATCTTCGTGATCGTCATTTCAGTGGGGATGCGCTAGCCACCACCAAACTTTCCTTGGCCACTAATCTTACTGTTTCTGAGGCTGCTGAGGTCACTTTGAAACGTATGGGTCTTTGGTTATGCGGAAATTGTTTTAAGACACATACTCTTCGTTCGAAATGTCGGCATGGACCTGATTTTGTGTCACCCCCTGATTGTGGTGATGGTGTTGTTAGGTTTGTGTTGTTTGATCTCGCCAAACCACAAATCCCTTCTTCGCTTCAAATTACTCGTGGTGAGGATTCGGTTTTGGTGGAGCATTATGGGTTAGACCTACACTTACTTGACACCTTGCTCTCTAAAGGGTTACACACGGTCAAATCTATCCCTCCAAAGTGTCATTTGGGATTCTCTCGTGTACTGAAAGGAGCCCTTGATAAGGTGATCTACACACCTGAGGACATTTCTGTTTGGGTTAGCCTGTTAGTCTTGCCTCTTTCTCTCCTTAAAACCTTTAGCCCGAAGAGTAACATGGAGTGTAGATCTGCTATTAAACGCCAACGCCAAGAAGAATACATCGCTAATGCCATTCGCACTTGGGGTACGTCTGGGGGTTGTTTGCAGCTTGTTAAAGAGGTTTTAGCTGAACCCTCCCCTGCATGGTCTAACTGTGATGAGGGTAACTTGGACCTGGGTGAGCGCAATATCAAGCAATGTAAGAGGAAGATTTGTGACGGTCATTATACTGCGGCTGTCAGAGTTCTTTCTTCTTCAGGTGTTGCCCCTTATAATGATACCACTCTTGAAGACTTAAAAGCTAAGCATCCCTTCAAGTCTGCTCCTTCTCAGCCGGATATACCTATTCATCATCATAACCTCGTTGCACCTCCTGCCGTGGTTCTTGATATGATTAAGAGTTTCCCTCATGGTACCTCTTGTGGTCAAGATGGCTTGCGTGCCCAACACCTTTTGGATTGTTTTAGCGGAGCTGCAGTGGCTATTTCTGATGAGTTAATCGATTCTATCACCCGTGTGGTAAATCTTTTTCTTGATGGTAAATGCCCTAGGGCATTGGGTGAGTTTATTGCTAGTGCTCCTCTCACACCGCTGATCAAGCCCGGAGGTAGTATCCGCCCCATTGCTGTGGGTACTGTTTGGAGGCGTTTAGTCTCCAAGGTTGGTGCTTCTATGATCGGCCATTCCTTGGACAGCTATTTAAATGATCTTCAGTTTGGGGTTGGAGTGCCTGGTGGAGGGGAGGCTATACTTCACGCTGTGAATAGGTTTATTGAAACCCGTGGTGATGAGGAGGGCCTCTCGATGCTATTGGTGGATTTCAAAAATGCCTTTAATTTGGTAGACCGTGACGTCATGTTACAGGAGGTTCGCCTGCATTGTCCTGCCATTTCACGTTGGGTGGAATTTTGTTACTCCAACCCAGCTAGATTATATTACGGTGAACATACGTTATGGTCGCACCAAGGTGTGCAACAAGGTAATCCACTTGGACCTCTTCTCTTTGCCCTAGTGTTACATCCATTGGTATGCAAGATTAGAGACTCCTTTAGTCTTTCCCTTCAAGCTTGGTATCTTGACGATGGCACTATTATTGGAGATACTTTAGTTGTGGGGAAGGTTTTAGAGCTTATTATGATGGATGGACCACGGCGCGGCCTGCACCTTAATGTTGACAAGACCGAGGTTTTTTGGCCTAAGGAAGACCCCAGAAGCAGGCTCGTAGGTGTCTTCCCGCCTAATATTGCCCGACCGTTACATGGCGTTAAATTATTGGGTGGGCCTGCTAGTGTGGACTTTGAGTTTAGTAGTGAGCTCGTCATGAAAAGGGCTGCTAAAACTATTGAGCTCATGGAGGCTGTTGCTAAGCTTAAAGACCCTCAATGTGAGCTGCTGCTCCTTCGTGCTTGTGCCGGCATTTCCAAGCTATACTTTTCTATGCGCACATGTTCTCCTCGGGTCTTTGAGCGTGCACACATTTCATTTGATGTGGCACTTCGTTCTTCTCTGGAGCGTATTGTCATTGCCTCTGGACCTGGTTTTGGTGATTGGCAATGGAGGCTTGCCACCTTGCCATTTGTATTTGGGGGACTTGGTGTATACTCTGCAGGTGATGCCCTGAACTATGCATTCCTTGCATCTAGACTCCAATCTGCCACCTTACAGACTAAACTCTTCCGACATTCTGGTATTGTAACCCCTGGACCTTCCTTCAAAGAGTCTTTGTGCGCTTTTAATGCGAAAATGGAGATCGACCTTCTGCGTAATCCGGATGAGATTACTGCCCCAAAACTCATGAAGAAATTGGCAGACATATATTTCAAACGTGTTACCAAAATGGTTGAATCCTCCTTTTGCCTAACTGCTCGACAAATGGCACTCTGGAGATCGCAAAGGGAGGATTACACTTCAGATTGGCTTAGGGTAGTTCCGATCTCTGGGTTGGGACAGACTATGAACGCCAGAACTTACCGATGTGTGTTATGCTATAGGCTGGGTGTTCCCCTATTTTCTGTACAGAGACCATGCTCAGCTTGTTCCAAGGTTTCTACGGGGAATATTTATGGAGACCACGCTGTATCATGCACTGGCATTGTTGGCATTAAACATCGGCACAATGTGGTGCGTGATACTCTGGTTGACATCTGTTCGCGCTCTGAGGTCTCGGCTCGTAAAGAGGTTGACATCGGGCTTTGTGGAGCAAGGGAGCAAGCCTTACGTCCAGCTGATATATTGCTTTATTCTTGGGACGGAGGGAATGATGTATGTGTCGATCTGGCCGGGTCGTCGCCCTTGACGCAAACAGGTATGATTGATTTTGTGCCAGGTCGTGGGGTAACTGACGCTGCACAACGTAAACGGGTCAAATATGGGGCTAAGTGTGCGGAGATTGGATATGGGTTCCTCCCTTTCTCTTTCTCCTCTTTGGGGGAACTTGAGGCAGATGCGGTGACCTTACTAAAGCGGATTCGGAAGTTCTCTATAACCCAAGACATTGGAGCGCGTTCTGCTATTCATATCTACAGTAGGATTAGTTTTGCTGTTGCCAAGGGGGTGGGGGCCCAGTTAGTGTCGAGGCTCCCCACTAATTTCTTGTAATCCTATTGTTATTCTAATGAAAGTGTTGTTTAATAAAATAAAAAATAATATAAATAAATAAATAAAAATTAATAATAATAATAATAATAATAATAATAATAATAATAATAATAATAATAATAATAATAATAATAATAATAATAATAATAATAATAATAATGGTAAAAAACCTTGATCGAAGATGTAGAAATGATAAGGAGAAAATTTTATTTCTATTTTGATCGGAAATGAGTACCAAACACTCATTTAAGTCACACAAATTAAAACAATCTATAATGTATAGACACATTATAGGTAATGATTACTTATAAAACAAATACAACACTATTATTAATTAAATAGCATGTATTGAAATGTATACCATGTATAAAATACAAAACATTACACTAAATATTGCAACAAGAAATTTAGTCATCTTTTTCATGCAACACGTGCATTTGGACCAAAATGTAAAGAAAAGAAAATAATAATAATTACAATAAAATTTAACGTAAGCTAATACCGTCAAAATATTAATTAACGTCCCCGGTCTTAAATATTAAATAAAATTGGCTAATACCATCTAAAAATTAATTAAAAGTCTTGTATTTCACTTTATTAATAAATACCTTATAAATGTAAAAGATCAATAAAATCCATAAACTACTAAACTAAAATGTAAATTACAAGTCATGCCCGCCCATCGGGCGGGCTTAGATACTAGTATATATATATATATATATATATATATATAAGGATATATAATAGTATTAAATATGTCCAGTAATCATGCATTAATGACCTAAGCTAATCATTTTATCTTTTTTCTTTTTTATTTATTAAAATTTCGGATTTTTTTCCATTTATTAAAATTTCGGATATTTTTTTCTAAAAAATCATGTATGGAGCTGGATTCGAACCTCGGTCTGTTAGTGCACAAACAAACATGATTACCACTAGACCAACACATTTTTTGGATTATATCTTGCAAAACCAAATCTATAAACCTACGCAACCAATTATTGACCATTTTGATTACTTTGAAAAGGAATGTATTTATCTCCAAAAATTATATAGCACATATCCATTCCTTAATTATAGTTTCATAATTATAAACATTAACCTAATCCCATTATCTGTGATCTCAGCCCTAGGTGCGCCTATTTTTTTCTAAAAACCCTAATGTACGTTTATGTTGCTGTAATTTTGCAGGTTGGATGCATGCTTTAGGTTGATATTAACAAGCAGGAAAAAGATGCATTCCATAAAAAGAGGTAAAAAAATGTTCTTTTGATTGTATGTTATTTTTTTGTTGCATTTTTTTTCATGATAGGTCTCTGTCGAAACACAAAGGCTTGATAAAATATAAGAGGAGGCAGTCTTAATATTCGACATTATGACTAGATTTCATCACTTCAGAAAGGGACTGGATTTCATGTTTCGAATAAGTTAACAATAAACAAACAGAATTCGGCTAATATGATAATAAGTGATCATGGCCAGCAGTCTTTGTCAAACGGTTTAACAACTGTGAAGGGGAAAAGAAAGATGGATGATGTTTATAAATATGCTGCTAACGGTATGCTCATTTTTTTTCAATAGCGAAAGTTTGCTTACGTTTTAATTTTAGATAATTTACCTACAGTTGAAACGACTTTTTTTGTTTAGTGGACCCCTGGACGTGCTCATTACGGATGATTAGCAATACGTAGCTGAGACTTTAGGAACACAGGATTACATAATGGTCAGCAATATGTAGCTGAGACTTTCCCATGATTATGTATTTGTAGCATTGACACTTCACTTTCGCATAAAATGGAAAGGGCCTTTTAGAAAAAATACAGTGACCCAAGTAAGATACATTCTTATACACATACGATACTTACTAAGGACGTTACAAAAGAGGATATGTCTGCCATGGATTTTGTTCATGTTAGTTTTGCTACTGAGTGTGTTATTAGTCTAATAAGCGTTTATATTTCAATCCATTACCACAGGAAGGCTGTAAAGTGTGCATGATTGAGTGAGATTTAACTGAGCCAGATTGGATCGTAGAGGCGGTGTGTCCACCTAAATTGATAACTGAGGTAATCAGAAAAATAAGCTTGGTGATATTCCTGAAAAAACAAGGCTAATATTCTGTTTTGCAGGTGAAAATTTTGGAACCGTTTAGTATACTTGGGTTCGAACATGGAGCTACAGATTCGTAAATAAAAAAAGGCATATATGAGACTTCCAGTTTAGTACAATCAAGGTATACGTCGTAGAAAGCTTGTTGGGAATACATCTAAATATTATCAAGTCTTGGTCATTAATTATGTAATAGGTTGCTATAATATTAGGCTTGTATGTTAGTTTATATTGTTAGGCTTATGTAGTAAGCCCATGAGCCTATGTTGAGGCCCATTCTTGTGAAAGGAAGGAAATAGGGGTGTTGCCCTATTTCCTCTCCTATAAATAGAACATGTATCACACTCTTATGTTTGTTGGTTATTTCACTAAGCTACTAAACCTTTATCATTTTGTTTTGTGATATAATCAACCACCTCTTTATCTATTTCTCTCATTTCTATCTTATTTATATACTTGTGTTATGTTTATTATGGTGACCTAACAAAGCTTATCAAAGTTCCCAAAAATGGTCTACACAACCCGTTCAAATCTACACAGAAATAGATTAATCTATTATAATACTACGTGACATGTAGAATATATATAACAATGACATTGAATTCCGGACATGAAAACAGGAAAGGTTAGTCATCAATTACTAATTTATGCATATCAGATTTAGGTTGGTTTGGTTGCATTAATCAGCAATAATATGGGGTTTGTGTGAATGCGCATAAGATGTCAAAAAGAGGATATGTCTGCTATGGATGGTCAGGTTCAAAACTAACTCTATGCAGCTAAACTATCGATCAGTCTATTTCATTTAAAGATTGCGGGTTTTAATTTGTTACTTTTTGTTCAGGAACTAAACCGGAGGTCTGTTCATGTTAGTTTTGCTATTGAGTGTGCTATTAGTAGATGTTAATTATATTTACTGTCACAACATATATCATCAATTGGCTATTGTTTTGTGCTATTGGCCAAAGGGCTTAATATGACACATAGCGACAATAACCTTGATCTTGCTGGCATTGAGTAGGTGGTATTGTGGCAAGATGGGCGGGTTGGGTAATGGGTCAAAATAAGATAGGGACGAGTCTAAACAAGTAAATGAATAAGCTGATTTTAGCAGCTTGGTTTACCTGTTTTAGTTTTTTTATTATATGGTCTTTATTTATTTATTTATTTATTTATTTATTTATTCTTTTTTTATGGTATTTTTTATCACTCTTTTGTTTCATAACATCGTTCCTGCAATTCTGCGAGTCTGATCGGGGCAGCCACCACACAACTCAGAAGCTTCTTAATATTAGTAGCAGGTACCAAACGAAAAACCATTTTCAAAAGACATGTCAAACTAATGAGTGATGAGGATGCTTCTACGTTACTTAGAATCAAATTCTGTTGATACACTCTTGATTTGCATTAGACGTGTTTAGATATTGTTAGAGTAACATTGCTATGCTCTGTAGTTTCAACTGTCAGCTAAATTTCATTTGATGTACTTATTTATTGTTGAGCTTATCGTGATTTATTTCATTATTATGGCAAGCAGGGTATACAGAAGTTAAAAGCAGAAATCATGGGTTATGGTGTCAGCAGTGGCGGTTACTAACAGGAGTTAAACACGTCGAGATTCACATGGAAGAATGTAAGGTGACTGTTGGTTATGATACAAATATGACGGGTCCCAGGTCTCAAATAAGCTTCATCTAGGAAGCTGGTGCGGGATCTGCTCATTATCGGGCAAGCTTATACATTCTAGAAAGACATGACAAAACAGAGAAAGACCATGAGTTTAAGATTAACAGAAGTCAGTTTTTGTGGAGCTGTGTATTTTCAACTCCACTTTTGTTGTTCTCTATGGTACTTCCAGTGATTCCTCCATACGGGAATTGGTTATTGTATAAAATTTATAACATGCTTAATGTTGGTATGGTATTGAGATGGATCCTTTGCACACCATTTCTGTTCATATTGGTAAAAGGTAAGGTCAATATCTAAATTCATTTGTGGTAAGGTACAGAAATAATGCTAGAACTTTACATGTACTTTGTTTATTTAATGCAGGTTTTATATGGGATTATATCATGCACTGAGGCGAAAATCTGCTAATATGAATGTTTTAGTTGCACTCGGAACCAATGTTGCATACTTTTACTCTATATATACAATAATAAAAGCACTGACTTAAGACACATTTGAGGTAGAGTATTTCTTCGAGACCAGTACAATGTTGATGTCATTTATTCTTTTAGGAAAATATTTGGAGTTATATATTTCTGTTAGGGTGTGTTTGGATGTTGCAGTAAGGGGGTGTTTGCTGCTGTCAAAGTTGTCAGCATAACAATATGTTTGTAAGTTGCATTTGTTCTTCCTTTAAATTTCATTGCAGTTGTTGATATTGTTAATTCAAATATCGTTCTAAAAACGTTATTTATATTCTACGATCTTTGCTTAATTTTGTTAATGACAATTACAAAGTTTATCTTTAAGCAAAGCATAAATATAAGATTAAGTCTTTTACATTTATAGTAATAAGTCTTTTAAAACACATTTACACATTACAAGATTACTAGGAATAACATTATATACATTTACATTTTTATTCCTTAAATTAGAAATATTTAGGATGACATCATGGCATGCATCAGGAACATAATCTTAGAAAGATTTTGAGATATCTTGTATATATCTTCAAGCTAAAGAGTTGAAATTTGAAGATATGGAAAGATTGGGCAAGATATGGAAAGATTTGAGAATCTATTAGCTGTCCTGCACTGGCGGATCCAAACCCATACAAGGGCGGATCCAAATTTAGGGATCCGCCAAATCCGCCAACTGTTTTATCAGTTTGCCTATAAATAGCAAGCTGATCATTCAGGCACAATCATCACTTACATAGCATAAATTATACATACATTCATTTATACATTACTAACCCATATCATTCATCATTCTTAGTGATCTTCCTTTTTGTAGCAAAAGAGATCAAGCATCAACAAGCTTCAACATACTGTTGCAAGTCTTGTAAAGTAGAAACTGTGTGATTAGTTAGAGTTTACACATCATTGTTATACCTTTCATTCAGTAAAGTCCGGTTAGTGTTTTAGTCCTCAAAACACATAGAGTAAACGGGAGTAGTTGTACCCTTGTAAAGAACTCAACATTTAGCTTAGTGTCGGTAATTGTATAAGCGACGTCAGGTTGGTTCTTCCTTGAAGTAGAACCCGGTGTTTAGCTTAGTACCGGATAAAGTGTAAGCGATGTGTATAAAGGTTTTCTCCGCCGAGAAGGGAGTTTGTTTCTTAGTGAAGATAAACTCTCGAGTTAGAGGCTCGAGGAGTGGAGTAGGGCAAGGAAGAGAGTCCTTGTAGCCGAACCACTATAAATCTCCATGTTGTGGTTTGATTATTCCTATCCTTACTTAATTTACTTATATTGTTTGTTTGTGAGTGTTTACTTTGAAATCACGTTAAGTCACAAAGCGAATTAAATTTAAAACGGTAAAAACTATTCAACCCCCTTCTAGTTTTCCACAATTGGTATCAGAGCTACGTTACTCAAGATTTTCAAAATATATTGTATTTTAAAACTTGAAACGATAAATGGATTTTGAAAACTTTAAAGAAGGGCAATCTATGCAAATATCACCACTATTTGAACCAAATTGTTTCATATACTGAAAAAAACCGCTTTGAGACGTATGTGAAGTCAAAGGACATAGATCTATGGTATATTATAGTAGAAGGTGATTATAAGCCTATATCAAATGTATTAGGTGGTCGGGATGAAGGTACTTCTCTTACTCGTCACAGTGATGAGCAAAAGAAGTTAATGCCAAAAATAATAAAGCTAAAATGATGCTTTATAATGCCTTACCTAAGAAAGAATATGAAAGAGTTTTTATGTGTAAAACGGCTAAGGATATTTGCCAATCATTGATTATCACTCATCAAGGGAACTCACAAGTCAAAGATAACAAAATTGATCTTCTTGTTCAACAATATGAACAATTTGTTATCTCTGATGATGAGACCATTGATAGTGCTTTTGCTAGGTTTAATACTATAATTACTTCTCTTAAAGCACTTGATGAATCTTTTTCTAGCAAGAACTTTGTTAGGAAATTTCTTAGAGCACTTCATCCGAAGTGGAGAGCAAAGGTGACGGCTATTGAAGAATCCAAGGATCTTTCAAGCATGACACTGGACGAGCTCATAGGAAATCTCAAAGTCCACGAGATGGTGATGGAAAAGGACTCGGAAATTCTTAAAGGCAAAAAGGAGAAAATGAAGTCAATTGCCTTGAAAGCTAGGGTAGAATCGAGTGATGACAAAGAGTCTTGTTCTAGTAGCGAAGACGAAGAGTATGCCATGGCCGTAAGAGATTTCAAGAAGTTTTTTAGGAGACAAGGAAAGTTCGTAAGACCACCTTGTGAAGAAAAGAAATCCTTCCGGAAAGACCGTGATGATAGGAAAGGAAAGATAGATAGGAAGTGTTTTAGGTGCGGGGATTCTAGTCACTTAATAGGAGAATGTCCAAAGCCTCCAAAGAACACATCTCAAAAAGCACTTGTTAGTGGAGCTTGGAGTGACAGTGAAAGTGATGACGACGAGCTTAAGAACAACGAAGTTGCTCTCATGGCTAATGACACAGAAGAGGTACATTCTGACTCGTCATACTCCTTTATTGATGATGATACATTAGATATAGAATATAACAAACTGTGTGAAATCACCCTAAAAAATCATAAGCAAAAATAAGTTCTTAAAATCCAAAAAGGAATTTTTAGATAATGAAATTCATTGGTTAAAAAGAGAAAGCCATAAGATTAGAAAAAGGTAAAGGCATTAAAGAAACATGTGTTTTATGTCAGGAACTAAAACTTGAAATAGAAACACTTAAGTCCACACAGGAAAATCTCATCAAACAAAACTCCAAGTTCAAAAGGTTTGATAAACACATGAGTTGTGTTGATGACATAATGAGATTACAAAAAATACCTCATGGTAGTTTCAAACCAGATTTTATGAAAAATGGAAACTTAAGTGACTTTCAGAATCAAATGGTAAAAGTAAAAGAAATTGTTCCAACTGAGTCAGACACCCACGGATCCGACGGATCCAAAATTTTGGATCCGCCAGGTACTGTTGATGAACAGAAAGGTCGAAATTCAGATCGTACTGAATTCGTTAAGGTCACTAGAAAACCTAGCACGAGTACAACTGTTAACAAACAAAAACCATCAGTCTCTATAGGAAAAGGTCAAGTTAGAAATGAGTATAGAATTAAAACGGTTCAACAGACACCAAAAACTAGTTTTCCCAAACACCCCTTTCCAAAGAGTAACTTTAACTCACAACATCATTATCAAAATAATTGGAACCAAAACATGTCTAGGAATTATAAAGGTCCCAATTACATGCCATGGAACACGTGTCCACCATTTCCATACATGAACCATGATAATGTTATGTTTAACCCAAACGGACCCATGAGATATTGGGGACCAAACGCTTGAGTTTTTCTTGAACTTAGGTGTGCTTAAAAGTTGAGTTAGAACCAGATGAGTGGATTAAAGATAGTAGGTGTTCAAGACACATGACAGGGAACAAAAGCCTTTTCTCATCCTACCAAGTGTACGACGGAGGTAATGTCACATTCGGTAGTAAGCTTAAAAGTAAAATCATCGGAAAAGGTACAATCTCTCATGCCTCTCTCACTATTGATGATGTTGCTCATGTAGATAATTTAGGATTTAACTTGCTTAGTATTAGTCAATTATGCCGCAAAAAGTATAACGTCCTTTTCAGTGAAAATGGAAGTAAAATACTAAAAGATGGCATAACCGTAGGAAAAGGTGTTTTGAAGAATAACGTTTACGTTATGAAATTAAATAAAACACCTAAAGACAAACTTTGTCTCACTTCTTTGGACGAAAACTCAACTCTATGGCATCGACGCTTAGGTCATGCCAATATAAGATTAATTCAATCCTTATCATCTAAGAAACTCGTTAGGAACCTGCCCAAGTTGAAATATGACCAACACTTTTGTGATGCTTGCAAAATAGGAAAACAAGTTCATAATAGCCATAAGGCTAAAAACATGGTGTCTACATCTAGGTGTCTAGAATTGTTACATATGGATTTGTTTGGTACATCCGTTATACAAAGTTACGGGGGAAACTTATATACTTTGGTAATAGTAGATGATTATTCTAGGTATACATGGACTAAGTTTTTGAAAACTAAAAACGAAGCATTTGATAAATTTGAAATCTTAAGTAAGAAAATTCAAAATCAAATAGGAAGTAACATAGTGTCAATAAGAACTGACCATGGTCGTGAATTTGACAACGAAATCCAATTCAGAGCTTTTTGTGATGCCAATGGCATAACACATAATTTCTCGGCTCCTCGAACTCCTCAATCTAACGGTGTAGTAGAACGCAAAAATAGGACAATTCAAGAAATGAGTAGAACCATGTTAAAAACATACCTCAAAAGTTTTGGTGTCACGCTGTAGATACATCCACATATATCCTAAATCGAGTTCTAATTAGACCATTCTTGAAAAAGACTCCATATGAGTTATACAGAGGCAAAAAGCCTACTTTAGGATATTTTAGAGTGTTTGGAAGTAAGTGCTTCATTTTAAACACAAAGGATTATCTCACCAAGTTCGACCCAAAGTCGTATGAAGGTGTATTTCTAGGATATTCACAAACTAGTAAAGCATATATAGTTTTGAACAAAGAAACCTCAAGAGTCGAGGAATCATTGAACGTAACATTCGATGAAAGTCCACCTCCCTCTAAGACATCACCTTTGGTAGATGATGACTTGGTTGAAAGTCAAATGGTTGAAAACCAAGAAAACATTGAAAGTAACAAAGAAGATGAACCGGTAAAAAGAGAAATAGTTAATATCAAAGAAACCAAAAGTCATCATTTAGAAAACGTCATAGGAAAAATAAATGAAAGAACTTTAAGGTCTAAAGCTCAAAACGAAAGTAATTTCTTTTGTTTTGTTTCAACAATTGAACCTAAAAATGTTAATGAAGCCATAAAAGATGAATCTTGGGTCATTGCGATGCAAGAGGAATTAAATCAATTTGTAATGAATGATGTTTGGACATTAGTCCCTCAACCTAAAAATCAAACCATAATAGGTACAAAATGGGTTTTTAGAAACAAAATGGATGAAAATGGCGTAGTATCTAGAAACAAAGCTAAGCTAGTAGCACAAGGCTACAATCAACAAGAAGGTATAGATTACGATGAAACATTTGCACCCGTCGCTAGACTTGAGTCAATTAGGATACTACTTGCATATGCATGTGCACATGACTTTAAACTATTTCAAATGGATGTCAAAAGTGCATTTCTTAATGGTTTTATAAATGAAGAAGTGTATGTAGCACAACCTCCCGGCTTTGCCGACTTTGAAAAACCAAATCATGTCTACAAACTTAAGAAAGCTTTATACGGACTTAAGCAAGCACCAAAAGCTTGGTATGATTGACTTAAGACTTTCCTAGTTGACCATAAGTATACCATGGGCCTAGTAGACAATACTCTTTTCACCAAGAAAAAGGGATCACATATTATCATAGTCCAGATATATGTGGATGACATTATATTCGGTTCAACTTGTCAAGAGTTATGCGATGAATTCTCAAAAATCATGCATGATGAGTTTGAAATGAGTATGATGGGGGAACTAAACTTTTTCTTAGGTATCCAAATTAAACAATTAGAAGATGGGATATTCTTCAACCAATCTAAGTATATCAAGGATATGCTTAAGAAATTTGGTCTTGAAGATTCCAAACCCATGAAAACACCAATGTCTTCCGAAACCAAACTCACCAAGGATGATGAAAGTGAATCCGTAGATAGCACTAAATATAGAGGGATGATTGGTAGTTTACTTTACCTAACGGCTAGTAGACCGGACATTATGTTTAGTGTTTGTCTATGTGCACGCTTTCAAGAAGATCCCAAAATATCCCATCTTGAAGCCGTTAAACGGATATTTAGGTACATAAAAGGCACTACACATCTAGGATTATGGTATCCCAAAGGGACGGGAATGGAAACCATAGTGTATGCCGACTCGGACCATGCCGATGATTATGTTGATAGGAAAAGTACAAGCGGTATTTGTACTTTTGTAGGACATTGTCTCCCCTCATGGTTTGCTAAGAAACAAACAGCCCTCGCAATTTCAACAATTGAAGCAGAGTACGTGTCAGCAGGAAAAGCTTGCCAACAAGCACTGTGGATGAAACAAGCTCTCGTCGACTATAGAATTGAACTCAACGACATTTCCATTCTTTGCGACAACAAAGGAGCTATCGATCTCAGCAAAAATTCAGTTCAACACGCTAGAACCAAACACATAGAAATATGACACCACTTCCTACGCGATAATGTTCAGAAAAGAAACATCTCAATCGAGAAAGTATCCTCAGAGGACAACATTGCCGACATTCTCACAAAACCCCTTAAGAGAGAACCTTTCAACTTTCTTAGACTTGGTTTAGGATTAATGGAACCTAGTGAGTAGATGAAACCATAGCTTGAACCTTAGATTAGCCAAACACGACAGAAACCAAAACCTGAGTTTGGACCTGTGGATCCAAACGACAACAAGGGCGGAACCCTTATTTTGGATCCGCCAGATCCGTGGCTCACTAAGTCAGTTTTTAGTTTATTAAAAAAACACCCTTCACTGTACATCATATTCCCCAAAAACATACATCCCACTGAAATTCCATCCCTATCACAAAAAATTCATAATTAGGTCATACTCCACCACCAATCTGTGCTTAAATCATCTCTGTAAGTATCCTAATCATAATCTAATTCCTAATATTTGCACAAAAATCAAAACTTGGGGTTTATACATATTTTTAGGAAAATCATGAAACTTACTTACTAAATTGCATCACAAACTATGTTTTCCTTAGTTAGAAATTACATCTTGTTTTACATTATCATAACCTATCAAAAATCCCATGAGAAATTTTTTCACGACTAGGAAAAACGATTTTTGGACATTGCTCATACAAATACAAAAACGTTATGTTTTAAACATCACTTGCATTATGTCTCTTGAATGCTAAAGGAAATACATAACTAATATGTATTTTCGGGTACATTCAATCGAAGCTACATTGAAGTAGGAGCGTTTGGGTTATCTCTCGTTTTATAATAAAACTTGCATAAACAAAATTTTCGTGCATCAAAAAGAGTCGAGATAACCGTACCTCCACATTGTCCCCATGTAGGCACACACTAGAAATTAATATACATATTTTTGATAATTTTAACTAAATTATAAAAAATTTGTGTCTAGGATAATCATGCCTCCTGCGACAAATTATGACCATAAGAACACCCGCAAATACCTACCTCAACACCACAAAGCCAAAGGACTCACAGATGATCAAGTCAAAATTTTTAAGGCATTAGAAAAATGTTACGTTCACGAAGGTAGAACCATAGACACATCATTTTTAGAAGAAACCAATATCAGTGAACAATTAGCTTCTATCCAATTTGATGGTCTTCTCAACATAGATGAACCCATTATTCCTAGGTTTATACTTGAATTCTATACTACTGTAAGTCTTAGCATAGACGAATTTGGATTCATGAATATACATTTCAAAGTAAACCAAAACCAATTCACCTTTCCTTTAAATCAATTTGGAGAAGTTTTAGGTATTCCAAGTCAAGTAACTTGCTTTTATTCGGACAAATGGCCATTGTCCATCTTAGAGTCTAACCTTGGTCGTATTCATCCATATGACACACCCCTCACTTCCAAAGAAATCATCCGTGAACATCTCTTTAATCCTAGACACAACCCAACTAGGACAAACCGAGGTAAACAAGTAAACCGAGATCCATTAGCCATGGAACTTAATGAACTTAAGCCTGAATTTAAGAAGCTAGAAGAAATTTTGAGGGCAAATGTCATTAGCACCGTAGGAAATATGGACCACATCAATGCTTGTAACACCCCCAGATTCGGGTCCAGCGGAAGCATACATGTCGCTGGGGTGCTACCAAATTGGTACCATAACACAGAGTAAAGAGAACAAATTTTATCTCAACCATTTAAAATAGATTTCATATTGAAAACTGATTCGTTTACAACATTTCAACAATGGTGCGAAAATATAAGCCCATAAAGATTTCAATTGGTCCCGAATATATCAGAGTCTTCTATAACCATGCCATGCCCTGCCAAGAGCCTCCAATAGCGTACTATTGCTCTATACCTGAAAATACATGCTAAAGTGTCAACACGAGGTTGGTGAGTTCATAGAGTTTAGTGTACAATGTAAAACATTTGAATAAGGATTTCCCAGCAAAGGCATTGTAAATCCACTTAGTCCCAAGTCCCGCCCATACAAGACTTGCAACCTGTGTGTTTGCAACCCATTGCCAAATAAGCAACAAGTACCATATGGACCACAATAAATAAAAGACCAATATATTCCAAATATATATAAGGGTTGTTGTAGTATTTAGTTCATGACACCGAAACCTTAAGATTTCTGGTTTAAGCATCCGTTTGACATACCAGTCAAGTGGGGAAACCACCCGGACACCCAAAGTTTCTGGTAGATGTCCACCTAGGACACCCAAGGTTCCTTAAATGATTATGCGTCCGTTTAACATACCAGTCAAGTGGAGAACACCACCCGGACGGGGAGTTCAATCCCAATAGATCTATTCACAACATTCGCGCTTAACGGTTCATAACATAGGCAATATGTAATAGTTTAATGCACTTGTGTCCATAAGAAAATAATCAAGTGTGTAACAAGTAAACACATAATACTTTCGAGTAGCAAATCAAGGGTTTCAACCAATTAGTAATATTTGGGAAAACAATTCACGTTTCAGGTAAAACGAGCATGGAGTTCAAATATAAACGAGCATGTATTCTCTCCCAAAACAATTATAAAACAATTAAAAGTAGGGGTCATGAACTCACCTGGTGCAACAGAAATGATGACAAAAGTGGGTACACTGAAATGAGGCACGATCTCTAACCGCAACCTAATATGAATGATATGATCTAATGTAAGCTATGGAATGATGCTACCCATGCAAATATGTATGTTACCGATACCACTCGGGAATTTTGGAAATAATGTTTATCGTCGAAAAATATATTTTTGACGTCTCGTTAAGTTATAAAACACTCTTCGTGTAAATACGTTGCAACGATATACCACGATCTTCGTTTGGTGAATTATTGGAAAAATAGAGCCTTACGTCGCAATTTATTATTTTTCACAACTTATAAAAATGACTAAATGGCCTCGCAAAACTAGCCATAAAATAGTGTACGCTGAGTGTTAGGAAATAAGCTCGACGTTTTTAGAAACCTTGTAACAATATCTTGAAGTCGTATCATTGACATTTTGTCCATACGCGTCTCGATCAATGAGAAATACGGCTCTCAACATGGTTACTTGCAAAAACTGTTTTAGACTTAGAAATATTTTTCTATTAAAAGCTTATGGAAATATGTTGAAATCGTCGGGTTTCAAACGCTCGTATCTTGGTCGTTATAAGCTCGTTTTCCGCGTTCTTTATATCCACGGCTTCGTGTTACATCTAACTAATAGATTCTTGGTGTGTCAGATCATCTAGATCACGATCAACGCCTCGTTTTACTCGTCGAAATTCGTGTAACAGCACGTAATTTTCAGAAAAAATAGTTTTCGTCGTCAAACTTAGAATTAACGTATCTTTTTCGTCGTAAGCTCGTTTTTGCTCATTCCGGCGGCCACGGTTTCATTTTTTCAAGTATTTTCTAAATATTTAGGCCAAAATAGTCCAATGTTTACTGAGTTTTCCAGATTTCACGAAAATGGACAGACCCTTTTCTATATGTTGTTAAAACTCATTTTTCTAGTTCAAGGCTTGAATATAACACTTCCAATCAACACCACAACTAATCTAAGCCTACCATACACCTTCTTAGGGTGTCATGGGTTCCTAATTTTCACCAAAAATGGTGGATCTCGTGGGATTACAAATAAAAATATATAGATCTATTTTTAGAGAGAAAAATAAACAATAAGTGGTATGTAACATGTATATATTTGCATGATTTGCTAGTAAAACAACAAAATATATTAAATAAAAGTATGAAAGATTAGAAAAGTTTACTTGAAGCTTACTTGATGTTTTGATGATTTTTGGAGCAAAATGCTTAAGAACTTTGAGGTTTTTATTGCAAATCATTAACTAATAACACAAATGGAGCTTGGAAAATACTTGTTCTTGAATTTTTTGTGGATTCTTCCCTTGGTTTCTTGCTTGGCCGAACCACCCAAAGGAGAGGATGAGAGAAAAAGTTGGCTAGTTGTTTTAGTTAAATGAATGTGTATGTTAAATATATGGAAATAATATCTAGTTAGCATTTATGTTAGTCAATGTACTAAAGTGAAAATGGACTTAGGGGCTAGGGGGGGGGGGGCACATGGAAGAAAAAAAGAGTGTGTGGGCTAATTAAAGCCTTTGTCCCCAAGAACACATGTGTTAGTTTAGTTTAAGTGTGCATTGGGTGTTACCGGGTACCGAGTTAACTAGAAATAAATCTTGACGAGATAAAATAAAATATGACAAAGTTGTAAAATTTATAAAATCACATTCCTTGCAAGAATCGGTTGTTCAAATAGTTGTCGTGCTGAAATTTCGCAAATCGACGTAGTTATAAGCTTTTAACGCAAAATATAGTAACCGTTTTAAAAACACCGGGTAGATTAATAACACAATTTTTATATCATTATAATAAGTATGAAATTATGTTAGGATCATAATCGGGAGTGTCGGGTGTATTATTCGTAGTAATGACTGAGTGGTAACGTTTATTAAATAAATAAACATACGTAAATTAAAATCATGCAAACCCATGAATGTCTTAACATGCAGATGATGTTACTGATGATATGTAGACTACTCTAGTCTATATGAGGTGTCCTTGATGGTGTTTCATGCATACGCAGCTAAACCTTACGGTTATACGAATTTTGAATACCCGTAAACCTAGTTTACGAAATGATGAATAATGACCATGAATAGTGATTTCCCTCCGGGAATGAATAGTGTTTCGTAAATAGTAAAATTTTTGATTAAATCTCAAAGTCGCAAACTGACTTCAAAAATGATGAATAGTAGACCGTGAATAGTAAATTTTTGAGATGAATAGTAAAATTTTGAAGCTTGGAAAAGGACCTGAAATTACGATTTGTCACAGTCTCCACCCGTGAAAGGAATTCAGTCCCTGAATTCAGTTCTTGTTGGTCTCTGGAGTGGATTCGGTGAAAAGATGTGGATATTTGAGTCGCATTGCGGTGATAAAAGATAAAGCATTCATTAGATGGGAATTCGCAGTAGTACATGAAGTTTATACGATAGAACTTAAAGTGAAGCGCAAAAGAAATACAACACTAGAGAGTTTAGGCTTCCGTTTTCTTGTTCTTTAGCTTCGGGCAGTCCTTCCTGAAGTGCCCTATGTTCCCACATTCAAAGCAACTCCCCGGAATCCTCTAATTTGCGGGATTCCTACAGTCCTTGGTTTGGTGACCACGCTTCTCGCACAACCCACACGGTTCGCTGCAATGACCTAGGTGATGGAGATTGCATGTGTTGCAGTAGGGTAAATTCCCAGCATATCTTTTCTTGGTGCGTGGTCCTGCAGCATAGGCTCTAACCACTTCTTGTCCTTTGTTTGGCTGCCGTACTTGATTATTTCCTTGGTTGTCATCCCTTTTCCTCTTGTTTTCGTTGTTGCTATTGTCATTGTTGTTGGTTTTGTTATTGTTGTTGACAGTAGTTCCCTTCTTCACCACTTGTGCCATAAGCTTTTGAGTTATCCTGATAGCTTCGTCCAGTGTGTGTGGATCAAAAGAAGTTACATCTCCTTGGATGCTGTGTGGTAGCCCACCAATGAAGTTTTCCAACAACTTCTTGTTATCTGGAACCATATTTGGACAAAGTGCGGCCAACTCTTGAAATCTCCTGATGTAGGTTTCGACATCATTGCCTATGGTCACCAACTCATAGAATTTTGTTTCTAGCTTCTTTACTTCGGTACGTGGACAAAACTTCTTACTCAGCAGCTTCTTGAATTCTTCCCACATGAGTTTGTGAGCATTTTCCATTCCCATGGGCTTCGCATAAGAATTCCACCATGACATAGCTTCCTCAACGAGAGTACTGGTAGCAAACTTTACCTTGCTGTCATCTGGGCAATTGCATAGAAGAAATACAGATTCTATCTTTTCAAACCAACGGATCATAGTAGGTTCAGTGCCTTTGAATTTTGTGGGATCACCACTCTTAAAGTCCTTGTATGTGCATTTGCGAACATTAGTACCATTAGCAGCTAGTCCGGTAGCTTCTGCTGTTTCTGCCCGAGAAGCGGCCTCAGCAGCGGCTTCAGCAGCCCGTGCAGCTGCGGCCTCTCTTTCAACTACTAGTGCTGCCTCTATACTATTGGCAACAAGTTTTCGGATTTCAGCTGGTGTCATTGCTTGAGTAGCTTTCTTTGGCGGCATAATTCTTCAAAACAAGAAAAGAAGAGTGAGACGCAATAAAGGCGTTTCCTAAAAGTAGGTGCCCTAATGTGGCTTTTCATAAAAGGAAAGCTTGAGGTCGTTTGATGATTAGCTAGCGTGCTTCTAGGCGGTGGTTCACGAGGTGATGTAGATGTGAATGTTCTTGCAACGATTGTGTACACACACAGGAATTTTTGAAACCTTTAGAAATTGAGTAGAGAATCAACCTGGACATAATTCTATTATAACTATTCCCAGTATTGCAAAATTCATCTCTGAGTCAGACATAGGTGGTCAGGCTATGTCCCACTGTCCCTGGTCGAATATAGATTACCAGTCTATATTCCACCGTGGTCGAATATAGATTACCAGTCTATATTCCACCGAGGTTCAATGAATTTTGAAATACACAGCTCAGTTATACTAATAATATGTCCCTCACATTTAAAATCCGTTTTGAAAGACTAAGGCAAGTGACCAAACTCTAGGTCAAATGATGAGATTACGTGAGGAAAGGTGTAACGCTGTGACATATACAATACATAAGCATGCTTATATGGAAGGCAATTATAGTAATCAATAAGAATAAGTGAGTATAATCTATCTGATAATAAGATTCAAATCTCATCAAATATGTCAGCAACAAACCACAAATGAGGCATCAGCTTGGCAGGCAGGCACGTGGCGGTCATAGGGTTAAGTTTTCGTGAAAGTAGTTATAGTCTAGGTTTTAAAATCACCCGGTTCTCTATAACTAAGGCCCTGATACCAATCTGTAACACCCCCAGATTCGGGTCCAGCGGAAGCATACATGTCGCTGGGGTGCTACCAAATTGGTACCATAACACAGAGTAAAGAGAAAAATTTTATCTCAACCATTTAAAATAGATTTCATATTGAAAAGTTATTCGTTTACAACATTTCAAAAATGGTGCGAAAATATAAACCCATAAAGATTTCAATTGGTCCCGAATATATCAGAGTCTTCTATGACCATGCCATGCCCTGCCAAGAGCCTCCAATAGCGTACTATTGCTTTATACTTGAGAATACATGCTAAAGTATCAACACGAGGTTGGTGAGTTCATAGAGTTTAGTGTACAATGTAAAACATTTGAATAAGGATTTTCCAGCAAAGGCATTGTAAATCCACTCAGTCCCAAGTCCCGCCCATACAAGACTTGCAACCTGTGTGTTTGCAACTCATTGCCAAATAAGCAGCAAGTACCATATGGACCACAATAAATAAAAGACCAATATATTCCAAATATATATAAGGGTTGTTGTAGTATTTAGTTCATGACACCGAAACCTTAAGATTTCAGGTTTAAGCATCCGTTTGACATACCAGTCAAGTGGGGAAACCACCCGGACACCCAAAGTTTCTGGTAGATGTCCACCTAGGACACCCAAGGTTCCTTAAATGATTATGCGTCCGTTTGACATACCAGTCAAGTGGAGAACACCACCCGGACGGGGAGTTCAATCCCAATAGATCTATTCACAATATTCGCGCTTAACGGTTCATAACATAGGCAATATGTAATAGTTTAATGCACTTGTGTCCATAAGAAAATAATCAAGTGTGTAACAAGTAAACACATAATACTTTCGAGTAGCAAATCAAGGGTTTCAACCAATTAGTAATATTTGGGAAAACAATTCACGTTTCAGGTAAAATGAGCATGGAGTTTAAATATAAACGAGCATGTATTCTCTCCCAAAACAGTTATAAAATAATTAAAAGTAGGGGTCATGAACTCACCTGGTGCAACAGAAATGATGACAAAAGTGGGTACACTGAAATGAGGCACGATCTCTAACTGCAACCTAATATGAATGATATGATCTAATGTAAGCCATGGAATGATGCTACCCATGCAAATACGTATGTTACCGATACCACTCGGGAATTTTGGAAATAATGTTTATCGTCGAAAAATATATTTTTGACGTCTCGTTAAGTTATAAAACACTCTTCGTGTAAATACGTTGCAACGATATACCACGATCGTCGTTTGGTGAATTATTGGAAAAATAGAGCCTTACGTCGCAATTTATTATTTTTCACAACTTATAAAAATGACTAAATGGCCTCGCAAAACTAGCCATAAAATAGTGTACGTTGAGTGTTAGGAAATAAGCTTGACGTTTTTAGAAACCTTGTAACAATATCTTGAAGTCGTATCATTGACATTTTGTCCATACGCGTCTCGATCAATGAGAAATACGGCTCTCAACATGGTTACATGCAAAAACTGTTTTAGACTTAGAAATATTTTTCTATTAAAAGCTGATGGAAATATGTTGAAATCGTCGGGTTTCAAACGCTCGTATCTTGGTCGTTATAAGCTCGTTTTCCGCGTTCTTTATATCCACGGCTTCGTGTTACATCTAACTAATAGATTCTCGGTGTGTCGGCTCGTCTAGATCACGATCAACGCCTAGTTTTACTCGTCGAAATTCGTGTAACAGCACGTAATTTTCAGAAAAAATAGTTTTCGTCGTCAAACTTAGAATTAGCGTATCTTTTTCGTCGTAAGCTCGTTTTTGCTCATTCCGGCGGCCACGGTTTCATTTCTTCAAGTATTTTCTAAATATTTAGGCCAAAATAGTCCAATGTTTACTGAGTTTTCCAGATTTCACGAAAATGGACAGACCCTTTTCTATATGTTGTTAAAACTCATTTTTCTAGTTCAAGGCTTGAATATAACACTTCCAATCAACACCACAACTAATCTAAGCCTACCATACACCTTCTTAGGGTGTCATGGGTTCCTAATTTTCACCAAAAATGGTGGATCTCGTGGGATTACAAATAAAAATATATAGATCTATTTTTAGAGAGAAAAATAAACAATAAGTGGTATGTAACATGTATATATTTTCATGATTTGCTAGTAAAACAAAAAAATATATCAAATAAAAGTATGAAAGATTAGAAAAGTTTACTTGAAGCTTACTTGATGTTTTGATGATTTTTGGAGCAAAATGCTTAAGAACTTTGAGGTTTTTATTGCAAATCATTAACTAATAACACAAATGGAGCTTGGAAAATACTTGTTCTTGAATTTTTGGTGGATTCTTCCCTTGGTTTCTTGCTTGGCCGAACCACCCAAAGGAGAGGATGAGAGAAAAAGTTGGCTAGTTGTTTTAGTTAAATGAATGTGTATGTTAAATATATGGAAATAATATCTAGTTAGCATTTATGTTAGTCAATGTACTCAAGTGAAAATGGACTTAGGGGCTGGGGGGGGGGGGGGGGGGGCACATGGAAGAAAAAAAGAGTGTGTGGGCTAATTAAAGCCTTTGTCCCCAAGAACACATGTGTTAGTTTAGTTTAAGTGTGCATTGGGTGTTACCGGGTACCGAGTTAACTAGAAATAAATCTTGACGAGATAAAATAAAATATGACGAAGTTGTAAAATTTATAAAATCACATTCCTTGCAAGAATCGGGTGTTCAAATAGTTGTCGTGCTGAAATTTCGCAAATCGACGTAGTTATAAGCTTTTTACGCAAAATATAGTAAACGTTTTAAAAACATCGGGTAGATTAATAACATAATTTTTATATCATTATAATGAGTATGAAATTATGTTAAGATCATAATCGGGAGTGTCGGGTGTATTATTCGTAGTAATGACTGAGTGGTAACGTTTATTAAATAAATAAACATACGTAAATTAAAATCATGCAAACCCATGAATGTCTTAACATGCAGATGATGTTACTGATGATATGTAGACTACTCTAGTCTATATGAGGTGTCCTTGATGGTGTTTCATGCATACGCAGCTAAACCTTACGGTTACACAAATTTTGAATACCCGTAAACCTAGTTTACGAAATGATGAATAATGACCATGAATAGTATTTTGTGAATAGTAAAATTTTTGATAAAATCTCAAAGTCGCAAACTGACTTCAAAAATGATGAATAGTGAAATAATGAATAGTAGCCCATGAATAGTAAATTTCCGAGATGAATAGTAAAATTTCGAAGCTTGGAAAATGACCTGAAATTATGATTTGTCACAATGCTAGTCTCTGCTACATGATGTATTGTGTGTCGACTCATCAACAATTTAACTTAGCCTACAATATTGCCAAAAGAATGGCAGATATTCCAGTTCTAGGTACCACTGCCATGCCATATGGAATGCTTCTTACACATCTGTTCAAAGCCTCTATTCCTATTCCCTGAAACGCTAGTGGTTTCTTTCCTGACTACACCGAAATTCCATACACCTTTGTCCCTCTCAGTGATCATAGGGTAACCATTGCAAGAGGAAAACGTGCTCATCCTCCAACCTCATCTTCATCATCATCGGCTAGTGACGAAGACGGTTTACCCAACTCTAGAATTCCTCCACCTGAATACTTGAGTCAACTTCCTTCCATTGACAATGAATCCGAGGAGCATCGACAAACAAGGGGAATGATGAAGAATCTTGGCCGTTGGATCATGAAGCTTCACAAGAAAATGAACAAGAAGTAAGGATTAGGGAGTGTTTGGTACAAGACTTTTTAAAACAATGATGTGATAAACTTGTGTGTGTCTTAGGATATTTAGTTGGTATTTGACTTTTATGTGAACTAACATAATGTTTCAGGGTGATAACACTTGTTGTTATCAATTTTTCATGCTTAAGCTATCGTTTGGCTTAACCTCCTGTTATGGTAAGTTATTATCATCAGATTAATCCATGTGCAAACGTGTATTAGAATCTATGTTTTTAGTTTTATTCTATCACATATTAGTAGTTAGACATGTTTTAGGAGAATTTTCGGGATTTGAACGAGTAACGCAAAATATGACATATGTTCTATTTAAATTAATACCTTTGTATGGCGGATATGGCGGATCCCATATTTTGGATCCGCCTTTGGTGTCGATTGGATCTGCCAGCTTCATCAGTTAGTTTTTCATATTTTTCCCGACTTATCTAGATTCTTAGACTCTTAATTTTAGTTTTCAGGAGTATGCTACTGATCATTAGAATCATTAGGATGTTTAGAAACTCTTAGAACAATTAGAAACAATAGAATCAATTTCCCACCAAAATTTGAATTATTCAAATTTTCATCAAGTTACTTTTCTCTAACACCTAAGGATCCCTTTAATTGGTTCCTTGAAATCCGTGAATCAATCACATTACAACCTTTTCTGTCATCACCTACACCCACTGATCTTTCTCATGTCAACTCCATTTCTATGGACTGACTTCGATAAAATGACAAACTTTTTCTTGTTCCAAGTCATTGGTAATCCACAATTCTTTTATGAATCATATTCAAACACCAATATCCATGAACTTTAGAGTAGTATAAATTAGAAGCTTTAGGATGATTTCAACTCACATTCTTATAATCACTCCTGCACATTTCTAAACAATTTCACAATGCATAAATCAAATAACTCACACATGTCCAGACCACACATAAGGACTGCTAGAATTAGCGTCAGACCATACTGGTTCATTAATCCAATCTCTAATGTGAACTTCCCTACTATATCCACTCCTACTACAATACCCATCATAACTCCTGAGGTTAACATACCTTCACCCATTTCAACTCAACCCTCAAGATCACCATCACCTATCATAATTCCACTAAGTACCACACCATCACCTACATCAAGATCACCGTCACCTACCATAACTCCAATAGGTAATACACCATCACCTACTCCATCTCAACCAAGATCACAATCATCAACAATAACACTAGTTGCTTCCTCACCACCACCCACATTGTCTCAAGTAAGAAAATCATCATCACCTCAACAATCACCCAACTTGCAACCCCATGATTTACTTACCACACTTCAAACCATTGATGAATCAATGTGGCTCAATCAACCAAACACTCAAGGCAATGAGGAACTTGACTCAAACATAATGAACCCTAACTTACATGATACTAAGAACTTAGAATCCATTTGGCTTGCCTCCATCATATCTTCATCAAACCCAAACAATCCTCCGCAATAGGCATTTTTAGTCCCTTCCAAGTTTCCTTCTATAAGAACTTTTAGAAATTTTTAGATCTGTTTTGGTTGATTTCTTTTTATGTTGTAATATCATGTTTTGTAACCTTTGTCACAAACAACTTTTCAATGAATGGATGTTATGTCTTTATGCTTGTAGGTGATCACTATTTAGCATAATATCTTGTTTTGCATGATCTACTAACATTCTTATATGGTTGTTGTGTGTTCTCATTATGGTTGGACCACTTCTACTTAGGTGCACTTTTTGATCAGACACATATTTTTGACTTTTTAAAGTCAAATGGGTTGAAATATTATGTTTGTTTGACTTATACATTTGCATTATGCTACTTGGTTGGATTGATTCACAACTAACCTATGTTTTGTAGCTTTTCTCAACTTTGAATCATATAAGTTGGTACCCTAGCAACGGGGAGTATAGATCAAGGGGGAGTATATCATATACTAACTCATCATTTTATAGCATTTCTCATCCTTGAAACATATACGTTGGTACCCTAGCAATGGGGAGTATACATCGAGGGGGAGCATATCATATTCTAACCATTTGTTTTGTAGGATTATGCATCTTAATCTTGGCATTCCAATTAGGGGGAGTATTATCCAAGGGGGAGCTTTTAAAGTTCTCAAAATCATTGAAACAATCTTGGTACTCCAATTTAGGGGGAGTAATAACCAAGATTTGTTCACCACATTTCGCTACGTATATCTTCTTTTTGTTTCGACAAAAAGGGGGAGATAAGATTAAGTTTCATACATAGTTTCATACATACTATTAACATCACAGTACATGCTTTTACACTTAAAATTGTTTTCAAAACTTCCATAAAACCAACTTAATCTATATTTTTAAAAGACTCATGCTTTATTTATTTCATTGCTTAAAAATACACTTTATGTTTTGTCATCAACAAAAAGGGGGAGATTGTTAATACAAATATCGTCCTAAAAATGTTATTTATATTCTACGATCTTTGCTTAATTTTGTTAATGACAATTACAAAGTTTATCTTTAAGCAAAGCATAAATATAAGATTAAGTCTTTTACATTTATAGTAATAAGTCTTTTAAAACACATTTACACATTACAAGATTACTAGGAATAACATTATATACATTTACATTTTTATTCCTTAAATTAGAAATATTTAGGATGACATCATGGCATGCATCATGAACATAATCTTAGAAAGATTTTGAGATATCTTGTATAGATCTTCAAGCTAAAGAGTTGACATTTGAAGATATGGAAAGATTGTGCAAGATATGGAAAGATTTGAGAATCTATTAGCTGTCCTGCACTAGCGGATCCAAACCCATACAAGGGCGGATCCAAATTTAGGGATCCCCAAATCCGCCAACTGTTTTATCAGTTTGCCTATAAATAGCAAGTTGATCATTCAGGCACAAT
The DNA here is from genome assembly GCA_021014915.2 of Artemisia tridentata subsp. tridentata. Lineage (NCBI taxonomy): Eukaryota > Viridiplantae > Streptophyta > Magnoliopsida > Asterales > Asteraceae > Artemisia > Artemisia tridentata. Next base: position 235,552,114 of record CP139504.1, read on the forward strand.
CATAACTTACATAGCATAAATTATACATACATTCATTTATACATTACTAACCCATATCATTCATCATTCTTAGTGATCTTCCTTTTTGTAGCAAAAGAGATCAAGCATCAGCAAGCTTCAACATACTGTTGCAAGTCTTGTAAAGTAGAAACTGTGTGATTAGTTAGAGTTTACACATCATTGTTATACCTTTCATTCAGTAAAGTCCGGTTAGTGTTTTTTATAATGTTCCAGTTGATATTCTATAAACATAAAGGATCATTGAATTTATTGAAGTGATGCAACTTTAAAATTGATGTTCCATGATAAAACTTTTACTCAAGATTGCTCCCAGCCACATCGTTCTTTTCCATCCTCTCAAATGCTTTGTTCACATAATCCTCTTTACTACTTCTATCATCGTCTTCAAATCTTTTTCCACCCAAAAGTTAAGTATCTCATGTGTCTCTTGAATGCTTCCAATGAAACTCCCACTTATTGTTTTCTTTGCTGTAAGTTTCATATCAGTTGTCAGTTTCAAGTCCAAAGCAAGGCATAAACTGAATATTTATTTCTCCATTTCAGCAGAATCTGAGCTCATCGAGAAACAATCAGCACCCAAATCAGTGAACGCCTCTTCTCTCTTCTTATTAGAAGAGCTAATCACTATCACATGATGACCCGTTGCTTTTGATATTATAACACCCAAATGACCTACTCCACCCAAACCCAATATTCCTACTTTAATTGGCTTCTTGGAGTTGATGAACTTTTTTAAGGGATTATAAGCCGTCACTCCAGCACATAGTGGTGGCGCTGCCTGCTCAGGGGATAACTTATCTGGTATGTTGACTACATAGCTGCAAAAAAAATCATTTGACTTTTAGTTTGCAGTTGACCTATAGGCCTGATAATGGAGACATCCTTGGGGTTATATATTTGGTATTCACGCTACAGACCTCATCCATGAAGCATCGAATGCTACCCTTACAATTTTTCCTTAAAAATAAATTTAATTTCATATCAACAATTCAATAAACGAAATCGGTTAACTAATACCTTCCAACAATAAAAAAAATAAAATAAAATAAAATAAAAACATACACATCCTTTAAAAATAAATTTAATTTCATATCAACAGTTCAATAATTAATGATCCACAATAATTTCCTTATATATTATTTACCAATAACTAATACCTTCGTATACATATATGTTAATATTCGAAAAGTAATACAATCAAAGAATTATCACAAGTCATCCCCGCCTTGGGCGGGCCATGACAACTAGTGTATATATATATATATATATATATATATATATATATATATATATATATATATATATATATATATATATATATATATATACTAGACTTCAAAGCCCGCCCAATGGGCGGGCATGACTTGTAATTATAGTTTTCATGTTTAGTCATCAAACCATCTAATTCATTATTATTAAGTAACATGTGTAACTGGTTAAATAGTTTTACCTCGTGACATTAATTTTAGCAATTTATTCCTTTTTTAAGTCATTGCTTCCCATTCCCACAAAGAACGGGATATGAGATAACACCTTAGGCACATCAGTTGCACCCAAATTGCCAGTTATCCGATCTAATGATTCTTCAAATTCCTGAATCTATTTGTTGAATTGAATGCGACCCACCTACATAATCAGTAGAAAAATAGAAACAATCAACTTGCTATTATTTTTTTTCTTTCGGTTACATTCAAGTTTGTAATGCTCAGTTAATATTGCTTCATTGTTAGTACTGCTCGTAGCATTTATCAAGTTAGTACTGCCAACGTATGGTCGTTTGTACTGCTCTTGATTCTTGGAAGTACTACTTTTTTTTGTGATGCTCGTCCTTGTTACTTTGTACTGCTTGTCACATAGATACTGCAATTTTGAGTCCTGGTCATACAAATAAAACTTTTTACTAATAGATAAGAAATGTGATATACAATTGAGAAAGGTTTTAGATACATTATTTGAACAACCTCACGACACATACTACTTTGCTTCTATCCAAATAGCAAAAACTACTCACTACTATATAAAAACCACAATAAACATATAAGCAGTCCTAATAAATAATCCAAATACGTCATTATATTATCTTATTACATTGAGATAACGCTTATCATATTGTAAGCACTGCCATTTTCTTCAAAGTTCCTGTGTTTACCATCCTTTTTCATTTCAGCAATCTTTCGAACAGCATTCATATGCTTCTTCGAATGCACGCATAACAGATTAACATACATGGTAACATATTAAGAAGTTCCTGTAGAAGATCCAAATAACCAAGTGCATTTATAATTAAGTGAAGTACAACTGAACATGAACACGTCTAATAATAATTCCGATTAATCAAAATGTCTATTAAACAATGAGAACAACCTCTTCATAATAAAGATTCTAAGATTATGCTCGCCAAATTTGCTAAGAGTAATGTTGCAATTTACACACAAATGACTAACACAACCAAAGATTTCAACAACTTCACATTCTACATACACCAGCACAGGAACAGTAGCATTGCTGGGTTGTCACCATTTGGAGTGTGATGCGTGGTTTTGCAACCTTACAACAGGTTTTACCTCTCAAGGGATCTTGAGAAGTTTGCAATCCCCACCAGGCAGTGTACCTGACCGTTGTAGTATAGTGAAGTGGCAAGTACCGGGGATTGATCGTTCAACTCAAAGAATAGTGTTCGTTAGGATTGAAATTAATCTAACTAGGTCTAAAGGTGAGGGATGATTCTTTTTGTATTTTTATATTTTATGGAAAGCAAGTAAAAATCTCTGGTTTTGGAAGAAGGGGTGGAATTAGTTGCTAATCAACTAACCCAAAAGCTACTAATTAAACTAATATGCAAGAAAAGTAAACTAGGGTTCTACAAGGGAAATGAAGCATGTCTACCTATGATATGTTACTCCTTGCTAGCTATCCAATTCTACCTATTGAATTGTCACACCTTGTTTTAATTGACGGGTTGTATTCCTTAATACCATTCGTGGGGTGGCGTACGTACTTCCCCAACTCTATAAGCTCCTACTTCACTCCTATGTCGAGCCGGCTAAGAAGCTCCTAACATGGGATCACTAGAATTCGCTCATGCATTAAATACAACCAAATAAACCTAGTACGCATTGGTTCATGTTTCTTAAGACGCTCAAGCAAGTTACCGTATAGGAGGTTAGCCAGTTTTCTTAAGCCTAACATCGATATCACCCAATCAAAACAAGAAACAATAGGAAGCAAGAATTATAAACTAAACCAACTAGATCTATTGAAGTTGTCACGCCCTAATTGATGGAGATGGACACACACATCAACAAGAAATCAATAAGATCTAATTGATTATATACAAGTTTCATACAATCATAAGTAGACACAAGGTGATTTAGCCAAGCATAATTAATGAAGAGCAATCAACAATGATCATAATTGAAGACATAACATAAGATTGAATCGATAAACAAACCATTACAAGATGTTTATGGCATGATTAGGACCCTCTAAGTTGCTGGAAAAACACCTACCTAAACCCTAAAATCGGACTTAGGGTTTAAGGCTTACAAATAATGAAGTTATGATGTTGTATTTATAGGCAGTTTGCTGTCCGAGGGGTTCTGACGGCGTCAGCCTTAACAAGTGACGGCGTCAGCTCCCTTTTTTCACCAAATTGTAGATCTTTTCGTCCCGATCGCGTGGCCTTTTGAATCACCTAAATCCGAGTTCGTATGAGGATTTTATGGCCAAAACAGTAACAGCTACCACGCGCGCAAGTTGTGACTAGATAACACGTGATGGCCTTCTTGACGCCGTCTCCCTTTAAACCTCCAAAATCCGTTCTGGCCTATCAGAAGCTGACGCCGTCAGAATAAAGGCATGACGCCGTCCCTCTTTAAATTAAGCCGTGACGACCTTGATCACTCCAAAGGGTGACGCCGTCAGAATTCCCATGCAAATTTCTCTGGCTTATCATGAGTAATTTTCATATCCACCTTTTTCTTGCCAAGCCATGACGCCGTCTGGGGACATTTCTGACGCCGTCAAAGGCACTTTTCAGCCGATTTTGAGACTTTGTCGTTTTCTTCACTTTTATACTCCAAAAACGTCCAAAATGCTTCCTTTTCCAGATTTCTTCTCCAAAGTACCTAAAATGATAAAAGAAACGATTTAGGGCAATATTTAATCAAATAAATACGATTTAGGGCTTAAATGACCCCCTAAAAGCGGTACACTTTTCGCTTCATCAAATACCCTTACACTTGAGATTTGCTTGTCCTCAAGCAAATGCGCTTTTATTCTAATCAAAATACAAGTTAGGGGTCATTTAATGCTAACATAAAAGTAATTACAACAAATATTCGTTCCACTTTAATCATAATAAGCACGAAGATTACAAACTAGCACCTCACAAGTAGTGTTTAGATACTCACATCTCTCAAGTGTCATCAAAATAAATCTCATAAATGAAAACGGATAATATCTCTCACTACCTGTCATAGCAAATAGATTACCATAGGCTTGGGAAAGGATCGAAAACCTCCTCCACTAGGCGTAAGCACCAAAGATAAACTATCAAAGAGGGCTTTTAAATGGGTTATAACGTTAGGTGTAGGGAAAAGGAAAACACGGTTTTGTTGGATAAGGGATATTTTACTGGTGGCGAGTTAAAAATCTTGATCAATTACATGTACTATACAATGTTGCTAAGCCAAGACTAGACTCGATCTTAAGCTAATGAAAGAAAATAACAAAAACATAAAATAAACATAAAATAAAACGGGATGGTAGTCCGTATGTTTTTTCTATGTTTCTTTTTCTCTTTTTTTTGTTTTTTTTTTTTTTTTTTTTTTTTTTTTTTGCATACACTTTTGCCCTACCATCCAAAATAATACATCATAGGGGCATTGCATTCCCCTTACACTTGAATTTTTACATAACTTTACAAATAACTATTCTAATGACTCGAATTAAGATAATTGAAAAACTTGGAGTACTTTTAAAATTATTAGCACATATGGGGGTAATAAATGATGTTCTTCCCCATTACTCCATTACACTAGTACTTTACCCATGAGTCCCAATCGTCCCAAAACAATATGTACAAGGATATGACTCGACTTAGCAACCATGTAATCAACTAGATAATTAACTTGGGTTCAAACAAATGTTGTCACAATAATGCACTAAAAATAAATGCATACAAGGTAGGCTAAGGCGATTTGGGTGTACATTTTAGTGGGGTGTAACAAATTCTTCCTTTAAGTAAAATGCTTAAAGGTCGAAACGAAAAGATAGGCTCTGAGGGGTGTACTAGGGGTATCGTGTACTAAAAATGAGTACAACGCAAAGGGTGTGGGAGAATTACTTGACTAATGTAGCCAAAGTAATTATAACAAAAACACAGGTGTAAAACAATGGGTTAATCCTAATGCCTCTTATCATGTAGTAAATCTAACTACACGAATGTAGTCTCACTTGTGGCCTCGGAATGGTCCTAACGCAAGTTCTAGAATCTAAGTGCTACCGGTACACACATCATAGCAAAATGCTTTTCCTACCAATTCTAGGGGTGAACCTCACATATTTGGGGGTGAAAATTTTTTTAGTGGTACGGTTTTTGTGCTAGTCATATAACTCCTATCCATGAGACGCTCATTAGATCAAAGTTTCACTCCTATATGTTGTAAAAAATTTAAATTTGGCACTAAAATTGCCCTAACAGGTATTTCTCTCAGTTTTATTACACATCAACTATTAAACAAACAAAAATCAAGCGTAATAGCATTCTCTAAAAATCGTATTTTTACCCCCCCTTACACTTAAGATGAACATTGTCCCCAATGTTCAAATAACAAGATGTAAAAGTAATAAGGTAAAAGAATGAAATCAAATACTCCCCTGATTCGCTCGGTGGATATGAAGTAACATGGTTAGATCTTCCTCCAAAGTAATGTAGAAGCTCCATGACTAATGCATCGCCAAAAGCTTGATTCCATATACATCTCCTTGTCCAAAATAACCTGTTAAACCTGAGAAAACAAACACGAAAACCTGCATAACATCGGCGGGATAAATCTATATATAAAGATATAATGCTTGTGGAATGATAATTTTGCAGATTCCTGGAGATTATAAGTTGGAGATTTAATAAAAACTTTTATGAAAACAAAACTTTCAAAAATTTCTGAAAATTAAATCTGACGCCGTCAGGTTATAAACCCTGACGCCGTCAGAAATGACCTGACAAAAATTCTCATGTTAAGTTTCCGGAAAATTTCTGGAAAAACCTTTACCTTACTTCCTGGAAATCCTGCAAAACATCACTATGACTCGATACAAGCATTTGACTCAAACGAATAATAATATGTATGCTAATTTATTATTATTACGATTCATGTTCATTTGTGTTCTAATAAACCGATTTAGATTTCCCTTACACTTATCTTTTGCAAAATACCTTTATATGTAGTTAAGACGAAGTTAAAAACAAAATAAAGCATTTTCACAAATTAGTTTTGAACATGAATCAATAAGAATAAAAATTAAACACACATATGGAAACAAATAAAATCAAACAAACAAATAAATAAACACACAAACAAATAAAGCTTGGGTTGCCTCCCAAGAAGCGCTTGTTTTTTTTCGAGTCACGAGCCTGACTCTACCCTTATTTAACAAAAATAAGGGAGGTTTTCCCTACACTTAGGATTAAGTGCGGGTGAAAGTAGCGATACACACCCTTAGGGTGTGAATATGCCACGTGAGGTGAAGGGGGTGAGTGAATGGCTTCCTTCATCCTAAAACTACCCGGATAATATTGGTTGATGGGTGGGTCGGTTCCTTTTTTTTCTCCTAGATGTAAATCTAAGGATGAAAAGTTGTGTAAAGGTTGAGGTTCCAATTCATCAACACTAGGAAATTCCCTAGAACTATGAGTAAGGTCATCACTAAAAGTGTGCAAACCTATATCCTCTAGTTGTGCTTGGTCCAAGGGTTCTACCTCCATCGGGATTCCTAAAGTCTCTTCTACTTCTTCCGGGTAAGTCACGGGCGGTGCGGGTGCCTCAAATGATGGTTGAGTATTTTGTGGGCTTATGTTATTTACCTCATCATTCCACGTGTCAAGATCACCTATATCCTCATCAATTGTTTTCTTAGGTAGTGATAATAACAAACCTAGTGCTTCATCCAACTTATGGTTTATTGATACGGCTCTATCCACAATTCCTTGGCAAACTAGGTCGCTTTTCCTATTAGCCTCACTAAAACAAGATCCTAAACATGGAGGTTGTTCATAAGAATCTATCCTAGGTGAAGGCTCATATGATTCATAAGTGTCTCTAAATGAGGTATTTTGAACTTCTTGGTGTTCTAGCCACTCAACCATATCTTGCAATCTTAGAAATCTAAGTGAAAAGTCCATTTGAAGCAAATTACAAACAAAATCACAAAGAAAAGATAGACTACGAGAAAGCTACAAAATAAAAAGAAAATATCTCACTTGATAGGAATCTTGTGAGTAGACCTAATAAAAATAAAATTTCAACCTAAGCAATAACTACTCCCCGGGCTGCGGCGCCAAAAACTTGATGCGTGGTTTTGCAACCTTACAACAGGTTTTACCTCTCAAGGGATCTTGAGAAGTTTGCAATCCCCACCAGGCAGTGTACCTGACCGTTGTAGTATAGTGAAGTGGCAAGTACCGGGGATTGATCATTCAACTCAAAGAATAGTGTTCGTTAGGATTGAAATTAATCTAACTAGGTCTAAAGGTGAGGGATGATTCTTTTTGTATTTTTATATTTTATGGAAAGCAAGTAAAAATCTCTGGTTTTGGAAGAAGGGGCGGAATTAGTTGTTAATCAACTAACCCAAAAGCTACTAATTAAACTAATATGCAAGAAAAGTAAACTAGGGTTCTACAAGGGAAATGAAGCATGTCTACCTATGATATGTTACTCCTTGCTAGCTATCCAATTCTACCTATTGAATTGTCACACCTTGTTTTAATTGACGGGTTGTATTCCTTAATACCATTCGTGGGGTGGCGTACGTACTTCCCCAACTCTATAAGCTCCTACTTCACTCCTATGTCGAGCCGGCTAAGAAGCTCCTAACATGGGATCACTAGAATTCGCTCATGCATTAAATACAACCAAATAAACCTAGTACGCATTGGTTCATGTTTCTTAAGACGCTCAAGCAAGTTACCGTATAGGAGGTTAGCCAGTTTTCTTAAGCCTAACATCGATATCACCCAAATCAAAACAAGAAACAATAGGAAGCAAGAATTATAAACTAAACCAACTAGATCTATTGAAGTTGTCACGCCCTAATTGATGGAGATGGACACACACATCAACAAGAAATCAATAAGATCTAATTGATTATATACAAGTTTCATACAATCATAAGTAGACACAAGGTGATTTAGCCAAGCATAATTAATGAAGAGCAATCAACAATGATCATAATTGAAGACATAACATAAGATTGAATCGATAAACAAACCATTACAAGATGTTTATGGCATGATTAGGACCCTCTAAGTTTCTGGAAAAACACCTACCTAAACCCTAAAATCGGACTTAGGGTTTAAGGCTTACAAATAATGAAGTTATGATGTTGTATTTATAGGCAGTTTGCTGTCCGAGGGGTTCTGACGGCGTCAGCCTTAACAAGTGACGGCGTCAGCTCCCTTTTTTCACCAAATTGTAGATCTTTTCGTCCCGATCGCGTGGCCTTTTGAATCACCTAAATCCGAGTTCGTATGAGGATTTTATGGCCAAAACAGTAACAGCTACCACGCGCGCAAGTTGTGACTAGATAACACGTGATGGCCTTCTTGACGCCGTCTCCCTTTAAACCTCCAAAATCCGTTCTGGCCTATCAGAAGCTGACGCCGTCAGAATAAAGGCATGACGCCGTCCCTCTTTAAATTAAGCCGTGACGACCTTGATCACTCCAAAGGGTGACGCCGTCAGAATTCCCATGCAAATTTCTCTGGCTTATCATGAGTAATTTTCATATCCACCTTTTTCTTGCCAAGCCATGACGCCGTCTGGGGACATTTCTGACGCCGTCAAAGGCACTTTTCAGCCGATTTTGAGACTTTGTCGTTTTCTTCACTTTTATGCTCCAAAAACGTCCAAAATGCTTCCTTTTCCAGATTTCTTCTCCAAAGTACCTAAAATGACAAAAGAAACGATTTAGGGCAATATTTAATCAAATAAATACGATTTAGGGCTTAAATGACCCCCTAAAAGCGGTACACTTTTCGCTTCATCAGAGTGCAGGCCTCATTATAGCTTTTTGCTGGCATGTATCATTACTTCTTAAAGACTACAGATTAACCATAAAACCAAATTCAGGTCAACCAAAATGGATAGTTCAAGACTTACACTGAAGAGAAGGAGTTAGATCCTAAAGCGAGAGAAATTCCAAAAAGCTTTCAAACTCAAAGCTCAAATTCCCCAGCTCTCCATTTTCATCAACATATTTTGCTGCCACCGGCGCCGCTTCTGCTGATCTATTATTCTTTTTTTCGCTCCCTACACATTCATAGCACAGTAAGAGCTTGACAAAAAGACCAAAAAACGTTGAATTTTAAAAACCTATAATTTCCAAAACTTAAAGAGTTACCGATTATGTTACCGGAATTTTTTTAGACTGGTCCATCTTTTGTTGCCATTTTCACATCCATGTTAGTATTGTTCAATCCTTTTGAAATCGCTTGCGGTTCTTCTGCCAAAAAAATCAGAATTCACTTCGCAGGACTACGACCCCATGAAAGTCTGATAGTTTGTCCACCAAACTAAGTTCCTTTTAGCATTCTTAATGCTTTCTCAGCACAGATTTTGCATATACACACATAAAAATCAGCTAAAGATCCTCCATCTATATATTCCAACATTATAGACACAACATCGTTATCAAAAAAAGATTGGTAACAGGCGACAACCTTTGTAGACGGACGATTGGTTTATTTTAAGTTCTTGTGCAATTTGCTTGCGGGATGACTCTTCTACATTCATGTGAATCAGCTGAATATCAAATGAACAGGTTACAGGAAAAAAACCCTTATGAGATGGAATAAAAGTAACTCACCCGTCCGCTACTGGAAACACCAACTAACAGGTTTCATGAATTTTATCGTCACCGGGATGTGCTCCTGTGGTGTAGAAAAGGTTACGTTATGTATTTTAAATCTTAAGAACAATTCTTTTCTCAATGTGGTTTTAGACTTCTATACACACACACATATAAATGCACCCTTGTATCCTTAATCTTTCAGAATATATAAGTATCCGACATATATTATGACTACACTGTGACAAGATGGGTGGATGGGGTCAAAATGTGCTTGAGTTGAAACAGGTCATTCTTATCACGGTAATAATAGGTCAGCTTTGACATAAACAATTTTCTGTCCATTTCTAACAAAATATCGAAGATAGTTAAAGGGTTTGTCCTACCTCCCCTTCCTACACTCGATTACCTATCTGTATGGAGGGGAAATCACCTAACATATAGCCAAACCATCTTTAATGAGGCTCAATTCCCACTATTACTATTGGTGCTGACGTAACCTTCTTTAGAATATGGTCTTTTTCATAAGCCCATCAATATTAGGTGGTCCACAAAGAATAAATATAAAACGGATGAGTTGTTAAAAGTAATTACCATATTCCCCTTTGCTGGCACAAGAACAGACGTATGCAGGGACTTAAATTTGTGACCTGAAAGCATGTAAGTTTAATGCAAATTTCACAAATGATTGGTGGTTGGAACGAAAATATAAAACTTTAGCACTATACCTTTGTCTTCAACAGTTTCATGTTTATCAATAAGACTGTCAGATTCTGAATCGACATTTATGGGAAGATGGTCATCTGATCCCTTCCGTAAAGATCTCATCTGAGCAGCAGATGGCACCAAAGGCGTAGTTCTTTTCCCAACTGATCCCTGTATGAAAATTTGTCATATATAAAAATAGTACTAAATAGGTAAAAATTTTAAATATGCAACAATACATACTGGATCTTCGACTTCTGATATCTCTGATCGTGGACGCAAGGAAGATGATCCGGTGTCCCCTCTTTCATGTATTGTGTCTGGTAAACTTGCTCGCTTTTGATTAATTTCTTCAAGTAGTTTAACCTTGGTGGCTAATTCCTCAGCCACCTTCTCCGTTTCCAGCAACTTCACGCCGAGGTCTTGAGCTTTCACTATGGAATTTTCATTATCAAAAACAATATCGTGAATAAGCCTTTCTAGTAGAGGGAGCAGTCCTGCCACGTTAGCAGGTTTCTTGTCGCCAACAGACTCATCACCTCCAAATGTCCTAATTATTCGTTCAAACCCTATTACCCACATTCCCTATGTTCAGTTAGGTTCTTGGGTCTATATTTTTTTTAGAAACAAAAAACTGGTTTTGTTTGACTTGTCTTTAATATTATACAAAATTGGTAAAATAGATGAATTGACATACCTGTGCAAGACTCATGCTTTGAACTGGATGCCCAATGTCTTCTTCATATTCAGATACATCTCCTGGAGATGCTCAGGGGGAAACAATTTTGGAAGTAGTTGCTATCGTATGGGTATCAGCAAGAAGAATGGCAGAGGAAACAAAATCCCACCCGTGGGTATCCATGTGATTCCATAACAAATCAAGAAATGCACAACTTGGAACACCGTGAACATTGTAATATACTTGAATGGCACTGATTCTACATACGAAGCACACTATCAAGTATTTTGACATAGGTAAACACATATATAAAAGTTAGGAGCATAAACACACTATCAAGTATTTTGACATAGGTAAACAACTTATGGTCATCACTTTATTTAACCTCTTCATCAAAAGCGGCTTCACATAAGCACTTTCGGCCTATATAATCACAGTTTTTCAAACACCAAAAAATAAAGCTTATCAACTTATTGCACTTAATATATCAAAAAACCCAAACATTATCTCGTACATTGTATGCTTGCGTGGATGCATAAACAAACCGATAATAATAGCACCCCACAGTTAAATAAACTGCAATGTACAAACCAACCTCGCACAAACGCACTTCGCTAAAAATAGAAAGATGTTAAAACTTTTTTTTGCTCTTCCACCATATCGTTCCATTATACATCTCCAAATATCCAACAACAACAACAGACCCGAGTTCTTTTGCTAAGTGAAAAATAGTGGGAGCACTATTTGTTACTTGCATATTTTTCATGAGGTCTCCGTGTAGACTCTTTGTTCAGCACAAAAGAAAGACCCGTAGGCACGTGATCTGTTATCAACCGTTTGTTAGAACCATTCTTAGTTGTATGCATATAGTTGGCATAAGCATTATCCAAATTCGGTGATGCATAATGGTTGTAGGTTATAATGTACATGGGATGGTAAGAATGAATATAACTAAAAATATGTGGATAAACAAAAACCAAAAGGAAGATATACTTACCTGTCTCATCCTAGGCCTACAACAGACTAATGTCCTGGTTAAGATGTCTACATTAAAGGGTGTGTTATAGTATACATGATCCGGGTAGAAGAAGGCATCACATGTAAAGAAAAAGATAGGAAAAAAAACTCATTATGCTAAACCTGACCTGTGCCAATTAGAAAAGGCCTTGTTGGGGGTCATACCATTACATGATCGTTACTTCTATATAAATCTAAAAAAATTTCCAATTCTTCCGTAAGGATTTTTATTATTTTAGACTGTAGATAACGGAAAGATCATGACCACAATAAGTATTTTCTAAATAATGTTGCCTGATTCAGCTAATGGTAATATCTTACCAACAAAAAAAGTAATACGAACCTTCTTTCTTTTAGCTTTCGGCCTTAAGGTGTTAATTCCTATAAGGCCAATTTATTGAGGAAGCTGGATCCAAGGCGAGAACAAATTCAGTTACAATTTGCATTTAAGATTAATATATTCACACTATGTATCAAGAAACATGCATCTTCACCATTTTACTTGTTGCATTTTACTTGTTTCAAGAACAACTGGTGTAGTAAGTTCAAAAGCAGTTGTGACATTGTCTCCACGCATAACCATCTTTACACTTTCAAGAAAATCTACTTTCCTGGTGACATCAGCCGCCCTCAATTAAAACTGAGGTCTGTAGTTGAGACGAAGGTTGTAGGATGACCACCTTCATCTTTTGTGAGAACATAAATTTCAGCCTCAAACTTCGTGTATGTTTTTACACTACCGGGCTTTGCAATGACCTGTAAAAATGGAGGTAATAAGCAAAAGGTCATTTCAAGTTCCAAAACTTATATGTTTGCTACCTTGGTTACATAATGGATAAAGAATGTAACCTGTTATCAAAACCTTGGAAGATAGCTACGTTTATATTAAAATCAACAGACAAAATTGCAGGTTCTTTCTATTGTATGTGCTCTTTTCCTTCCGACTGAGGTCCCTTTTTTCTATCAATATACAAATTTGAAGTACTCAGGCAAACTCAAAGAAACGACAGTTTTAAAAGAAAAAAAGAATGTAAGACAGAAATAAATTAAAAGTAACCGCTTACATAGTCCATCAACCTTGTAAGAAAAAATATTAGTACTCATGAAGTGAGGCTTTTGAATTACTTGATGCGTCGCCAAATAGTGTTGTTGTGTATCAAAGCTGAAGGACAGTGATTGCAGTGGTCAATTCTCGGCTAGTAACACCACTCAACTCTGTTATTGCCCTAGCAGCTTAAAAAATGACCATACATGCTTTGTGGCGGTGACAACCTTCCAAATAATCATAAAATGGAGGGTCCCCCATTTGATTGTTCATGCTTGACTCCCTAATAACCTGAAAACAGGTTTATTAATTAATTTAGTTGGTAGTTCAGATCTTGCCCAACAAAGCTACTTTAACAAATAAAAGAAGTACCATTACCCGATTCAAAGGAAAAGCGAGTCGCAATAAATGAAGTACCTGGCTGGTGTAACAGATCAATAAACATTGGGCCAAATGTGAACTAATGGTGCCCTTTGTCAAGTTGGATACTAATTTGCCCTCAGCTAACCGGTCGTTTTGTCTTATCTGCAGATAGATAAATTTTGTATTTGTGAGTACCAACATTTCTCACATCTACATTAAACTCAGATTTACTTTCTTTTTACTTGATCAGATGTATCATAAAGTTCTGGTGTTTTTCATTCTTGTTTGTGTGCGTGTGTTCAACATATATTGTGTCAAACAGAGATGTTTTGAAGATTATGTGGTGCTTAACAGCTTATATCAGTAGCGAGTTCTTTCTTAGCCATTCCTCGAAAAGTGATATCCTATAACCTGATCTATTAAGGGTAAACTAAATGTAACTTTTGCCGAGTAATCAGTTTTGTTTTCCGTTTCACTAACTGTCTAATTTTGATCATTTACAGTCCAACAGAAACTGATTACTCAAACAAATAATTTCAATAAAATACAATGAAATAACCTGCACCGTCCGTTGTTTTGGGTCAAATAAAGACCGTAACTGTTTAGTTTCAATGCCATCTTTGCTGCCATTCCTGTACAACCAAACGACTAACTATAATAACTGAGCAACTGCTTATATTTCGAAAGATTAGCCATCTCTCCTAGATATTGGGTTACGAAGTTTCAGATTGCTTTTGTTTCTACGTATTATGTGACTAATTTAAGGTTCAAATAACCAAGACGTTTCAGTTCAGTTAAAGATCAAACATACCTTCAAGCATCAGAAACACATCAAACGATGAATCAAAACACATCAAGCGATGAATCATACCATATATTTAGAAGACAACTACATAGCTGAATAATAGTGAATATGACCAAGGTTATATTTGCTTAAGATATAAATGTTATTAGGGATATCTATAAAGATGGGAAGATATAAATGCTCAAGAAAGTTAATACTGTGACGAAAAATGTTTCATATAAATTGTACAGTTGTAGCATCAAGTGAGTCAAAGATAAGCTACTTCTATGATTAACTACCAAGGTTGTGAGCTTACTTGCAACCGTTCAAGATAAACTTGGACACCAACAGTAACAAATGAACTTATCTGACAAATATGCACTTTGTCCGATATCTGACAAAGCTGGCAGTACTAACAATATATCCGATAAAGCTAACAGTATTAACTTTCTTGAGCCAGCAGTGTTAATGAAACATTTTCAGGTTGGAAAAGGTCACAACAACTACCAAACTCATCTCTAAATCTGCATCTCTTTTATGGGGCTAAACACCAAATGTTTATTTTAGAGCAAGTTACAGCAGAATATTGGAGATATTCAAGTCTTGGTATTTTCCTAAGCCCGACATTTAAAAAATTCACAAAATTTTTTACATATATATTTACAGTAAAGGAGGGAACAAACTGTTTACTTACCAATCAATATACCTTGTTGCAGATCGCCATGAGCAATAAAGCTCCCTTTTTGTTCCTGTCAACAGCATTTTTGCATATCTAGCCGAAATCAATATTTTCATATTCACTATTATCCATACAAATTCATTGAATCCCAGTATCACATGATTATGGAATAAGAAGAAATAAGAAATCTTACCAAGTGAACCCTGATAAGACTAATTACATGCTTTCTAAGAGATATCAGTAGTAGAAACAATTGCTGTGTGTGCGTATGTATGCTTTGAGTTTTGTAAAAGCTCACCAGATTAAGCCTGTGACATTGCCAGATCCATTCACAATCTAATGGCACCTGAATGACATTGCCAGATCCAACGTGTTATATATTGAAACTCAATTAAAAAGTATACCTGATGAAGACTTCATAGGAAGACCACCTGTGGAAGAAAAAACATGTATAATGATTAGCAAGTTTACATTAGGGTTAGTTTAAAAAAAATTGTTGTGCTGGGTTTGTTTTGATTTAGGGTTTGTAGGTATTGTTTTGAGTTACGTGATCTTTTAATGTTTTTTTAAATATGGTATATACTCTAAAATATATGCATAATCTATTCCTTAAATATAGCTTAACAATATCAAATTTTTAAGCATGACTTACTTTTTTTGTATTGTAAATCACAAAAAAATGTGTTGGTCTAGTGGTAATCAACTTTGTTGATGTTACCAACACCTTAAATTCACCCAAGTTCGAATCCTCTAGTGTCATTTTTTAAAATTTCGTATTTGAAAGTCAACATCCGAATTAATTTGGTCAAACATTGCTTACATGGCATACTTAGGTGGAATAAGAGCATGATTACTCATCAATCCAGCACTTATTCATCAATCCTGCATTTGATGACGTCATACGCATCCTGTTATATATAATATGTATATATATATATATATATATATATATATATATATATATATATATATATATATATATATATATATATATATATATATAGGGTAGGGTTCTTTTCAGAACCAAGAAAAGGTCAAGAACTTCGAGAACCGGCATCAACCAATTAGATTTTTTTATATATTTATTTTTATTATTTAATTCAAAAGGGTATAATAGTAAAAATACATTTTTTTATTTCATTTTGATTTTTTTAAATAAAAAACGTTTTTTTTAGTTCCTACATTTTAGGATTTTTTTTTTTTTTTTATTTTTTTAAGTAAAAAACGTTTTTTTTTTTTGTTCCTAAATTTTAGGATTTTTTTATTATTATATTTTTTTCATTATACATGTTTAAAAATACATTATGCGCATATGTGTTTTGTAAAAAAGAAAAATTAACTAATAACTACATTATGACAATTGTATTTTTCATTTATGCATATGTGTTTTGTACATGCACATGTATTTTTAAGAAATATTAAATAAATATAAATACAAACAACAAAACTTTAACATTAGATTTATGCAAGTTCAAAATTTACAAATTGTATTACTCTAGTGATATGATATTCAACATTATCACAAACGTCATTATATTTACACTTGTATTCAATTTTATTACAAAATATATGAAGCGTGCACATGTGCATAATCCAATGTCTTTAACAGTTGGTTCATCTTTTAGGCGTGCACATGTATTCCTCGCCTAGTTCAAGAACCCATGAAATCTGCACATGTGTTTTTAATCCTTGTGCACATGTGTTTTTATCGTCTCGCTCATCTTAAATGATACAAGTCTGTGCCAACATCTACAACGTCAAGTAACCTGCCACCATCATTGACATAACCAAGTTTACTTATATTAGATTCAACAAACCCATCGACTCAACATGCCAAATCTTTTCTTTAAAAAAATAAATAATATATATGCACAATCTTTACTTATATCAAGCACAAATGGTACCTGTGTACATGTATCTTGGGATGCTCACTACCATAAAACCATACCAAACCTACATCCAGAAACAAACTAAATTAAGTTTCCACCATGTAAAACAAAAGTCGAGTCACGCGAACAAAAGTCGAGTCACGCAAACATGATGAAAATTTAGCTTAAGAACAAACTACTTATTACAGTCTCATAACAAAAGTCGAGTCACGCGACATATGAACAACGTACAAAAAATAAAAAATAAAACTCACCACCTTCTTTCTTCGCCAATTGCTAAATAAGGAACAAAGAGCCACCTGTTAAAAAATTAAATCAACAAGCCTCAGCCTAGCCTATGCACTGACACAAATATTTACAATTATGAACATAAAACAAAGAATTATTTAGTGGCATTTGAGGCGGCTTGTGGTTTAGCTGTGTTTCCTAATAACCGATCAAAGAATCTAGATCTACAATTATCAAACCTTAATTTGGCGACGGAAAAGATTACAGAGGACAAATTGATCGAATCTATGAAATGATGAGGAAGAGGGCGGCGACCATTTGAGAGAGATGACAATGAGGTTACTTTTTTTTAGGGGTGCAAGGTAGCATATATCCCTAATTAGTTGGAACAGTTTTTGGAACAGTTTTTTTTTTAAATTAGTTGGAACAGTTTTTGAATGAAATAATATACACTTCCATTAATACCCCTCTGTAATTTTGAAATCAGTATCTAATGTGTCAATTAATTACGCTAGTGCCACAAGTCTTTTTATCCGTTGATTAGATTATTGGATGGCTTAGATCGGTTCTCACAGTTCTCGACCTTTTTCTGGTTCTGAAAATAACTCTACACTATATATATATATATATATATATATATATATATATATATATATATATATATATATATATATATGATGGCTTAGATCGGTTCTCGCAGTTCTTGACCTTTTTCTGGTTCTGAAAATAACTCTACACTATATATATATATATATATATATTATATATATATATATATATATATATATATATAATATATATATATATATATATATATAAACAAAGGTTTTTTTGAATCTTGCCACCTCATTTAATCCATGCTGGCAAATAAAGCCACGTCATTTAAGCCACATGTAAAAGCCAGCCGGACATTATTATTTTCAAAATCTGCTAAACATTTAAGGCATTTCAAACATTTTCGTGATTTAAGCTCTTTATTAGTTTAATTGAAGGAAAGTCAATCACCCCTCTTAAAGTCTAACGATTACAAAATTATGTCTTCAGTTTTTATGCATCAAAGTTATGTGTTTGGTTTTCTTTTTTCTTTCATCATTTTCTTTTTCTTTCATAAACTTATAGTTGTAAGGTCAAAGGTATGTGTTTGTATTTTTTTATTTTTTTTTTCTTTTGTTATATATATCCTTAAATTTTGATGAATTGATTTAGAAGTGTTTCAGGAATCCAATTGAAGATTGAATTTCAAGATATCAACTTTGTCCTTACTGAGATTTAGTATGCTATTATGTTTCATTCGGGTAACTTCAGGTGAAACAATATTTTCATTGTTTTAAGGGTCTAGATTCATATGTTTTATTTGTAATGACTATGATGTTGACGATGATAATTTGAATTCTTCTATGGGATGTAAGTCAAGTTATTTAAGAAGTGTACGAAAATTGTTTGATGAAATGTCTTAAAAGAGTTTTAGTTAACATATATGAATATTCACTTATGTTAATGCAACTTTGATATTGGAGGTTGTTACTTGGATTTAATTGTTTACTTGATGTTTAAATACTTTGCAAACAGAATAACATGTTTCAATGATTTATGTGTGTATAGGTAGAACAAAAGAAATCAAGATTTCGACAAACTTTTGTTCACATTGAGGCTCTCTTAAATTGGTGTAGAGCATATTATTTTTTTCTTTTTCACGTCAATGCACTTTCATGTTATTGATACAAGGTAAAATGCATTTTGTAGGTTGTGGTGTATCTATGTTCTTCTCTTTTGCAATCATTAGTAGAATTTGATACATGTGAATTAACCATCATACATAAACCAGTAAATGGGTTTGTTGAAATCTAAAATATATAACCTCTTAACACGCTAATAATCGGAGGACAATACGATAAGGACAACAAATGAGTGTACAAATGGTTTTTGAAAAAAATTAAGTAGATAGACAAATGAGTAATTTAAATTAAACTTTTTAAGTATTATCAAAATGAGTTGGGTTGGGTTTAGATAATCCACATACATTTTTAACCATTAACGTGTTAGTTATTTGACTATTATGTGCCACTCAATCTCATCTCTTTATGTATTCATGAGTTTGGTAGATTATTTAAAGAGGATATTGTGCTTTCTTGTCATCGAATTCGACAAATTATTGAATGAATTTATAAACATACATCTCTTCACGTTGCGATAATACAGTGATACATTAGCCTTGGAGATGCCTTGCTAATTCCATTTTTTTCTTAATGGCAACACATCGTGATAATCATTGATACCTATGTTTCTGAAAAAAGTTCAGATGATTAAGCTTACAATATATGACGAGCTTTTTACACCGGTGAAAATTGATATTCGTTTCACATATGTATCTCACACTATAAGCTTTCAGTCCACCTACATTCATTTTTTGTAGATTAACTCTTTTACTGTACCTTTTTTTACCATGAGATTGTTTTGAATGTAAATCACTTTTTTTCATTTTTAAATCTGTTACATATAAGTTTCACATTTAAGCGCCATCCGCTACTCGAGCATATAATTAATAATAATGTAGTACCGAAGTAGTTGCTATCTTATGCAAACTTTTATTTTATGCTACATAAACTTTTATTGTAACGTTTTTGTATTAAATGTTATGCAAATTCTCACTTGATGTTTGATCTTTAAAAAATTTTACTTTTAATGTTTAATTTGTTTTCTTATACTTTTTATAAGCTACCCGTGATTTATCACGGGTTTATAAGCTATATATATATATATATATATATATACTAGACTTCAAAGCCCGCCCAATGGGCGGGCATGACTTGTAATTTTATACTGGATGGTTGTAATCAATTTTAAATCATGCCTTAATTTCGTTACATTTAACATAATAAAATATAACTACTTTTATACAAAAGCAATAGAACGCGCACTGCCGTTAGATTGTTTTTTATTGTCAATATTTTCCTCTTTCATATTCGCACACAATAGTCATTTTCATGTTAACACATTAAATAACATTTCTTATACATTTTGATGTGAGCAAGTTATTTTATTCCATAATTTTCAAGAGAATAACTATTTTTATTAAATTTAATAGACAAAAATATTTTTTTTAAAAAAATGCGTGTTTGGATAAAGAAAACGTGAGTCTACATTATTGATCTTATATTTTGAGTTACCAATTGCATTCATGTATTGTATTATGCAAGTATATTTTGATGTAAATAATATGATGGAATTTTATTTTTATTTTTATTAGTATTATTTTATGACATGAAATTCTGATTGTAAATTATTAAAAGAAACATCTTTGTAGAACATGCAAGTTGTGTAGGATACTCATTAATAGGCTATTCATATAGGCTTGCTATCTTATCAGTTATAATTACTCATAACTGCTATTCACACAAAGTATCATCACATTATCGAAAACACCAACATCTCACTGCTCAAATTATTTTTGCCCAGATCAACAAAAGGTGAACTACATATTCTTGATCTAATAGTTTTGTTCATGTTTTGCTAACCTTTGTTACCTGATTTTGGTATTGAAAGGATGAAATCTTGAATATTTTGATTGACTAATTGTATTATATTTATCTGTATATTTAAGCTAATATCTTGCAATCGCATGTTTTGTTTTTTGTGTTTAATTGTATGTTATAATTAACTTATGTAATTATTTTATGTGTAATTTTAGGGATGAAATCTCGTTTATTAGAGCACCTTGAACACTAGCAGTGTGATGTTCCGTTACATCAGTAACAATGGCAGTACCATGTTCTGTCCCATCAGAGTTTAAATGAATCTGATTTTTAACCTTCAACACTGGCAGTATCATGTCCTATTACATCATTGACACTGACAGTA
>CP139504.1:235573475-235738475 GCA_021014915.2 Artemisia tridentata subsp. tridentata
TTTCTAGTTATTTCTATAAGTGTAACGGGACCAACATTTAGATATCTGGGATCGATGATTCACAAATCAGGGAGGATAGATGAGGACGTAACCCACCGGATTAGAGCTGGGTGGGCGAGATGGAGGGCGGCGTCGGGAGTCCTTTGTGACAGGAACGTCCCATTAAAGCTAAATGGTAAATTTTATAAGGTGGCGATTAGACCGGCTATGTTGTACGGGTCTGAATGTTGGCCTATATCCAAAGCCCATGCTAACAGGGTCGAGGTGGCGGAACTGAGAATGCTAAGGTGGACTTGCGGTAAGACCTTGATGGACATGATCCCGAACGGAGTTTTCAGAGCTAAACTAGAGGTCGAGACTATTATTTCAAAGATGAGAGAAGGAAGGCTCAGGTGGTTCGGTCATGTAAGGAGGAGGCCACAATCAGCGCCTGTAAGAAGAGTCGAAGCACTAGTAGTGGACGGTGTGAGAATGAGGGGTAGACCCAAACTCAGATGGGAGGATAGACTTAAGCTAGACATGAAGGAGCTGCTCTTTTCCAAGGACTTGACCTTAGATAGGAAGGCATGGAGAGATAGAATTAGGATTTGCGGGTAGCTCTGGCTAGGTGTGCGTGGGTCTAGGTTTTTTTTTTTTTTTTTTTTTTTTTTTTTCGCCTTGCCACTGTGTTTGGTTGCTTTGCCTTAACTTTAGGCCCCGTGTGTTGCCATGCTTTGCTTTGTTTGGTTGTTTTGCCTTAGCTTTAGGCCCCGTACCTTGCCCTGCTTTGCTTTGTTTTGCTCCCTTAGGTTTGCCTTGTAGCAAACTACAAAAATTTACTATAATTAACGACGTTTAATTATATAGTAATCTCCATCATTATTTTAATCACCATTTTTACGGAGAAATTTAAATTTTTCTTTAATATATTATACTCACGACCAACATAAGATTAGGATAAGCCTACATATTTTATATGAACTATTTTCACTTTATTATATATTTTACATTATACTCTTTACGTAATACAAATATTCAAACCCTATTAGATTTTATTAACGTATACGCCCTCCGTTAAACTTATTACACGTCTAATATTTTTAGTTGGAGTATATTAATAAACTTTTACATTTTTATAAACGTTACCTTTTTACGTTATCCAGTCTTAAGTTTTGCGACATAAGGATTTAACGTTAGTAATTACCGAGATCAAACTATACCCTAAACTAATAATACATGCAAATAAGAAATACATGCAATTCTTTTCTAAATAACCCATACGTGCACTATTTAAATATATAAACGTGTATATGTATACTCCATAGATAAATGTAAGAATAGAATCTATGCCACAAGTAAGAATAGAATCTATGCCACATCTCATATTGTATATAAACCATGCGTGTGCTATTCTCCTTCATGCAACATATGTATATAACGTGTATAATTAAATCTCCACATTTCAAAACTTCCATACGTGTAACATAACTCTATAATAGAACGTGTAGGACTTTTGTACCATATAATACAATATGTATAACGTGTCTCATTTTGTATCCTAAATCCTGCTCCAACTTTGCCCATGTCATGCAAATTCATGCATCTATAAATGAAGTCTCCTTTCCCTTTCATTCCTTTCACACGTAAAACCCTTACCTTCAATAAATCCACCTGCTCAAGTCGATAGACAATTTCACAAGCTTTTGAAGCCACCTCTCATACGTAACGAGTTAACCTTGGCGATCGATCACAAGAGCCACCACAGCCGCTCTTCCATCCCTCCACCTCTCCTTCTCATTGTTCTTTTTGGTATGTCGAAACCCAATAAGCTAGTTTAGTGTTTATTGTTTTCTTTTGAATTCAAATATAAACTGAAATTGTATTAAAGATTAAGAAATTTGAAACGGATTAAAAGTTGTTTTAAAAAGTATCATCGTTAAACTTGTGGTGTTGTGGTTTAATTTTTAGTTTTACTCTATGTGATTATTCCGTGGCTTATTTTATTTGTGATAGCATATGGTGCTATCGGGGTGTTTGTTGGACTGCTGTCACAAACTACCCGAGGGGTTATTTGGTTTGTTTGGTCGCGCACTACAACTTGGTGAGACCACAAGATGATCCTTGCTTGCTTGGTCTCGATCCACACAGCCCACATAGCTGGGGTGTTTGTTGTCTGCGGTCGCAGCCACTCCCAAGGAATGGTTGTTTTAAACTTACATATTTCGGCTTAGTTGATTATATGCAACTTACTTGGTTATAAAATAAGCATGATTAAGTCATTTGAGTTATGTTTGATTTGCCTCGGTTCAACGAGAAAACCCGCGAAGGGTGTGTTCCTTGGTTCGGTTTGATCATCAACCAGCAAAGGATTATATGGAAATTGTGAGTAATAAAAATCTGGATTAAAGTGTGTATGTGTGAATAAACCAACTGTGTTAATATGTCTGCTACTAATATTGACTGTATGGTAATAAGACTTTATATTTAAGTTGTTTGTTCTCATACTATAATGCGAATATTTGTTTTGTAGTAAGTTGTAAATAACATGTAAATGAATATGTGATATATGTTTCCGTGTTTGTTCTTGGACCGAAAGATGTACTTGGTTTCAGTTTTGGGCCGAAGCCAAGGGGGTGTTTGGTGTTATTTTGGGCCGAGCCCATGACCAGAGTGTGCATGGGTTTAGCAAGGCCGAAGCCCAATAGCTTTGAGTTGGTTTTATTTTGCGATCTGCTGAGTTTATTTGAGTTGGTATAAGTTTTGAGTATCATTTTAGGAACTCGTATAGCAGCCAAACACATTCATTCATATCGACTCATGAATTATTTCCAAACTCATTATCATTTTCAGTTGTGATTAACTATTGTTTCGAGATTATCCATTTGAAACCGAACTTTATTCAAATTAGATTAAAGCTATTCGGTAAATTAACTAACCGGATTAAAGTTGGATAAAACTTGTTAAAACTCGACATCTAAACATGATTAGTTTAAACGGAGTTTAAAACTATATATGTTATATCTACAACGTAGTTATTTAATCAAGTGCACACAACTTATAAGTTATATAAATAAACGAGTCATATCTATATGTTACTTATTTGCTATCTGAACCTTATGTGTTTATTTTCATTCATACTTGTATTACATATTTTTATACTTTGGTATGTGTTTACGAGTCTAGATTTTCAACTACCACATAAACGATGATACAAAACCTTTTTACAAACAACAAAACAATGATACAACATCTTTTAAAACTTATACGTATCGATTACTTTCCGCGTGTCATATCTTGAGACAACTTATATTCATTAGGTTACGTGCCGGAGACGTTTATCAACTATATTTAATTTGTTTTTCATCCAGACTGCTCAGGTGAGTTTCATAGCCCCTATTTTTATACTTTTGAACTACTTTTGGGGGAGATACATGCTCAAACTCTAAATACTTACTTGTAGAAATACATTACTTGTTTATCAAATACATGTTTAGCTTTATGATGCAAATCTATGTGATACTTTACTCTTTTATACTATTTATATCCTATGTGTAGACTTATTATATTGTACACTGTTATGTGTAAATCTATTCTTGTGAATTCGAATTCAAAGTCAAAGGAGAGGTATTAATAGTACTAGTATGGGACAACACCCCCACCCTTGTCCAAGATTCGAGACGTTGGGTGACACGTACTATTTGGGATGGTGGTTCCCCGCCTATGGGTCCAAAATGACGCGACCATGGGTGAATATAATCCTGAAATCTAAATCTATGAGCAGTGGGTTGTAAACACACAGGTTGCAAGTCTTGAATGGGCGGGGCTTGGAACTGAGTGGATTTACAATGCCTTTGCTGGGAAAATCTATACTTAAATGCTGTATTTTTAAATGACTTACAATGCCTTTGCCGTGAAATCTTTATTCAAATACTTTATTTTCAGACTAAACTCTATGAACTCACCAACCGTTGGTTGACACTTTTTAGCATGTTTATCTCAGGATATAAGGCAATAGTGGATGCATGGATTCTAGAGTCATTGGCATATTTGAAGACTCATATCTATCTTTATCATTCGATACACTTTGAAAACTTTTATGTAATCTTTACTGGGAACTTATTGTCATAACTCTGATTTTAATAATTCGAATGATAACTTTTCAAAACGTCTCATTTAGAGGTCGTTTTCTATACCTTGATCTGTATTATGAAGTAATACCCCCTTGACACTACTGTTTCCGCTGCGGTAATTTGGGGGTGTTACATGCCTGCTTTGCTCTTTGCATATTGTGCTTTTGTTTCTGCTCTGTTTATGTGTTTGCTTGTTTTGTCTGCTTGTTGCCTGTTATGTTATCTCGGTTGCACTACTGCTTTTGCTTTCTCACGCGCACACATGCACTTGTCGGAGGTCTCTTTGGAAGCAGTCTCTCTACTCCCGGGTTTTCCTTGGGGTAGGGGTAGGATCTGTCTACATTCTACCTCCCCCATACCTTGCCCCGGCGGGATTGGGTTTGTTGTTGTTGTTGTTGTTGTTGTGTTGTATGGGAATGAGACTATGACTTTGAAATTCATTAAAAGTGTTTGGTTTGTGGGCACATGAATGAAATGGGTATATCATAGCCATTGATTTATTAACCACCAATTTGATGTCTATAAAATCCATTCCGTAGGTCCCTCTCTTTTGCACTACAAAATTCAAATATCTATACATTTTTTCATACCATATTTTGTCATCCAAACATAAACAATCGTAATTATACACGTCATTCTACTTTATACCAAATCCGATATCTATTATAATTTTTAGCAACAAACCAAACGGCCCCGTAACTACTCAATGAGTCAAGGTTGATTACTTAAAATATAAAAATTGAAAAGTGAGAAACAAACATTTGCCCCAAATAGAATAAATCAATAAACAATCAAAATATGGGACCTCTTGAAATAAACAGCATATAACTATGAGTGAAAGCTATAAAGTATCTCATTTAAAATTACTTAATAGGTATACAACAAAGATTAAAATTTTAATATTCACTTTACTCGCATTAGACGTGAGCCCACGTGTGTCATGTCTTTAAATACCTTATGATTCTCCTTTCTAAGGGCCCAATTTCTTTTTTATAAATGTGACAAGTATAAAAGGTCCCTATACTCTATATTTTTTGCTGAATATTCCCTTGTAAACTTATACAACGAACATAATTTGCTATAGATTACTTTACGTTAAATGTCCGATCGTATGTTTTGACCTTGATGCCGTAACTTTGTTAGGATTAAGTCATAGAATAGCAATAAACTTTCTTCATTATCTCGTTTTAATACTTGAATTAATCACTCCATTCTTTTTCTAAATAAGTGTCCACTAATGATTTTTAAAATATTATTTTTTTTAACTTTGACCTTAAATTATTTTATTTGTGTTATGTAATACATGATGCAAAATATATGAATAAATTAAGTTTTAAATGTATTTTTATTGGTATAATTTTAATAAGTATTATACATAACATAAATGAAATAATTTAAGGTTAAAGTTGAGATAAAAAGACTTTAAAAGTCAACAGTGGACATTTATTTAAGGATGAAGGGAGTAAAAGATGTGCAATTGCAACGAACTTTTATAAGTGTTCTAATCTGCACATTTTGATGACGTGTCACGTTATAAATAGTGACACATGTCAGACTTTCAGGTATGACACGTCATCTAAATGTGCAAATTGAAACACTTATGAAAGTTCGTTGCTATTCTATGACCTAATCTCTAACTTTGTTCATATAAAATTTAGACTTATTATCTTAAAATAGACCATTGTCTCTCTCTCTCTCACATTTTTTTTCTTCAATTGTTTGTTTAGTAATAAAACTAAATTTATGAGTTTGATCATTTTAATTGATAATTGCTCTTGTTTTTGTTTCCGCCAACTGATAACCTGCATAAACAGTTAAACTGCATAATGTTGTTAACAAGTTATACAGTAGTGCTCACATGAATATTTAGTAATTTGTGACAAAATAATTACTCATGTCATCGAAACACATCAAAATACTTTCCTCTGTGTACATGTTAATAGCAGTTGAAATGAAAATTACGTGTTACTTTTCAACCAATTAAATACAAACATAATAATAACGATCGAAAGAAAATAATCCTTTTTTTTAACCTATCAAATGTGAATAATCAATATAATGAGTAAATTGCAAAAATCGTCCTTGTGTTTGGCCAAATTGCACGTTTCGTCCTTGTGGTTCATTAAGTGCAAAGATCGTCCTTATTTTGCACTGTTACGTGCACTTTTGGTCCTCCATCATTGCAAAAATCGTCCTTATGGTTTGCCAAATTTCACTGTTGAAGGACCAAAAGTGCATGTAACAGTGCAAAATAAGGACGATATTTGCACTTATTGAATACAAGGACGAAACGTGCAATTTGGCCAAACCATAAGGACGATTTTTGCAATTTACTCCAATATAGTTAATGATTCATAACATACTACTGCAAAACTACTCTTCTATTTTATAATAAAAATCAATTTCTACTATACTACAATCAAGGTTATAAATAGCGCGAGGCGTGCCATGGCGGAATGATCAAGCCTCACGTCTTAGCGGTCAAGAAGAAGCTTTTGCGTTTATAAGACGTGGCATAAGGCAACACAAAATATGGAAATATTTACATATTTATACTTCATATATATCGAGTTTACAAAAAAAAAAAAAAAAAAAAAAAAAAGTGACATAAAACGACATAACGCGTGACGTGACGGCATGACCAAGCCTCACGTCTTTGCAGAGCTTTTGCGAAGCCTTTGCGCGCCTTTTAGAACCATAATGACAACAACCAAAGTCATCATATAGTTATTGGTTAGTAGTTATAAACCACTGGCACGTACGTGTCAAATTTGATTTTAATATACGACTATCTTACAACACATGTTTTAACATGATGACTACTTTAATTATAGTGAAGACATGATGATATATTGATAGGTTTGTGTTATACAAACACCCCCTATGGTCAACCGTACAAACTCGCGAAGCAGACAGTACAACAATTTGATGCATCTAATGATTGCAAACACCCCCTACAGGGGGTATCAGGATAACATGCCCTATATTGATATATATGAATAATTTTGATGCGACTGGATCACAAAGATTTGATTAAACTGATTCTTAATGATTCTTTGTAAATCTATCAAAATTAACTATACGCTTACTCATGCATAGCGACGGAGCAAGTGAAAATGAAAAAGTTAATGGTTTAAATTGTAATTAACTATTTAAATATTTAATAGTTTACATTGCTTTTTATAAGTAAGTGTATTTTAGTTTAACAACATTACTCATTTTTCAAGTTTTAATCAAATATATTTTCTCTTTATATACTACATATATAGTATAGATTATTGCTGAAATTACTAAAAACTCTTACGGTGTTAAATAGAGTCGTAAACAATCTGATTCACGAAAACGGGCTTGTCCGGGGCAAGGGATGCGGGTATGAAAGATGAAGCTTGAACTCTAAGAGCACCCGGTGCAAGCTTTTCGTAGCTCGCCGTCCGCCTACGTGGACCATCGCCGTCCGTCGCCGCTGCACCCTCCCCCCTCGCCGAAGATCGGCATTTCTTACTTGCTCGTCTGCACGACGAGCATATGTTCTGACAACCAAGGTTTTTTCTTTTTTTTTCTTTTTTGATCTAAAATCAATTGGTATTTCTTTTTCGATCTTAAATCAATGTGTGTGTAGTGTTTGAGATTGATTGTGTGTGTGTGTGTGTAAATCAATTGGTATTTCTTTTTCCTTTTTTTTTTTTTTTTTTTTTTTTTTTTTTTTTTTGTTAATTTGTATTTTTATTGTGTTTTGTATGTGTTAATTTGCAATTTTAATGGAATGAAATGAATTTAGTTTATTTGGGTATTTGAATAAAAGAAATAAAAATAGATAGTGGTGGGGCCCAAATGAGTAAGTTGTAGTATGTTATTGTGGAGAAAGGTTGTAAAGGGAGGTATGTCATGCTGACGTGGCACCCCGTGGGGCCCGAATGAGTAACTTACCCTTGTCATTGCACCTGGTGCATCTAATACATTGTGTTTCATGATTCTCCTTTTCTAAGGGCCCAACTTCTTTTTTTATACATATGGCAAGTATAAAAGGTCCATATACTCTATATTTTTTGGTGAAAATACAAAGTAATCTCATATTCGGTTCAACTTTTTTCTAATCTTTTAAAGATTTTTTAGTATGAACCCATATCCTCATAGATCTACAAAACGAGAATCACAACAAGAACCTACCCTAGACCTCATATGAGATCTTGAAGCCGAAACTCTTGCTACCTCTTTCGTCAGTCAGGAAAAAAAAAGTAGAACCCTTGGTGAATTTTTGTGCGTGAAAGATTTGTTCTTCGGGTTGGGATTGAAGAAACACGAAAGAAGTATGGTTCATAGCAAATGGGTTATGGTTTGCGGGTATATTGTGATATGGAGATGGTTGATGCAAGGATGAATAGTCCGTTTTTTGTTGTTGGGAGGGATTATGGTGATAGCGGTTTGATGAAGATGAGAGAATACATCTCTGCTGCTTACCACTGGTCTACTGGTCTAATATGGGTTAATGGTTCTTGAAATAATGTGTTGTGTGATTCATTTGGTTTTTATTTGTTGGAATTAGGATTTTGAAGATTCTTTAATTTTCATTTTTCGTTAACAATTTGGTGTTATTTGTTAATCAACGATTTTGGATGTTTGATTTGGTTTGACGGAATCAGTTGTTGCCTCGTCGAAATCTGCTGGTGTTGCCGGAATCTGCTGGTGTTATTTGTTTATTAGTGGTTGTGGGAATGATAATTTTGTTGTATATGATTTTAAAGGTTTTTAATCGAATAAAGTTTAATGGGTTTTTTATTTTGATTATAGTGGGTTTTGGTCAAAGGTGACACCTAAGCAAAAAAACGTGGTCAACGTTAGTTTATGTAAATGAGGACTAATGATGCAAAAAATACTAACGGAGGGACTAACGGGCAAATAATATTTATATACTTAACGGTCAAACTAACGGCCCATCCAAAATAGAGACTAAAATAGTGCAACGTTTCAAAAATAGGTATCTCTGGCGTAATTAAAACGAAATAGGGACTAAACATGAAATCCGTGTAAACCACACGGAGTATCCGTGTAATTTTTTCTATTAACTTTATGTTTTGTAAACGTTGCTTTTAAATTCACAAGTTTTTGAGACAAGTTTCTTTAATAAGGGTGGCAAGAAAATCTCTCCAAATATTATCAAATTAATGTTTTGTTTTATTTTACTTTTACTTTACTATTTGCAAACGATTTTTCTTATTTTCTTTTGTTTATTTTTATATCTTTTAACTTTGCTATATGCATATGTATTCAATCTACCCTACTTACATACAGTATAGCTTATTTTTTCTTACATCTATGCTTCTTTTTATCATTATAGATCTCACTTTTTTCTTTACCTCTAGGTTGATGGATGACTCACATACCACTGAGCCAAGAGGTCTTTGGTAATAGATCTCACTTTTCACCATGGAGCATAATTCTGTCTATACAACAATGAAATGATAGAAAAACAATGATAGAATGATGTTTGAAGTAGAAAAAGATCTTTAACAAAGATTAAAATATATATATATATATATATATATATATAGGGTATATATATATATATATATATATATATATATATATATATATATATATATACACATATATAGGGTAAAGTTAAAATAAAAAGACGTAAGATTTTTTTATTCAAAAAAGTTCGCTAAAAAATCCATAAAAATTTCACAAGATCGGGAATGTTGGTACATGAAACTTTTATGAAATAAGTTTTTCTAATTTTGAGTTTTTATACGTTTTTTTTCATGCACAAAAACGAATTTTGATGCGCAAAAAAATTTTGATGCACAAAATTTTCAACTTGTTTTAGTTAGATGCGCAATGTTATTTTGATGAAAAATTTCAAAAGAAGTTGGGTGCAAAAACGAAATTTTGATGCACAAAAAAACAATTTAATGCACAAACATATTTTTTCAAATTTTTTTTTCGGAAAAAGTATCCACTTTTAGAAAAACTTCATTCACAATTTTTTCATGCACCAACATTCCCGATCTTGTGGAATTTTTTTGGATTTTTTCGCAA
The DNA here is from genome assembly GCA_021014915.2 of Artemisia tridentata subsp. tridentata. Taxonomy (NCBI): domain Eukaryota; kingdom Viridiplantae; phylum Streptophyta; class Magnoliopsida; order Asterales; family Asteraceae; genus Artemisia; species Artemisia tridentata. The sequence continues at coordinate 235,583,624 of CP139504.1, forward strand.
ACTTTTTAGAAAAAAAAAATCTTTTTACGTAGTGTACGGATATTTGTCTTTTTATTTGATCTTTATCCTATATATATATATACATATATATATATATATATATATATATATATATATATATATATATATATATATATATTATATATATATATATATACTATATATATATATATATATCCATGAATATGTCGCACCCAGCAGTTCGAGGAGTTGGCCAGATACGGATCGAAGCCCTGCCTCGAAAAAGTAAGGACTTTTAGGCAGATTCCAGTATCCGACCCATCTCTTTCTGCCGATTCCCCGGGTTGTCGGAATCTCTGGTTCGATCAGGACCAGCAGTCTCATTCATTCGTTTATGGGAGCGCCTCTCTGTTCCTATTCTCCACCGGGTCATCAAGTGATTAGCCAGCTCATCCCTGAAACTTCTTTTTTTGGTACAGCTCGAAGAGACAGAAGATTAGAGGAGGGCAGATGACACTCAAAGCACTGATAGTCTAAACCCTGGGGCTGGTACTTCAATTGGAAGCTATCACAAACTAGATGCTTACAGTCCTTTTTTCTCTCCCATTTAAGTAAGAAATACATCTAGAAAGAAGATATTCTCTAGCCTAGAGGAAAGAGAACAAATAGGATGAAAGTTATTATATATATATATATATATATATATATATATATATATATATATATATATATATATATATATATATATATATATATATATATATTTTATACAATCAATCAATAGTAATCTTAACCAAAAATGATTGTGATATTTTATAATTCATGGTTCACAATGACTGATGCAAAGAAACATTAAAAGCCCACTGTTCTCAACCACATGATAGTGGAACTACTTATGTGGATTGAAAATCAAGATTAATATTTAAGCATGACACAATCATTTTCTTACACAATAATTAATAGCTATGACTTTTTAGTATCCACTACCCACCTATATATTCCAACACAATAGAAAAATAATTACTTATTTTTTGTCAAATGAGTAATAAAATTAAAATAAGAAAGTTGAGAAGAAACTACAATTACATATTTTAAACGAGTCGGGCAGCCCGCGCGTTGCGGCAGAGTGTTTGACATAAGTTTTTATCCTCATTTAAGTAATGGCATAAAACCATTATAAATATTATTACATGAAGAATCAAACGGCGGCGTTTTAATTCATTCAACAACTGTAGCATCTATAGGACTCCCTCCAAAAAATACCAAACGATCATTGTTCTTTTAACAGTGGTATCAAAAGCCTATGAACAATGTGTATCCATGGCTAGAATTCACCGACGGGTACACTGCTACAGTATGATGATCCATATCTATCTTCTCATTCTAGAACCCTGTCACAAATTCCACAACCTCACAAAACACAAATCAATAAACCCTAGATCAATAAATCAGATCCGGTGACCCAAATATAGGGTTCTCCATTTTTTTAATTACAGATATTTTTTTTAATAAAAAGTTTGTATTTTTATTATTAGTTTTATGTTTAATTTCAAGTTGGAACTATTTTCAGTGCGATGCTTGAATTGAAAAAAAAAAGATGAAGTACTACTGCCATGAATTTTTAATCTAACAAAACTCGACAGAAGTAAAAAAGAATTCTAGATACATAATGAAACTTGTATTTTATAAAGAAAGCAATCCCATAGGTTCTTCAATGTCTTGTCCAAAAGAAGATATCCTCTTTGATTAGTAACTACAGGCAGTAGGCATGTTAGGAGCTTCAATATGAATGCTGAGGTAGTTAGACCGATCTTTGGTGAGCTTGGCTCTAAGTCTTCCAAGATGAAGTGCAGTCACCTTCGTGTCAAGGTTCCTAGGCAACACATACACCAATCACTTGGTTAATGAAAGAGTAGTTGCTAAACTAAATTATTGGTTTAAGTTATAAGAGAAACTAAATCTAGAAACATGGGAGCGTGAAGCTACAAATGTAGGGAAAAAAAAACTACTTTTGAAATAGTCAAGAATGTGCGTTGAATAGTCAGAATCAGTGCTGCTATAGTTACATCTTAAATGCTAACCTGGTAATCAAAATCAGTTCTTTTATACCAATATGTGCAACTTAAAAACCTGATAATCAGATATAGTTCCTAAAATAGATGTGCAACCTCATAATCAAGTGTCATTGCAAATATAAGTTTTTTTTTTTTTTTTTTTTATTGCAAATATAAGTTTAAATACTATTTTGATTGAGTTGTTATGTTATTGGTTGCATTTGTCTGGTAAAGGTGTTTGTAACATTAGCTATGTTATTTTATTGTGCAGTGAAAATGTGTGGTTGTTCAATGTATGAGCAGGCCAAACCTAAGTTGGCCTGTGGTTGTAGCAGTTCCTGGTTTATGGTGGCAAAGGCAGTGTGAGTTAGAGCACACTTATGTAAGATTCTGAATACAGTTCTTAGTGGTATGTAGTAGTTATTGCAATGTATCTTGGTAAGGTATCTATACTTAAAATGTGGTTGTAGTCATGGGATCTAAACATGGCAAAGTTAAGGTGCCTGTCATTGTAAATGCAGGTAGTATGGAGTAGTTATATATTTGCAGACATATAGGGTGTGAACAGGGGAAACCTAAGTAAGGTTGTGGTGACAGTCGTAGCCGATATTCAGTAGTCATGCTATTGCACTTTGGTATTTATGAAAGATTTTTTATAAAGCTTGTCTGTGAATATGAAAAGGTATTTTTAGATTTGCTAAATTTTGAATGCAAAAACTTTTTGGAAAGTATTATTAGGATTGAATTTATGGCTGTGTTGGTATGATACTACATTGTTTAGAAAAAGTTGTTTGTATGTAAATGTGGCTTTCTTTGTTCCTTGGTTTTGATTTTTTTCGGGATGAACAATAAAATCTAGGTCTGTCATCAGTGGTTAATTAGTGCGTCATCAATGTGTCTATATGTTCATCCAGGTACTTTTACTTTTTAGATTAGGTTTCTGTTATCATTTTTACATTAGATTGTTTTGGAATTTGATTGTTGATGTTATGTTTTTGTAATTTGTCATCAATGGTTGCTTAGGATGTTATCAATAAGCTTGCAGCTTTTTTTTGCTTGCCTGAAATGTCATTTTTTTTGTTTGAAAGACACTTCACGTTCCTGATATATGTTACTGTATCGTGTCTGTAGAAAACTAGAAGGGAGGGGGGCGGTTGAATAGTTTTACCAATTAAAACTTCGTTTTAAAACTTATAGATCGACTTATGTCAATCTAGTTTTGACGTGTTGGATATTGATAGTGAGAAAAGCATATAAACTAAACTAAGAGATATAGTTAGAGAGACACAACCACAACACGAATATTTATAGTGGTTCGGCTACAAGGACACCTTCCTTGCCCTACTCCACTCTCCGAGTACCCAACTCGAGAGTTCCACCAACACTACAACACAAACTCCTTTCACCGGTGGAGAAGCCTTCACAACGTCGCTTACAATTTATCCGGTACAAAGCTAAATACCGAGCTCTTCCACGAGGTAGAGCCAAACCTTCGTCGCCTAACGACTCAACACATCTACTACACCCTTGAGAAGAAGAAAGAATAACAAGAAACACTTTTGTGATCTTGTAAAGAAGAAGAATCCTAGCAACTCATGTCTTGAGCTTGCAAGTCTTCGAGAGGTAATAATTAAAATCGACCATTTATGCTTATCCTTCAACAACTAAAAGTATAAGCTGTTTAAGTCCATTTTAGGAGATGGCCAAGTACCTTGATGGCTTGTTACTGTTTACTTTGTCTCTCATTGTTATCATGCTGTAAGCCTTTGTCAGGTAACTGTTATGGTGCACTGAGTAGACAATGTGAATGGTATAATGCTCATCAAAATGTAAGTTTCCTGTTGAGTTGGGTAACTGGACTTAGTGGGTAACATATATTGCTTGGAATAGTGAGAGTGAAAGATGAACTAACTTGATCCAAACTATATGTTATCAAGGAGGCTAGGAGAGATCTCAAATAGGGTGTATGTTCCCAGATATTGATGCCTTTCAGTTATCTAAAATGGAAATATAGGTATCTGGTATAGCCCCTATTTGGAGAGGTTGAGTGGTTATAGTTTGCATATTCATGCCTAAACTTCTCACTCCTTGATTATTGTGGATGATGGTTGAATGGTCTTGGGTGTGAGTTGATTAGGAAATGTAGATATGGAGCTATTGTCTTGGTGCATTTAGGGGTGTATTCAAAGTTATTTGTTGGGTTGTTAAACAGACTGTATGAAGCTATCCACTATCTATGTTTTGAGTTGTATTAGACTTAGTAGGAAGCTTATCAGAGATGTATGCTTTAGTTGTATCCGATACGTGACAAGCTTGTATGTTTGTCTCTGTTTACTCAATGGACATGTCCTCAATTGTTGTAAGTTTCCTTTTTACATAAAAAAATAAATAAAAATCGAAAACTCATTAAAACACACAATCACAGTGTAGTAGGGGTGAGCATCGGGTTAAACCCGGCCCGAACCGGCAAAAACCGACCTGACCCGAAAACGAAAAAAGGAAAACACTCAAACCGAGAACCCAATCGAATAACTCGGTTTGGGTCGGTTTTCGGGTTTCGAACCAAAAAAAGGGACAAAAACCGAATCGAACCGAAACCGACAAAAACCGAAATAAATATACAAAACCGAAACCGAACCGAAAAAATTCGGTTCGATTCGGTTCGGTTCGGTTTGGTTTTAGTCGGTTTGTCGATTCAGGTCTGTTTTTAGGTGGATTTCCTCAGCCCTGACGCTCTGTCTCGAGTTTTTTTTTAAAGTATTTTTTTTTTTTTTTTTTTTTTTTTTTTTTTTTTTTTTTTTTTTTTTAAGTAATGGAAGGGGATGGGAAGAGAAATAAAAAAAGGGGCGTTCTTGAGTTTTTTTAAGATGGAAAGGTAGGGGACGGGAAGGTGGGAGGGAGGGAATGGATGGGCTTTTGTGTGTGTATGTAATCCGTCCATAATTGGGGGGGATCAGGAAGGAACGGGTAAATTGACAACATGGGCCTCTGTTAAATGACTATTATATCCTCATTTGTTCATGCACGATCCATTATTTTGACCTAGTTACAGCAGCTATCTCATAACAAACGACCCTAAAAACTGCAGTTTTTCACACATTATTCTCAAATAAAATCACAAGATATCAACTGTAAGTCTACCATAATGTTTAGGGTTATTATCATCATGAATTATTTGTTATGGTGTACCTAGTAAATATGATTTCATCTATGTGTATATTGCATGCATACATGATTTTTTTTGATGTCATATCTATGTTATCATCTGATGCAATTGTTTAATGTTCATGTTTAGCCTTTTGTTGACATTATTAGGTATTGATAGTTACATCTCTGTGAAGAGCCATACAATGTTATTGTCCAACGCAATTGTTTTGAGTTGAGGAATTGATAGAAAATGTTCAAAACTTGTCCATCTGATCAAAGGTTTCATCTGATCTCGTTAATATAATGGAAGTCCAAAAACCAATATTGACAATATACCTACTTGTGTCAAAATTTACCTGCATCTCCAATGATGACCAATTATTACTGGCATATAGTTCTTGGCTTTTTACAACCCCTACTGTATCATTGCGTTTTCATATCTTTATACCAGTCATGGACGAAACTGAGCATAAATCGAGTTAGTAATTTGCAGAAGAAGATAGAACTTTAACTATAGTTAATAACTTAGAAGATGGTGTAAATCATGTATGGAGCTTAGAGTTAACGTTGTGTAAATTAATAGTTTACTTACATATACTAGGACAATTGTAAATATTCATTAACGCCAGATATGAAAAACACAATATTATACCATAATTCTTAAATATGACATATGGAGAAATGCATGACATCATTTGCTGTAATACTTGATTAAATTCATCTATAGTTAATAACTTAGAAGATACAGAAAAGTGTAACACTAAATTACACTTTGTGATACAAATTATTCACGTTATGATTTCAGTTTGTGTTTGCTATATGTGACTATCAACTGTTTGGCGTGTGTTTATGTATTTGTATTCTTTTTGCAATTATCATTCGAAATTTATGCCACTTTGATTTATGTTATTTTCGACATTATGAAAAAAATGGATGTAAGCTGTGAAAAAAATGGTCTGCAATGCGGCTCTGCAAATACTTTTATGAAAAAGTTTTGTGAAAAAAGTTGCGAAAAAAGTTTTGTCGTGGTCAGTAGTAGCAGGCCAAAAGTTTTGTGAAAAAAGTTAGTACGTGGGTTCCTTGCTCTGCGTTGAGTCTTTAGCTGGAGATTTGGGTTAGTAGTAGCAGGCCAAAAGTTTTTATCACATCCAAAGTTTTGTCGTGGTCAGTAGTAGCAGGCCAAAGAGCAAAGAACATGTAATAGATTTGTTGAAATATTAGTGTTTTGATGGTATATTGATAATTTGGGTAGCTTCTCATCTTTTTCTTACAACTTAAAAATTAAAACTCAACCACTTTCTTCACAGTGTCATTTTTTACTTTGCCCTTCTCATCCTCATTCTTTAAAAATTAGACTTGAGAACAAATCGTGAATAGGAGATGAGATCAATATAGATCTCATATTTGTCATAGAACCAATGGACCAATCATAGCCACCCATTTTTATTTTCCATCTTTTTTTTAAAAACAACATATCTTGCAAACGGTAAATCTTCAAGCTACAAAAAAAATACCATCGCGACGAGAATTAAATGATCTTTCTATAGATATGCATTGTTATATACTTTCGACGAACTTTTTTTTTTTTAATTTCCGCCCAGAAAGAATCATATATGATTCGTAAAAATCATATATGATTCGTAAGAATCATATATGATTCGTAAGAATCATATATGATTCGTTAAAATCGAATCATATATGATTCTTACGAATCATATATGATTTTTCTGGGCGGAAATTTTGGGAAAAAAAAAAGTTCATCGAAAAAAAAGTTCGTCGAAAGTATATAACAATGCATGTCTATAGAAAGATAATTTAATTCTCGTCGCAATGGTATTTTTTTTGTAGCTTGACGATTTACGGTTTGCGAGATATTTAATTTTTAAAAAAAGGGTGAAAGTTTATTTTTTTTATTTTTTTATTTTGATAAAAAAAATGAATGGCTAAGATTGCTTGATGGGTTCTATGGTAAAAGTTGGATATATAAAAGACTTTTGGCTAACAAATCGTGAATGTAGTGATACCGACATCAAGGAAGCAATGAAAGAATAATTTTAGTAAACAAGTATATTAAAAAGCAGTTGAGAATCGTTGATGAAAAAATATCTTCAAAGGGCCCTTTACAAATAAAAAAAGTAAAGGATCACATAATGACAGAAAGACCATGCTTCGCTGTCTACAGGGCCTACACTTTGAAACCATCTCTCTATCATTTCTCAACTACTCTCTAATCTAAAAACACGCACACACGTAATCCCCACGCACATTTCATTTCTCTTTAAAAAAAAAAAAAACACACACACACTCACTGTGTGTATCAGTTACAAACCCTAAAACAACAATGGCGGATAACGATACCCCGACTTACTTACACGGCGACTTATTCCTCACCATTATGGAAGCACGTAACTTACCCAACATGGACATTATCACCGGTCACATCCGTGGCTGCGTCACTTTCGACGCTTGCCGCAAAGGTACCGACACCGGGGGCGGGGGCGGGAGCGTCACCGACACGCGCCTACGCTCCGGTCGAAAGAAGATTATCACCAGTGATCCATACGTCAAGGTGTCCGTGCCGCAAGCGACTGTAGCGCGTACGCGCGTGTTGAAAAACTCTAGGAACCCTAGGTGGAATGAACATTTTATTATTCCGTTAGCTCACGCGCTTGTGGAATTGGAGTTTCAGGTTAAAGATGATGACGCGTTTGGTGCGGATGTGTTGGGGACGGTTAGGATTGCCGCTGAGAAGATTAAATGTGGCGAAACGATTTCGGGATGGTTTATGATGGAGAATTCGCGAAAAAAGGAATCCGAGTTGAAGCTGGAGATGAAATTTATACAATGTGATGAGAATCCGCTTTATCGGCATGGGATAGCGGGTGATCCGGCTTTTAAAGGTGTCCGGAACACGTATTTTCCGGTGCGGAAAGGTTGTCATGTGACATTGTATCAGGATGCTCATGTGAGGTCTGAGTGTAATATGCCGGAGATTAAGTTAGATGGTGGTAAGGTGTTTAGGCATGATTCGTGTTGGGAGGATATTTGTTACGCGATAAGTGAGGCGCATCATATGATATATATTGTTGGTTGGTCTGTTTTTCATAAGATTAAGTTGATTAGAGAGCCTACTAGGCCGTTGCCAAGAGGCGGCGATTTGACGCTTGGTGATTTGCTTAAGTATAAGTCGGAAGAAGGTGTTCGTGTTTTGTTGTTGGTTTGGGATGATAAGACTTCCCATAATAAGTTCTACCTTAACACGGTAAGGACTTTGAACATTGTGTTGTATATTTTTGCTTTTGTTTTATTGCTCATGTTATAGAATTATTGTTGACAGGACAATAATTGAATGTTACTAGTAATAGATAGGAAAAAGTGGCGATGTTTGTTTATAAAAGGATGGACCACTAATAGTTAAAGAGTTCCTTTTAGTTGATAAATAATTGCAACAACTTTAAAGAATTTATTTTTTAAAAATTTGGTCAAATAAGTCATTAATTTGGAAGTTTGGCGACGGTAGAAGATATTTGAACTTATTATGTTTCACTTAGCTTCGTGTAACACTAGAGTTAGAGGGGTGGCAATTTGAGACCCATTGGTTAAACATGGGTCAAGTTGGTTAAATATCTATTAAGGGAAAGGTCTAGTTGGGTCTCCTTAAATATTATAGATGAGTTCAATTGGTTGTTTGATAGAAAGTGCAATTATATAACAATTACTCAACGAGTCTAGGCGGGTTTAGCGGGTTTAGCGGGTCATTTTTTTTATTACTGTTTTTTCACTTTTTTCATATTTTACTCCGAATAAAAAAATTTAAAACAGGCGGGTCAATCCAACCAAAGCCCGTCTAGACCCGGACCCATTTAGACCCATGTTTCTGGAAGACCCATCTAGACTGGACCGTTAGACCCAAACCCATCTAGACCCCTGACCCGACCCGCCTATTTTGCCAACTCTAATCTAGAGTTGTCATGTGTAGAGAAGGGCCAGAATTTGGTTAGTCTAGTGATTTGTGAACATATCTTACTTAGGGTTATGTAACACATGTTATAAAATAAAGTTAAACACTTTATACATGAAGTTACTTTCTAACAAGATGAACTGCAAGATCCTCATTACTTGGTTAACAGTTGGCAAGTCATCCTTTTGAGCAAACCTGTTTCCATGATTATATCATGTTTATAATTGATTGTTATCTAATAATTTGATGCAGACTGGAGTGATGGCAACTCATGATGAAGAAACAAAAAAGTTCTTCAAACATTCATCTGTGACATGTGTGCTAGCACCTCGCTATGGAAGTAGCAAACTTAGCTTTTTTAAGCAACAGGCAAGTGCTTCTCTTTCCTCTTTTCATATCTATGCAGAATGATGTATTTTGTATGGTTTTTTCTTTTGATTAATCATTTTATCGCTAATGCATCTTGATGAGTAACTAGGCATGTATCGTTTGTTTTCAAGGTTTTAATCTGTTGTTGAGGTTCTTGTGCATAATCTTTGATATTTATTCGGCATATTCTGGTCCCCAGAAAAGAACAATTTTTATGCTTGTAACATGGATTAATGGATTATCACTTATTACACCGGATATGATACTTTCTGATAGAACTGTCTTGATGGCATGACTATGACAAACCTCAATATGCTATACTTCAGTTTCTTGGGTCGCCATAGTGATTTTCAAGAACTTGAATCCATAAATGAACCAAGTATTTTGTATCTACTGAACCATCAATAATCTGTAAGGTTCCTTCTCTGGACATTGTTGTTTCTCCCAAGCTTGTACAGTGTTTAGGTCAACCATTTCAAAGTTGTTTGGTTTCTTAAGAGTACACCTGCTCTATTAGGTCTACATGGCTTTAACCCTCTTACTATTTATCTCTTTTTTTATCTACGTTCATGGATTCTTAAACCTCTGTTGGTCTCAAATAAAAATTGGAGGCACCTAGATGCTTGAAATTAGAAATCTGATATCATGATGGTCAATATGCTTTCTTGCACTTCTATATACGGAGTAGAATAAACTTCCAAAGCTTTTTGTTATGAATAAGCTGATCTCTTACTATAACATGAGTAATTCTTTTGTTTAGTTTGGCACTAGTGAAAGACTTTGTGAACCTCTTCTAACTTTGTAATGCGTTTCTCTTGCTGATCCATGTTTTAGGTTGTCGGAACTGCTTTTACACACCATCAGAAATGTGTGCTCGTAGATACGCAGGCATACGGTAATAACAGGAAGGTTACTTCATTTATAGGTGGTCTTGATCTCTGTGATGGTCGATATGACACACCCGAGCATAGGTTATTTCATGATCTAGAAACTGTTTTTAAGGACGATGTTCACCAGCCGACATATCCAGTAAGTGAGCTTTTTGATTATGTTGGCAATTTGTGCACTCATTATTCTATTGTTTTTCTTGGTATTGTGTGAAAACATATTGTGGTTTTTCTGTAAGTTGCTGCTAAAAGTAGTTTTCTTTTTTTATTGGTACTGTTGAGGCTAGTAGTCTAACTCAAGAAACAGGAGACTTTTATAATGTACTTCTAAGTACACAAGTAAAAATAATTTTTTGAACCTCCCTATGGGATGTGACCTCTAGTACATCGGGGAGTAAGGATTTATTTGCATGGATCCTTAAGTCAAGCTTAACATATTTTTCTCGATAAGTTATAAGTATATAAATACTGAGCTGAACCAAGTCAATTTGGCAATGTTGGAACCCTCGTCGACTTGTTGGTCAAATGGTTGTTCGTTACTTTAATGTAAGCTGCCTCACACAGAAAGATAAGGGATACAATGATCTCCTGTGAGTATCCACACGTGCCTGCAACTCTGCATATCTGTGGTATTACCAACACAGCCGATTAGGTAAGTTTATGGGAAGTCCATTAGCACAACAAGGATCGTGGCCCAGTGGACATTTCAGTTTAGACTCTGTAAGAGCGGTTAACTTAGTCAGTTATAAATGCTCAAAGGTGAACTTAGCTGAAGTAACAAGCCCCTGTTGGTTGCTTCCTTTTAAACTGGAAGTTCCTTTTTAGATTACTTGATAAATATGGTTGTCAATTCTTAGAAGTTAGTATGCCATCTTGCTGAACATAGCAACCCAGAATCCATTGGTGAAATTTTTCTATGTTTGTTGGTCATCGCGTTTACTTCCGAATACAATCCTTGTTCTCTCTCAATGCTCTTCTTATTTAATGAATAAGGAAAGAATATAAGAAAAGGGGAAGTTGTTTATCAAGCAGTTTGCGGTTTGGCCATGATTCAGATAACAAAAAGTGAATAATATACATTTTAATAAGACATGATTTTTCTTGTCAATTTAGAGGCGCACCTGTATGCAATAGATTATAAACAGAATTATCTAGGATTTGTGGAAATATTAGCAAATTACAAGTTGGAGTTCGAGAATCAGATGAAGAGCTGGCTCAAAGGCTGATGCAAGATCGTGATGAGTTATATCATGTCAGAGGTTCCTGAGGTAGTGGTGTCTGTTAAGCTAAAGTGGTTGGTATTTGAGAGTATATTCAAGTGCTTAGCCCTTGTGGTTATGGGAGCACGTCATAGAGGAACAGGCTTGAAAGCCTACGGGCTCTCCTTCTCTTCTGTCACATGAAAATAACACAATTTGCCTCCCTTTACCCAAAAAAGGAAAATAAAGCAATGTAGTAGTCCTTCATCTTCACTTATCTCAGTTGTGATTCGTAGGATTTATAACATAGCATTGTTCTTCCACCGTGATTTTGCTGTGAAAGTAGCAAATTAGATCAATAAGCATAAGTTCATATGGGCTCTTGTTCCTACATTCCGACGCTTAAAAGATTAGAACAATCCTTTACTGATATGCAAAAAACTCACCCCATTCCTTTTTGGGACTTATTTGTCTTCATCCTGTTTTGTAACTGAGTCGTGAGTCCTGCTAACCAGTTTTTAATATTTTTTTTGGAACTGGCAGTTTTTCACACACCTATACCACCCATCTCACAAATTTCTCCAAGGAGACTTGAGCCCACAACCTCTTGGTTGATGGGCACACTCACATACCTACTATGCCAAGGCCTTGGATCTGCCAAGTCCTTTAATCTTAACGAGTGGTTCGGAAGTTTAATAGTGTGTTTCTTACATGCGATTTTATTATTTACTGTCTTTTTTTTCATACCAGGCAGGAACCAAGGCCCCAAGGCAGCCATGGCATGATTTGCACTGCAAGATTGATGGTCCCGCTGCATATGATGTCCTTATGAACTTTGAGCAGCGTTGGAAAAAATCTACCAAGTGGAGAGATTTTGCACTCCTTGCCAAAAAAATGGCCCAATGGCAAGATGATGCATTGATAAAGATTGAGCGGATCTCATGGATAATCAGTCCCACCATTCCTGTTCCAAAACAAGGAGATTACACAATAGTTCCTGAAGACGATCCAATATTGCATGTTATTAAGGAAGATGATCCTGATAACTGGCATGTGCAGGTAACAAAAGGCTGTTCCACAAAATCTTTTTTGTATTGTGACCTCAAGGAAGTAAGTAGATCTCATGAGTTTCTCTTTCTCTCTGCAGATTTTTCGGTCCATTGATTCTGGATCGTTGAAAGGATTTCCCAAAACAGTTGATGTTTGTGAGTCACAGGTTAATAATCGAAATCCATTTTTATTCATTTTAAGCTCAACACTCTCTATAGTTAGATATAGCAAATACATACTCAATAGACCAGACGCACGTGCTATATTTTGTACTTTTATTTAACTAGTAATAGAGCTCTTAGTTATATGTATGGTTCTTTTTTTCCTTGTAAAACGACAAATTAACCCACATACCAATTGGACCAGTCTTGGTCATGATGAATTTGAGTTACTCAACCTTGATCAATGCATGATTTTATTCAAATTTTACTTGATGCAGAATCTTATTTGTGCAAAAAGTCAGGTGATAGACAAAAGCATTCAGACAGCATATATCCAAGCCATCCGATCAGCTCAACATTTCATTTATATTGAGAACCAGTACTTTATTGGATCATCATATGCATGGCATGATTACCAAAATGCAGGTATCACTACATCTTTCTTTCATAGCATTTTGCCATCACACTTACTTTTAGAAACATTTAGATGCTTCAGTGATGTGCATGCGACACTTTTCACATTGTCCAATGTCTTTGGTTTATAGTTCAATAGAAAATCAAACGAAACGTATACCTTCCATGAGTTCCATCTTGAATATTTTTTTTCTTGTTGATTATTGATTTGGGCTATTAAATAGGAGCTGATAACCTGATCCCAATGGAGTTGGCACTAAAAATTGCTAGTAAGATTAGAGCGGGAGAGAGGTTTGCAGTTTATGTTGTCATACCATTGTGGCCTGAGGGTATACCAGCCTCTGCTACTGTACAAGAGATTCTATATTGGCAGGTACTGTTACTTTTTCACACTCCAAAGTCTATAGATTTGTGTCACTTGCAAGCTCTTTACTCGCAATTAAACTGAAGTGACTAGAATTTACTTTGATGTCATCAATACAATGTACAAATACCATTTGATTTGGTACATGTTTCATTTGACTTTTCCTTTTACCTCCACCTCCTTTTTATGATAATTTTCTTCTGTCGTAGATAATATCATGGCACAAAAAATATCTTTGTTCATGTATATGACTTCCACATCTTGTGACATACAGAGCCAGACAATGAAAACAATGTATAAAATCGTGGCACATGAAATCAAGGCTATGAAGCTGGATGCACACCCTCAAGACTATTTGAATTTCTATTGTCTTGGAAAACGGGAAGAGTTACCTACAGAGATGAGTCAGGCGGCTGCAGATGGGAAGGTACTGTGAAAGTAAAATCTCTTTAAGTTATTTGGATCTCTAGAAGAATTTTTAATTGCACATAAATCACAGGCAGTTGCTTCTAGCTCACATTAATTGAGGTGGTCTTCGTCTTGTTTTCTGCCCGGGCCTTTTTATTAAACATATTTTATGCTTTCCTCTGTACTTGATGATATTGATGATTTTAATTATTGAGGTCTCTAGATTGTTTTTGATTAAATGGTTTTGGATGCTTCTTGGCCATATATGTTGGTTGTGTGAATATAATTTGTTTAATGTAGTCCTGTACAATCTTCTGAAAAGTTTGTCTTTCATATCTTATAGGTCTCGGATTCACAAAAGTTCCAGCGGTTTATGATTTATGTGCATGCTAAAGGAATGATAGTGGATGATGAGTATGTAATGGTCGGATCTGCCAACATTAATCAGAGATCTTTGGCTGGTTCTAAAGACACCGAAATAGCCATGGGTTCATATCAGCCCCATCATACTTGGGCAGCAAACAAGCGACATCCACATGGACAGGTGCGCCAAATAATTTGTTTGTTTAAAAATCTTACGTTTGTTTACTATCCCAGTTGTAGTCTTGCAAAGCTCAGGTCCTTTACAAAAAAACTTCGTCATGTAATTAAGAGTAAACTGCAAAATCCATCCTTGTGGTTTGTCGATTTTCACAACAATCACCATCTCTTCGTTAGAGAAGTCAAACACATTACATCCCTAGGGACTAACGATGTAACTTTTTCTTCGTTATCTACTAAAAGTCAAACGCACCTTTTGATAAAATCTCTCCGAAAACCCCTGATCCGGCCACCATGTTAGTTGGCGGAGGTGGCGGATGGTGGTGGTCACAAATCCGGCCACCACAAATCAGATCGACGGGTGCTGGTGGTCACAGGTCCGACCACTATAAGATGATGTTGGTGAAGGTGGTGAGAATAAAATGTTGGTTTAGTTATTTTGTGGTGGTTGAAAGTGATATTTTGGTGATTAGTATAGGTATTTTGTGGTGGTGGAGGTGGTGAGAAAAAGATGATGGTGGGTGGTTTTGGTAAGAAGGAGAAGATCAAATGAATAAAGAAAGTGTTTAAGAGTGATTTTCTCAAGAAAAGTTTGTTATTTCTTAATAGATAATGGAATTTTTTTTCTGTATATATCAATTCCCTGAGGGATGTAATTTGTTTGCTTTTTATTAACAGAGGGATGGTGATTGACAAAAGTTTCTAATAGGGGAGTTTAGTGTGAAAATTGTTATACCACAAGGATGTATTTTGCACTTTGCACGTTAATTAGTATTTCATGTTATTTGTTAGAATATGAGTTTTTGAGATGTTATTAGGACTGTTGAGAATAGCAACTCTGCTCAGGTAAGATTCATTATTTTCAAAACATAAATAAGATCTTAAATCAGAATATATTTATGGTTGTAGCTGAAAACCGTGTGTCATTTCAGATCTATGGCTACAGAATGTCTCTATGGGCAGAGCATCTTGGTATACTTGAGGAATGCTATAAAGAAGGAGAAACATTGGAGTGTGTGAAGAGAGTTAATGAAATAGCTGAAACAAACTGGAAAAGATACGCAGATGATGAATTTTCAGAATTGCAAGGCCATATTATGAAGTATCCTTTACAGATTGGTGCAGATGGGAGTGTAGAGTCATTGCCTGGGTATGAGAATTTCCCGGATCTCGGAGGTAAAATAATTGGAGCTCACTCGACCACATTGCCCGACATCTTAACTACATGATTTCAGAAAATCTTATTCTTTATGTTCATATGAATGGTATTGGTGTAAAGAAAAAACTTATGAATCGCTTAGTTGTGAGGTTTGTATTTATCAAGCAAACTTAGAGGGTGGATAGATGTGCTATTTTGTTGTGCAGTAAGTGAGTAGTGTGATGGTAAATTAATTTGTCCTTCAGTTTATTTTTATTTTTAATCGTTTGAAAATTTTGGTGGATTTGCCAATAGAGTTTATTGATTTCATATCAGCAAATAAGATTTTTGATCTGTGACTTTAAGATGGTTATCAAGATCAAAGTTGATCATTTTGTGTATATATCGGTCAAATTGCCTAGTGATATGACTTGATCCACGACACATCTAAATGGCTATGATCTGATTTATCAGTTGAATCAAGATTTAGGCATGACTCAGCTAATCTCAATGCATAAATCTTGAGTTGGAACAACGGTGTCCGCCTGCACTCGGACACTACTACACGTTACATCCTACTTGCCCCTTTTTTTGTTGCCATTTGCTCTCTATTTTATTTTTCGAAAGATTATAAACTTTTCTGTAATGTGACCTTGGCGTTTCTTAAAATTATCACTACATTATGTCCTTTTTAATAGAAAATGATTGCACTATATAAAAAAATACAACTTCTGTCATATTGTAAAAGCACTCCTGTACTGGTAACGTTTCATAAAACTGATGTTGAGATAAAAGTTTTAATGTTTAAGAAAAGCTACAAGCAATTATGTAAACTTAAGTTTTTGAATTTATCAGCAAAAATTATTAACCCAGTTAAATGGGTCATTGAATGGTTTGATGCATCAACAAATTAAATTTTCTGATCTTATCAAGTCACATATTGATCGGACAGGATCTAGATCAAGACCGCTTGGTTTTACATGCCTTGCTTTGAGGAGCTGTTTTTTAAAACTATTTTCATTGACGCGGAGCAAGTTCAGTCATTACGACTTGTGCAAAGCCGGTTCCTTTCTTCCTGGGAATCTATGTTACTTAAGCAGGTTTCAATTTTGCTAAGCAAGAATGTGCTTCAAACTTTTTCCATCATTACTTTATCAAGCCCTGCAAGCGTGTCAAAAATCTCAATTGCTCTTGAATTTGTTTCATCTTCCACCCCAAATGTATGAAACACGCTATCCACTTTAATCGAACTATATCCAAACAGTTTCTTGATGTTTTTCTTTACCATCACCTTTCTCACTGCTGCAGCATCCTTCAATCGCCCACCATCTCCATATATCTTAGCCATAGTTACATATCGGCCACCACTCTCTGGATCCAAAACAAACAACTTTTGTGCAACAACTTCAGCAAGTTCAATATTATTATGCATTCTACAAGCACCAAGAAGAGCACCATATACATCCTTTGTAGGCGAAATAGGCATTGATTCGATAAACTCAACTGCTTCTGTAAGTAAACCAGCTCTCCCATATAGATCAACCATACAGGCGTAATGTTCATGACCCTTTTCAATACCATAATCTTCCATTTGTTTGAAAATTTCACGCCCTTTTGTAACTAACCCTGCATGACTGCATGTTGATAACAAGCACAAAAACACAACCCCATCGGGATGTAAACCATTTTTCAGAAAGTCTGAAAACATATCGAGTGCTTCTTGTGGTTTTCCATGCATTCCGTAACCCCTCATCATAGTAGTCCATACCATGATGTTTCTTTCAGAAATCTGATCGAATATCTGGCGTGAATATTCTAAATGGCCACAGTTTCCATACATTGCAATAAGACCGCTCCCTAACATAGCATCGTTTTCCAAACCCTTCTTTTTAATGTAACAATGTATCCAAAACCCTAACCGAATCTCAGCTGCTTGAGCACAAGCGGGAATAATACTAACAAGAGTTGCATGGTCCGGTGTGCTAAATCCCTCATCACGCAGCAAACCATGGAACAACTCAATAGCTTCAATAACACATCCATTATTAACACAACCTGAAATAACAGTATTCCAACTAACAACATCCTTGTCACAAATCTCATCAAACACCCTCCTACAATCGCGAACCATACGACACTTGCCATAAAACGCCACAAGCGCATTCCCAACAAACACATGAAAACAAAACCCACATTTCACAACACGCCCATGAACCGCACGTCCCATCATCACATCACCCCCAACCCCACACGCTTTCAACACAAACGTAAACGTAAACTTATCAACACCCAAACCCTCTCCACACATCTCCTTAAACACGCCCAACGCCTCATTTCCCAAACCAGAATTAGCATAAGCTTGAACCATCATATTCCATATGAAAAGATCTTTTTGAGACATATTATCAAACACTTTACGCGCATCATTCATGTAAAACTGACCCAACTCGGAATACATAGAAATAAGCTTAGACCCAGTAAACACATTTTGGCTATAACCACCTGTGATGATTTTGGCATGCATTTTTTTAATGGGTTTTATGTTTCCTTGACATTGTGTTAATAATTTGTTTAGATTGTGTGAAGCTTTTTTTGAGACTAGTGATACAAAGTGTCTAATGGATAATAAACCATGAGATGGATTATAAAAAATGCAATGATGATATGATTTCGGTAAATTTGTAAACTTGTGCAGCATTTTTGCCACCAATTTGCGGGTTTTAGTTTGCAAATAGCAATTTCAAACAATTTTGTACCACTACCAATGAGGGTTATTGAAAAAGATTTTGGGTTTATGGGGTGTTTGACGTAGTGTTTAAAAATCCATGTTGACCCGGCCGGTTGAACCGTGAACCGGTCGGGTGACCGGAAGCCGGTTTTAAGCGAAAAACTCGATTGAACCGTTAGTTAAACCGGTTGAACTGTGACCCAGTGGCTCGACCGAGTCAATTAAAAAACCAATTTTTAAAACATTGGTAATGTCCTATTGACTTAATCAGCTTATCACTTTGTGAGAAGTGTTTAATAGTAGCTTAATGGAAAGTAAAAATGAGCTTTTGCATATGACTTTATACATTGATTTTATGCTTGTTTTTTATAACTAAACCAAACAACCCGCAACTATTAGTGTTTGACAACAATTATGCATAAAATTCAGGATGTTTTCAACTTTTTAAGCACAAAATAGAACTTAATGAACAATTTCTGATGACGTATAATACGGATAGAAGGCCTACTGGGTCTGGAAAGTATTATACACATTTGGGCCCCGGCCCAACAAACATACCAGGCCACTAAACCCAATAATAGATGAGTTACGGCTCGGACATACAGAGACGCACGCAGATCATCCAAAGGGCACTTCCGTAGTCCAACAGCGAACCAACCATGGGCCGCGGAAGATGATCTGTGTCCGCAATCATGATTATAGCGGATCCTTGCTCGACAAGGGTCCCACTCTGGCCACTAACAATAATAAGTGAAATACTAGGAAGCTCTAGTACCCGACTCGTCTATAAAAGGCAACCTTTCAACACATTTGCGAGGGATGACTTTCTCACACATAAATACTCACTACAAACATTCTCTGACAAATATGGTTACTTACTTTTACGCCGGAGCTTAATTGTGGGGTTCGTCTCCATGGTAAGGCTAATGGTTTATGATGACGTATAGTCCGTATTCGGGTCACGAACCCGACCCATACTTAAGCCCATCACGAATGGACTCTAGCCCGTCACGATATGGGCTATTGCGATAACGGTTTGGGCTTACGATGGCCCAAACCCAACGTTATTTATGGCTGCGATAATATATCTTCTATTTATGGGATATATATTGCCTAACCGCCCTACGCGGGATAGACCGAAGATTGGGGAACACGAAACCAATAAGGATTTCGTGTCCATATATAGAGGGCATCTCAACCCTCACAAAGGTACGACTTACACAACCCTAACTCTTCTACAAACCCTAAAACCGATTACTTACTCTCACGCCGGAGGATAATCGTGGGAGACAATCCCACGATAAGCCTAACGGTGTTTTTCTGTTTTCTTAGTGCGCAGGTCTCAAGCATTAAGATCGAATTGGTACGGAATCAAGGAACGCCCAACTTTTGTATCAACAAGTGGCGCCATCCGTGGGACCCTGCACTAAGAGCTTTGCTAAAAACTAGAATGACGAAGCACGGAAAGGAGCGGACTCCGCATGCGAAGAAAACGCATGACGATTTACTAGGGAAGAAACAGCAAACTGATGCGGCCTCCAAGCAGACCTCTGGAACAACCAGTGTGCCTAGAAGCTTTGGAGCGTACTCAGATTTGCTCCTTACTCCAGTAGAACCGCCCACTATGACTACCAATGCTACTACAACAAGTACTAGCGCGGTAGACCCACAGCGCACTCCTCTCGCTATGCCAGAGGTGAACTTCACTGAGCCACCAAATGCGCCTGTCCGAAACAAGGATCTTGTTTTGGAAACGGACTCCATCGCGCTAGAAGGAGTCACGCCTGAACTAGCGCCGAGTGACTTCGTATCTCAAAACTACGAAGCCTTGGCTGCACTCATGCAAGAGAGGCAAAGAAGAGGTCAAGCCAAAGTCTGCACGCCAGGCTCAACTTCGACCCTGAGTACGAAGTATCCCCACCGCGCTACCGAAAGGAAAGACGCGAGAAGGATAGCCGCAAACAACCAGTGTTTACCAGGATTGGAAGGAAGGTTGTGGATGATGAAGCAGCCGACTTTCAGCATCTGGAGGAGCATGAAGATGGGGAACGGCGCACCAATGTCCACGCTAGGCTTGGCAGTCGCAGGGTCCAAGATAGGCTTGGGCGACGGTGCTCCCCAAGTGAAAGCCCCTCAAGCTCTGATTCTGAGGATAGTCGGTGCAAGCGCCGCAGAGGAGCAAGCTCAGATTCTGATGATAGTCGACGCAAGCGTCACAAAAAAGTACGCTCATCTTCAAGTGATTCCTCGGACAACGAGGACAAAGAAACTGGACACTGGAAATCAAGAGGGAAATACCGCGACCAGGAAGATGAAGACATGTCTCTTCCCTGGCGTCGCCAAAAGGTTGATGCGTTTACTAGGCGCATCAGCGATTTTTCGGAGAATAAGAAAAGGCGCATGCCTGCTAACGTCAAAACATATGATGGGACAGGTGATCCTGATGATCACCTAAAAATTTTCGAATCAGCAGCCACTATCGAAAATTGGCCACAACCTGTGTGGTGCCATATGTTCAACTCTACGTTAGTAGGGAATGCGCGCAACTGGTTTAGTAAGCTTCCACGCAGAAGCATCGGTGGGTTTGAAGAGTTGCGCAAGGCATTTCGTTTAAACTTTACTCAAAGGAAGAAGTGCGCCAAAAACCCTGTCGAACTCGCTAGGGTTAAACAGCGACAAGGGGAATCCACAAGCGCTTTCATGGAACGCTTTAAGGACGAATGCATGCAAGTCAAGGCGTGCCCAAAGATACTAAAAATATCGGGTTTTATGAATGCAATCAATAACCCAGATTTGATTAAAAAGTTAAACGATAAGGTTCCCCTAACCTTTGACGAACTCATGAAGCGCACGAGGTCCTTCGTCCAAGGAGAAGCAGCTGCTGCAGATAGCAAGAAAGGCTACTCGAACCATAGGTCACAAGAAGAGTCAAGGAGACAATCCAATGACCAGAGTGGCAATTGTAACAAAAGTTATCGCACCCAAGGGGGCGGAAGGGGAAACGACAAGTACACCCCATTAACAAAAACTCCAAAGGAGATATTCGCGACGGAAGGTGCGAATTTTCCAAGACCCCCACCTATGCGCACCCCTGAGGATCGGCGCGTAGGGAACGGATACTGCGAGTATCACGCGCAGAAGGGCCATACCACTAACGAGTGTGTCCAGTTACGCCAACTAATCGAGAAACTAGTGAAAGAAGGCAGGTTGGACCACCTCGTTAAAAATATTAAGGAGGGGAAAGACAAGCAGAGAACCGGAGGCAAGAAGGAAGCGCCTAAGGAAAAAGCTGATACTATCTTCATGATACAATCATGGCAGCGAAAGATTAGGCAAAAGTGAGCCAGAAATTCTCTCATGGAAGCGAAATCTCCTTCCCCACCTTGACTGCGGACAACGCAGTAGCAGAACCACTTACCATTGAAATAAATGCGGGGGGTCACGACATCCACCGCATGTATGTCGATGGGGGCGCATCAGCGGATATAATGTATGAACATTGCTTCAAGAGATTGCGTCCTGAGATACAAAGACAGTTAAGTCCAGCCACGACTGCACTTACTGGCTTTACAGGAGAGAAGATAT
The DNA here is from genome assembly GCA_021014915.2 of Artemisia tridentata subsp. tridentata. Taxonomy (NCBI): domain Eukaryota; kingdom Viridiplantae; phylum Streptophyta; class Magnoliopsida; order Asterales; family Asteraceae; genus Artemisia; species Artemisia tridentata. The sequence goes on from CP139504.1 coordinate 235,605,590, forward strand.
GGCCTATGGGGCAACTGCGCTTACTAGTTGCTGTCGGTAACAAGGAACACTCCACGACAGCCTGGATGAACTTTATGGTGATCAAATCCCCTTCGCCATACAATGGCATCATTGGAAGGTCAGGAATCTCAGCGCTGCGCGCGGTACCATCCACAGCGCATGGGATGCTCAAATTCCCAGTAGAAGGTGGCATTGTCACCATTTACAACAACGCTGCGCCACCAGAAGAATGTAACACGATTACATGTGAGACGACGCACGTCCCAGAACAGAGCGCAGCTAAAGTTCCAAATTTGAAGGTCGCAATTCACCCTGATTACCCAGAGCAAGAAGTATCAATCGGAGGATCGCTGTCTGACAAAGGCAGAGCAGCTGTGTGCGCACTCTTACAGAGGAATCTGGATATCTTTGCCTGGGAACCAAAACACATGACTGGCGTACCACAATCGATAGCAGAACACAAGTTACAAATCCGACAAGGATATTCACCAGTAAGGCAGAAAAAGTGCGGCCAGGCTCCAGAGCGCGCAAAAGCCATACTAGAAGAAGTACACAAACTCGTGGACGCTGGCATCATGCGGGAAGTCTATTACCACGATTGGCTCTCCAACCCAGTAATGGTCAAAAAGAGCGATGGCAGTTGGCGAATGTGTGTGGACTTCACTGACCTAAATAAAGCATGTCCACAGGACTGCTACCCACTACCAGAGATAGACTGGAAAGTGGAATCGTTGTGTGGATATCCCTTTAAGTGTTTCTTGGACGCATACAAAGGGTACCACCAAATCCAAATGGCCAAGGAAGACGAGGAAAAAACAGCTTTCCACACAAGCCAAGGGGTCTACTGTTACACAAAGATGCCTTTTGGCCTGAAGAACGCGGGTGCCACCTACCAGCGATTGGTAGATAATGCATTCGAAAAGCAAGTGGGCCGCAACTTAGAAGTTTATTTGGATGATCTTGTCATAAAAAGCCATACTGAGGATGAAGTGGTACGCGATATAGAAGAAACATTTAGAACGCTACGGGCGATCAACATGAAGTTAAATCCCAAGAAGTGCACTTTCGGTGCTACAGAAGGAATGTTCTTGGGATATCTGATAGAACCAGATGGCATTAAGCCATGCCCAGAAAAGACAGACGCTGTCCTCCAACTTCCTTCACCACGCACGTTGAAAGAAGTTCAATCTCTAAATGGAAAGCTAGCCGGTTTGAACAGATTCCTGTCCAAATCAGCGGATAAATCACTTCCTTTATTCAAAACACTCAAGAAGTGCACTAAAAAGGGAGACTTCCGGTGGACTGCGGAAGCGGAAGAAGCCTTTGTTAATACAAATAGCGTCCCAAAAACGTTATTTATATTCTTTGATCTTTCATTAGTTTTGTTAATGACAAATATAAGGAATATCTTTTAGCAAATAATAAATACTAGCTTAGTCTCTTAAGTACACACTTTACACTTCACATATTAACTAAGAATTACAAGTTTAGTAACTTGTTTCCTTAAAAGGAAACTTTAATTCATAAAACATTCCATGACATCATTGTATGCATCACATACAATATCTTGGTTAGATATGCAAGCAACATAGTTGACATTTGAAGATCTTGGAAGATATGGTAAGATACAACTAAGATATGGTAAGAGACAACTATTACATAGCTGTCACATCCCACGGATCCAAGTCTTATAAAGGACGGACCCCTTTTGAGGGATCCGCCGGATCCGTGAGCTGAAGATCAGCTTGCCTATAAATAGGAAGCTGATCATTTGGCTCTCTCATCACTCATATAGCTTAAACACATATATTCATTCAGTACATATCTTACTAACATCATTCATAGTTGCATTTCACTTTGATCATCCATTTTGTAGAAAGGAGATCAAGCATTCAAGGATCTACAGAACCGTAATCCTTTAGTTGCATTACTGTGTGATCTTGTAGTTTGTTTCACACATCATATCTATCATTTGTAATCAGTGAGTGTGGTTAGTACTTTAGTCCTTAAAGTACAAAGAGTGTAGGGAGTGGTTGTACCCTTGTAAAGAACTCGACATCTAGCTTAGTGTCGGTAAAGTAATTAGGCGACGTCAGGTTGGTTCTACCTTGTGAAAGAACCTGGTGTTTAGCTTAGTACCGGAAAAGGAAGTAAGCGACGTGTAAAGGTTTTCTCCGCCTAGGAAAGGAGTTTGTTTCTTAGTGAAAGATAAACTCTCGAGTAGGAAACTCGGGGAGTGGAGTAGGGCAAGGAATAGAGTTCTTGTAGCCGAACCACTATAAACAACTGTGTCGTGTGGTTTGATCTTTCCTCTCTTTATCTTTTGTTTACATTGTGTGATTATTTATTTGTGATTGTTTCCTTTGAATTAACATATAGTAACAAAGCAAATAAAACTTTAAAAACGGTAAAAACTATTCAACCCCCCTTCTAGTTTTCCACAGCGGAAGCGGAAGAAGCCTTCACCAAGCTTAAGCAACATATAGCAGCGCTCCCTAAGCTAGTCGCACCCCGACCAGGGGAGGAGTTAATCATCTACTTATCCGCCACCCAAGGAGCGATTAGCGCAGTGCTACTGACGGATAGGAATTCTGTGCAAACACCAGTGTATTTTGTAAGTAAAGCACTCAAAAAGACAGAGATCAACTACAGCTCAATGGAGAAGTTGGTTTTGGCGTTAGTATTTGCTGCCAAAAGACTACGCAGATACTTTCAAGCGCACCCAATAGCAGTAATTACCGACCAACCTATTAAACAAGTTATCTCTAAACCTGACGCATCGGGCCGATTACAAAAATGGAGTGTGCTATTAGGAGAGTATAACATCTCTTACAGGCCACGCACTGCGGTTAAAGGGCAAATACTAGCAGACTTCATCATCGAAAAACCAGATACCGATGACGCACCCCCACCGAGCAAGGTAGAATTACAAGAACCATGGGTCTTGTTCACAGATGGATCTTCATGCGTGGATGGATCGGGCGCTGGCCTTATCCTCACTAATCCAGAAGGAATGGAATTCACTTACGCACTGCGTTTTGAATTCACAGCCACGAACAACGAGGCAGAATATGAAGCCCTAATCGCTGGATTACGAATTGCAAACCGAATGGGTGTACGTAACCTAGAAGCAAACGTGGACTCCCGATTGGTAGCCAACCATGTGTTGGGCGAGTATGTGGCTAAAGAGGATAACATGGTCCAATACCTCGACAAAACCAAATCGCTAATACAAGGCTTCGACAGGTTTACAATTAAGCAAATTCCTAGAGGCGAGAATAAAAAAGCGGATGCGCTAAGTAAGATCGCATCCACCAGCTTCGCGCACCTGTCAAAACAAGTTTTAGTGGAGATCCTAAAGAATAAATCCATCTCGGAGATGGAGATATCCACGGTAATAGAGGAAAAGAATCATACATGGATGACTCCTATTATCGAATTTATAAGCAAGGGTAACTTGCCCGCTGAGCAGAAGGACGCTAGACGGATACGGCGCGCAGCGCAGAGGTTCGAACTTAGAGATGGTATCCTGTATCGACGCTCATTCCTACAACCATGGCTTCGATGCGTTGGACCTCTTCAGGCAGATTACGTACTCCGAGAGATCTACGCTGGTTCATGCAGTATGCATTCAGGACCACGGTCCGTCGTAGCGCGAGCATTGCGCTCAGGATACTATTGGCCTACTATGCACCGTGATGCGCGCGATGTGATAAAGAAATGCTTCGACTGCCAAGTTCATGACCCATCCCGCGCAGACCACAACAAGAGCTAACACCTATCACTTCTCCATGGCCATTCTATAAATGGGGTATCAACATCGCAGGTCCCTTCCCTGTCGCAGCAGGAGGACTTAAATTCCTCATCGTTGCAATAGACTACTTCACTAAATGGATTGAAGCAAAGGCAGTAGCGACGATCACAGGTAATCAAGTAAAACGCTTTGTTTGGGACAATATTGTATGCCGCTTTGGATTACCTGGGGAGATTGTTTCGGACAATGGAAAACAATTCCGCGATAACCCATTCAAAGACTGGTGCGCAGAGCTACATATCACACAACACTTCGCATCAGTAAAACACCCACAAACCAATGGTTTAGTCGAGCGCGCAAATCGCAGTTTAGGCGAAGGGATTAAAGCGCGCCTGGACAAACACAAAGGAAGATGGGTGGACGAAATGACACATGTCTTATGGGCGCACCGCACAACAATCAAGGTTAGTAATGGAGAGACTCCTTTTTCCCTTGTCTACGGGACAGAAGCTGTTATACCAGCTGAAATTGGGATGCCAACTATCCGCACCGCGGAAGTTAATGTCGCGACCAATGACGACGAACGACGGATAGATTTGGACTTACTGGAGGAAAGGCGCGAGCGCGCAGCCATACGAGAGGCAAAAACCAAGTCAAAGATGAAGGGATACTACGATGCTAAAGTTCGAAGCACCTCATTCAGACCTGGAGACTTTGTGTACCGCGCTAATGATGCAAGCCACGCAGAAGATACAGGTAAACTTGGACCAAAGTGGGAAGGACCCTATGAGGTCATTGAAGCACTAGGACAAGGCGCGTACAAGCTGCGCGACATGGAAGGCCGTGAGCTACAACGCACATGGAATATCTGCAATCTCAAGAGATGCTATCTTTAGGAAAGGTTACGACCCAATGCATGGAAAAACACGCACTTTAGTAAGTGCCAAATAAATGTCAGTGTATTTACATTCTTTGTTTCATTTAGACAAATGTTTTCTTTATCTTTTTACAAAAACTTGCAAGTATTAATAAAATGTTGCGGTTTCTAGCTAACTCCGTGACACACTTTACTTTATTGCTTACATATAATTTATGTCTCAATATTGTTCATTATATTATCTTTTGCCTACATGGCGTGCATGCACTAATTAAAAACCCACGATGGTAAAAGGATGAGTAAACCTAACAAATGACTCGTTGAGTAAGAGGGTTGCAAACCCATCAACACCGGATCACGCATCCTTGTTAAACACCTTATTCTCAAGACGTTGGAGTAAGTTAATGCACACTGTGCGCGTTTAACAATCTAGGAGTTAAGACAACTAACCCCTTAGTATGGTCTTAGTAGCACGCTGCAATCCATACACTTGTGCACCCCACGATGAGTACACAGCAACTTGTAAATTCCATAAACAATTATGTTATATACAACCATGTCATACACGACTATGTCATAAGTTTCATACAAGATAAGTATAAGTGATTATGAATCCTTGTAAACCTTCTTCAAATGTGTTTATACAAGCGATTTGACTCTTAGACATCTTTTATGCAAAGATAAAATAACTAAGTACAAACGTTATAACCATAGCCAAATTTGATATAATATGCATACAATGGTATTATTCAAAATCAACGCTTCATTATACCAAGTTCGTCAAAAGTACACATCCAACAAGCATATGTACAAGGAAAAAGTGGACATATAACAAAATACCACTACACATAGACTACCAAGACATGCTACGAGTACGCCTTAGCCCTGAGCTACCTGCCTGGTGCGCCACACGACCAGCATCTGTAAGCATCTGTAACAACTCAGCATCCCTAGGCGCTACTGTTGGTACGCTAACAGGCACCCCGTCAGATCTAGGAATGTGGGCTGCGCCAAGACCACACAAGATAGCCTTCCCCTTCTGACCCCTCTTCTTGGCAAGCCTCATCTCATGAGCTTCCAAAGATGTCTTCAACGGAATTTCTTTCTCAAGAGCAAAAGGGTTTAGGATATCACGAGGGCGAGCGAAAATAGGCACCTGTAGCTGCGACACATCCGGCTTCAAAAAATAATCAAGCTGCTCCTCAGCATCCTCGGATGAATGTCTAGCCAAGGTCAAACCCTCCATAATCACACTAATAGGGAAGTCCTGGTCACGCTCCAGCTGCGCTATATGAGGAAACTCAAACAGTTTTAATTTCTCCATAGCGGAAACAAGCTCACCATAAGCATTTTCATTATAGCCAGGTACTTCGGAGGGAGGGATCGCCAGAACCTTGGCCTCGCACAGTTCCTCTACCGCTTCCGCCTTACCACGCGCGAGAGCACATTGCACCACATTCCCGAAGGACTCCTTAACCTCTCGAGACTTCAGCGTGGTCATGGCAGCCAGACGCAGACCATGGCTGATAAGCCACCTGCGCTCAGCTATAGTCGACACCAAATGAGGATACAACTCCTCATCATACTCTATGCTGAGCTTGCGCAGCTTACTCTCCTGACTATCCAGCAAACTCTGCACAGCCTTGCGGAATTCATCCATATCAGACATGAGCTTCCCCTTATTCAGCTCCATATACCTCATGGCCCAAAGGCAGGAGGCCTTGTACTCTTTCGCCCCAGTGCGCTCTTTAGCCAGATCAGACATGAGCAACATCTTCTCATCAGCAACCTTCTGGTCATACATAGCGGATGTTCTCAATTCCGCCTGCGCCTCAGCCAACTGCGCCCTTAGAAGCTCAATTTCCTTATCCTTTTGAGCAACCAGGCTGCTCTCACCAGCATACTCATCCTGTAGCTGCGCCACCAATGAAGCTTGGTACGCAGCAGACAACGCCAACTCCTCAAGAAGGCTACTCCTTGGCGCATCTCCAGCAGATTTTTCTTCAAACACTAGACTCTCAGGCCCAAAATCACCAACATCAGCCTTGGGGGGCGAACTCTCCACATGCGCATCATCATCAACAACAGCCTCAGCCCTACACGCAAATACAAAGTTACTCTATAATACTAATAGCGTGATAAAGGACTGAAGACCTAAAGACACAAATGCTTACGTGGGGGGAGGAGTCTTATGCGATGACGCATCCTCTTCGGCGGGACGCTCGACAACAAGCGCAGGGCGCTTACTTGATGTCCCTGCGCCATCATCACCAGACGCCCTCTTGCGTTTCCGCACCAAGCCTTCATCTACAGACTCGTCCATAGCACTCCCTGATGAGTCTACATGCAACAACTCAACAGGGATCCGTGTCTCAGCAGAGGGAAAGCTACGCAGAGGAGTTGCCATGGTGACACCTGCGGGAACCTCCCCTATCCCCTCTGTCTCCTCTGTTTCCTCCTGCGCAATCACCATTGTGCGCCCAGCAGTAGCCTGAAGCAATGGCTGCTCCCCATCTCTCAGTGGACGCACCCCTACGATCACCTTTGTAGGCTTCACCAAGCGAACAACATCAAACAAGTCCATCTCTGCGCAACAAAGCAACAAACAAATAGCAAATGTGTTAGTAAAACTACAAAGGGAAGAATGCTTACAACTACTAAGCGAAGAGGAAGGAAGAGACAAGCACCCACCCCGGCTGTGTTCATCCAAGAATGTTGGCACCTCTTCCGGACTACCAAAGTAGTTGCGACTGATGCCCATGTGCACCAGAAAATCTTCTGGATATGGTTCAATAGGAATTCGATTGGTGTTTATCGTCTCCGCATCCACCACATTATACAATCCGGGGTCTGGGCGCTCATCTCTTGGCAACGATTCTTGAGTATAGAACTCAAATACCCAAGGAAAAAAGGCACTATCAATCCAGAAAATTTTTTCCCTCCATACCCTTAGTGCGTCTAATTTCTTTGCATAACACTATAGAGACCCCGCGCGCTTAGCAAAAGTAACCCACCCGTTCAACCACGACGTGTGGTAAAACGCGCGGAATAGATGCACTGTGGGTTCAATCGCCAACAGGCGACAATTTACCTCAAAATTGGTAACTTTCGCCGCACCTATACAGTGCAGTTGCGAGATGTGCAGGCGATAATGGTTTAAGATGTCGCACAAAAACAGGGATATGGGAACACGCTGGTTCGCAAATTCGAAGAAGCGCGTATAAACCCCCACCTTCCCTTGCGGGAAATTCGCTATTGATGCATTTGCGGCCGAAACTACCGGATGCAATGCGAGAGGGATATAATAGTCTGAGGTGAACTGACGAAGTTCATCCTCAGATATATCGGAAGTAATCTCAGATAATTGAAGAACCATGATACCTATTATCGGCGCACGCGCTACTATCTTCGCTTTTTTCGATTTGTTTCTTGAAGGTTTAACAATGGCGAATAATGATGATTTTTTTTTTTACTGTGGTAGCCACAGAGAAATGACGGCTTCACTTTATATAGGGTACACATATTCGTGGATGTACGACATGTGTACCCCACTTGCTCTAATCGTACGGTTGGGAACTCAAAAGGTAAAACACTTTTTCACCCACCACACACGATTTTCGAAGAAGATACTTGGACTAGGTTAACTCGCTATTTTTGGCGGGAAATACTTAAAGCTTCCCCGCTACGCATTGACGAATACATATTTTCTTTTAAGTTGTTAGTCTAGTACCCGCAATCACGTATTGCGCACACTAGACTGGGGGGACATGATGACGTATAGTCCGTATTCGGGTCACGAACCCGACCCATACTTAAGCCCATCACGAATGGACTCTAGCCCGTCACGATATGGGCTATTGCGATAATGGTTTGGGCTTACGATGGCCCAAACCCAACGTTATTTATGGCTGCGATAATATATCTTCTATTTATGGGATATATATTGCCTAACCGCCCTACGCGGGATAGACCGAAGATTGGGGAACACGAAACCAATAAGGATTTCGTGTCTATATATAGAGGGCATCTCAACCCTCACAAAGGTACGACTTACACAACCCTAACTCTTCTACAAACCCTAAAACCGATTACTTACTCTCACGCCGGAGGATAATCGTGGGAGACAATCCCACGATAAGCCTAACGGTGTTTTTCTGTTTTCTTAGTGCGCAGGTCTCAAGCATTAAGATCGAATTGGTACGGAATCAAGGAACGCCCAACTTTTGTATCAACAGTTTACTTTCATTTGTGCAGGGAATCATTACATCACTTGGATTAGTGTAAGCTTGACCCATCTACGGCCTACTTAAGCAACCCAATATGCAACCTTAACCCAATTCCATACCCTTCACACATTTTGCACTAACAAGTTGGCACCATCCGTGGGACCCAGTACGTAACTGCGTTCTCGAAAATACTCACCATGAGCAATCATTCCGGCCCCGCTCCTTTCGTATCCTCATTCGCTGCGCGGAATAGGGTAGGAAAGGAAAAAACAATGGAAGATCAAGGTAGACTTGTATCCGACATAGCTCTCAAAGAGCACTGTGAGGAGCACTGCCACCAGTTGTTGCCAAATATAACTGAGAAAGTTCATCAAAAGAAGATAGAGCAAAAGAAGCTCAAGGGAATGCAAAGCCGTTTAAACTCTGAGGAAGTTTCGCAACATGCTAAATCTGGAGCATCTAGCAGAAAAGGAAACCTCAAGAGGAAAATCAAGGCTGAGCAACTCCAAAACGCGTCCGGAAGCCCTAACCCAAGGGGCGGTCAATCAAGACCACCAGAGGAAAGAAGTCTCGATAGAGGAACGATATTCGGAAGAATGAAAAAAAAAGTATTTAAAAAATGGGGAGATAAAGAAAGGAGCACATCCGCGTATCCACGGGATTCCAAGCAACAGTCCTACCGTAGTAAGGGAGGAAGAACAGAAAGCTGTCTCCGGAGCTTCCATTTAGGAGAAGCAGAACTCACTCCTGGAAGGCATTATAGGGCATCCTCTCGAAGGATGAGCGATCCGTCCGAGAGAAAAGACAGTGGCGGCAGATACTGGAAATCAAAGCCAAAAATGAAAAGGCCAAGCATCGAAGAGGATGACGCAACACGGCCATGGGTGCGCGAGGAAGCTGATCCGTTCACTTCTCACATCCTCTATTTCAACCTACCAAAAAGAACCTGCACGCCAAGTCATGTCAAAACGTATGACGGAAGTGAAGACCCAGAAAATCACGTTAAGATTTTTCAAGCGGCAGCCCGAGTAGAGCACTGGGCTATGCCAACCTAGTGCCACATGTTCAAGTCCACACTCGTTGGACCCGCTAGGGTCTGGTTTGATGGCCTCCCTCCGGGATCTATAAATAGCTACCATGAGCTGAGGGAAACATTCCTAACGGACTTCCCTCAACAGAAAAAGTATATCGAAAATCCTGTGGAACTCCGTCACATAAAACAGAGAAAGGAGGAGTCCATGAAAGATTTTGTGCGGAGATTCAAGACAGAAAGCAAAGAGACAAAGGGAGCACCGGAAGCCGCAAAAATCTCAGAGTTCATGCGCGAAATGACCAACCCAGAGTTGATCATAACCGCATCTTCCCTTAAGGGAAAGGTAGCGGTCAAAAATTAGGAGCAAAAGAAATCACGTCCGCCATGGAAGTCACAAGATGGCAAATAGAAACAGAATTTTAAGATATGGGGATGCAAGAGTTCGCATAAGAATGGGAAGAAAACCAGGACGGCACACTCCCTTTCCTAAATCCCCAAAAGAAATTTTGGCTCTGGAGAAGGTAAAATTCAAAGTTCTACCTCCAATGTCAACCCTGGTTTAAATAAAGAAAAAAAAAAAGGAATAACAACAAGTTTTACGAATTCCATGTAGAGGTAGGATATCGTACAGACGAGTGCATGCACTTGAAATAACAAATTGTCGCATTCAATCAAGGAGGCGAAGTAAAAGAGTAGGAATGATCAGTCAAACACAACCAAAAAAGGGGAAACATCCGGAAAGGATGAGATGCCAACAATTATAATGGTGCGAACTTGACAAAAAGTAGCCAGACAAAAGGTCACACAAAGCTTCTCTCCCGATCCAGAGATCTCATTCCCACCCTTAGGAAGTAATGAAGGAACTGAAGGCCTGATAATTATTGAGGCAGACGTTGGAGACTACTGCATATATCGCGTGTATATGGATGGAGGATCAACTTCCGAGATATTGTACGAACACTATTTTCAACGGCTCCGGCCAGAAATAGGAAGCCAAATGGTTCCGGCCACGGCTCCTCTTATTGGATTCAGTGGTGAGGTCATATGGCAAATAGGACATAACATTGTTGGTGAAAATAGGAGATGACGAACACTCAACTTCCGTGTGAATAAATTCCGTGGTAGTAAGGTCGCAAACACCTTACAAAGGAATCATAGGACGACTTGGAGTTAGAAAAATACAAGTGGTCCCATCGACAGCTCATGGTATGCTAAAACTCCCAGTAGAAGGAGGAATACTAAAACTTCAGAGCAGCGAGACTACCCCGTTTAAATGCACAACGGTCTCCGGACCAGAAGGAAAACCTCCCGCCGTCAATGGAGGAACGAATCAAAGTTGCGATTCACCTAGAACATCCGGAACAAACGGTGGCCATAGAATCTACCTTAACGGAGGAAGGAATAAATTATGTGAGTTGCTTAGGGACAACCTGGATGTGTTTGCTTGGTGCCTAGCGGACACGAAGGGTGTTTTGCGGCACATAGCGGAACACCACCTGGGCGGGCGAGAAGCATGCACTCCGGCTAGACAAAAGAAACGAGGCCAGGTGCTAGGAAGAAGCAAGGCAATACAAGAAGTTAAGAAACTTAAGACCAGTATACGCGTAGATTTCAAGGATTTGAACAAGGCATCTCACAAACAAATCCGCAGAAAAATCACTACCATCAACAGTACCAATAAAGGAGGAACTCACTGCCTACCTTGCGGCCACAAAGGAGCGACGCGTATAGTATTAATGACAGAAAGAGAGGCTAAACAAACACTGACCTACCTCGTCAATCGTAGCTTGAAAGACCCATAGATCAACTACACGCCAACGAAAAAGCTAGCGCTGGATTTGATATAGTCAAAACCGGAAGTAGCATGGAAATCACAAAAAAGAAATACAAAGCCGGGGAAATGCGATATATAGACTCAGAACGTTAGTAGAAGGCCAGATCTTGGCAGGTTAATATAATGTAGCGTCCAAGAGATGAATCGGCAAAACACTTAGTGGAGGTCGAAGAAAAAAATCCCGGAACGATGGATCTTACTCACGGACGGACCATCTTAAATAAATGGTCCCGGAGCTGGACTAATGCTTACCAATCCGGAAGGAACGAAGTTTAATTATGTTTTGTGGATCAGTTCCGAGGTAACTAATAATAAAGTACAAATGTCTTTCTATCGTTTTAAGGAAATCACTTCCGCATAAAAGGAGACAGTTCAAAAAGGCTCACTGACAATAAACCCCCAATCGATTCTTATGACAAGCTCAACACATCGTCTGAATTTACTTGAAAGACATACTTTTTGGCCGACGCGGGCCAGCATGCCAGATCACTCGCAAACAGTGTTAAGCGGGAAAAATCTGGGGAAAGACAAATTTGTGTTCCTTCCCAAGACGCTGAAAAGACAGGCCAGTGTACTTTATGTCAAATCCAACAAGCCAGGAAGACACTCCAGCTACAAGTCTAGGCACGTGCCTACCTGCTAAAAATTCAGGAAAAGCCACTATTCACACGTGAAGCAACAGTGGATCCTCCCCTATAAAAGGTTGTTACAACGAAGGGAAACGCAACCAATTCCACAAAAACAAAAAGACATTCAACGCAAAGCATAACATAGCGATCGCATTCACGATACCCATTTGAAAGAAGTTGAAGATGTTATCGATTTTTTATAACTAGTTCTTGGATAACAATATAAAGTTGTTTACCATATACGATAACCAAGGTCCTCACTCAATGACAAAACGTCATTTGTTGACGATCATCTCTTACATACTCAGAGTAAATTCAAGTATGTACTCACATATTACGTGGACTACCAAGCGATGTCAGAACCAAGAGGGTCATCTCATGACCCAAATCCGTTCTTAAATGACTACTAATAGCAGTTAGTCATTCTTAAATGATGACTAATAACCCTAAACCATAATGCTCTACAAATCCCATTCATCCAAACACCCTTCCATAACATCCTCGAGCGTCCTTTTGAGCAATACGGTGAATTTCAAACCATTCTTGTGCCGAAAGGCGTCTCATCCGTTCACCCTCAATCCTGCCGTTACAAGCATCCCCAATACCACTGGCCTGGACCAGGAAAAAGCTTACCTAGACCATGATGTCTAGAGTAATGGCTCTTATTTTTAAAGGTCGCATGGACGACGAGAGCCTCACTACCAATTAGGCTCTCGTTGGCCATCAAAGTGGTAAGCAGGAATGTTTAATGGTTGATCGCGGTGACAACCATTGGAAGGAAGGCAGGGGATAATAGGGGAACGGAAGGGAGAAATAGAATGGGGAAGAGCATACATTCGTAGGGATAGGTACAAACCGTACATCGGGGGCAATTCATTGCATAAAGCTACCCCTGATTAAACAAACACTTCCCTACAACGTCAAGCAAAAAAGGATGAAAATGATGCCTTCACCTTTGTTGCTGCCCAGCTTGTAAGCTGGAAGACGCACTTCCAGCCTGGGCTAAATATAACTACTGGATAACCAGTAAGGACACTCCACCAAACCTTACTGCCATTTAGATCAGCAAAGGAAACTGTTCCGTGGTCCTAGTCCTTGGAACAATCTTGATCCACCACCTGGACTTGCTTCCGTAAGGGAATCAACTTGTCCAGTTTGATGACTAGGGCACAAATGATAAGCAAACACCACCTCATCTCTTCAAGTCTGAACATTACGGAACGAAAGCACTAAGTAAAGGCACGTACAAGTTAACAGACCAAGACGGAAATCAACTTCCGCAAGCATGGAATATACGCAAAGTTCAAGAAGTAATACACCTGTAAAATACAAGCAGCCTACTCATGCGGACTCCGCAGTGGATATTTGCACTTCGAATTATCTTACTTATTGTATTATTTTATTCTAAAGATTTTAATAGAAAAAAAATGAAGATTAGCTACCTTCACCAATGTACTTTTGTATTATTTATTTTGCAAAGTTATTTATACATGTGAATAAGACGCGCACACACTAGGGCATGACCCATGAATTTTATTCCGCATAACAAAAGGATGAGTAACCTACTAATTCACTCAAAGTACATAAAAGGTATTGCAAACCCAGTACCAGGAGAATAACCACAAATATTCAGCTAAGACTATTTAAAAAAAAAAGAAAAAAAAGGAGTACCAGTGCGACTTTGAAATAATAGCAAAGCACGAATTATGAGTGCAGAAAAGCTGCATCAAGGTCAAACGTGACCACGAAACATAAAGGAAACATTCTTATAAAATGCAAGTATTGTTTAAATACAAAAAGGTCATAAATGACCAAGGTGCATAAAAAGAGATCACATAAAAGTGTCAAAGATATGCAATCATGATAATTACAAACAACTACTACAAAAAGACCACATACGGTTGCAGCAATCTAACTAAACAGGTTCATGCTCCGGAGTGGTATCAAGTTCTTCCTTCTCGAAGTCAATTGAAGAAACGGGAACCCCGTCCTTGCTTTGTTCACCTCCGGTATCATCTTGATCATTATATTGACTATCCGGAATAGGCACATCATAATCATATATAGTGAGAGAAGGAGTGAGAGTAGTTGCTAATGCAACAGTGGCTGCGGTAGCAGATGGTTCACTATCGGTAATAGCCGCTGTGCCTGTCAAAGCCTCGGCAGATAAAGGATAAACAAAAGGAACCCATACATCAGCAAGTGCAGACCGTTCCGTAGCAATGTTTTCCTTCATTCTTTCAACCCTCTTTTGAGTAACACTTAGAGAAAAAGACAAAGAGGATTCGCCAAGAACCACTTGGTCTTCTGGACGATGAATAGGAACCATAAGCTGTTCCAGATCGGGTTGAAAGTTTACCATTCCCAGAGCAGTACCAATAGAATCATCCAGGCGGAACAGATCCATGACCTCCCCAATACTCGCGTCCTTATGGGCTTTAAGTTCAGCCAATAAAGGGAAATACATACTACGGAGCCTTTGAAATGCAGAATCATAATCCGCTTCCACATTAGGATTATAAGCAGCTACGTCCAGAAGACTCCTACCTTCCTTACCATGGACCATACCAGCAGCAAGCCCGTCTTGCATCCCCTTATCGGTAGCCCGGCTGATGGCAGTTCCCAAAGCGCCAAGATAACCCGGCGAGTTCAAACACTTGGTAACAACAAGCCGTATACCATGGTTCAGAAGCCATCTTCGACCAGAAATAACAGTAAGTAGACGGGGGTAAAAGGTTTCTTCAAGAAGTAAAACCATCTCTGTTAAATCTGTTTCCAAATGAGCCACTTTGTTAACAACCTCACCCATTTGAGCGTCCTGGATTTTTTCAAACTGATCTTCTAAGTTCCTGAAACCAGAAACTTGTTGCCGGAGATCAGAACAGGTAGCCTCCAAGACGCATACCTACGACAAAGGAAAATGTGGAAAACTAGAATGGAGGTTGAATAGTTTTACCGTTTTAAAATTCTTTTGCTTTGAATACTTAATGTGATTTCAACTAATGCAAATAATAAATAATATATAACATGCAAGTAAAGAAAGAAACGATCAAACCACAACACGATTGTTTAAAGTGGTTCGGTCTACAAGGACTCTCTTCCTTGCCCTACTCCACTCCTCGAGCCTCTAACTCAAGAGTTTTTCTTCACTAAGAAACAAGCTCCCTTCTCGGCGGAGAAAACCTTTACAAACGTCGCTTACACTTTTTCTGGTGCAAAGCTAAATACCGAGTTTTTTTACAGGGGCACAACCACTCCCGATACTTTATGTATTTTGAGGACTAAAATACTAACCGATCACAACCAAGGTATTATGATTGTTCGGTACAAACAATGATGAGTGAATAACAACAAATTCACATTATGACTAATCTAACAAGTCTTGCAACGCTTTGTTGAAACTTGTGATGCTTTGATCCTCTTGCTACAAAGAAAGATCACTAAAGATGAAATATGAAATATGAATGGGTTAGAAATGAATGAAAGAATGTATGATGTTGTTTAAGCTTATAAGTGATGAGAAAACATGAATGTGTGGCTTGCTATTTATAGACCAACTGCCTTAGCAAGCCACGGATGGGGCGGATCCAAAAACAGGGATCCGTCTGTGACAAATCGTAATTTCAGGTCATTTCTCAACGTTGAAATTTTACTATTCATCTCAGAAATTTACTATTTATGGATTACTATTCATCATTCACTATTCATCATTTTTGAAGTCAGTTTGCGACTTTGAAACATTATCAAAAAATTTACTATTCACAAAACACTATTCATTCCCGGAGGGAAATTACTATTCATGGTTATCATTCATCATTTCGTAAACTAGGTTTACGGGTATCAAATTCGCGTAACCGTAAGGGTTTAGCTGCGTATTCATGAAACATCACTGAGGACACATCATATAGACTAGAGTAGTCTACATATCATCAGTAATATCATCTTCATATTAGGTAATTCACGGGTTTGCATAATTTCAATTCACGTATATGTATTTATTAAATAAACGCTGTCACTCAATCATTTACTATGAACAATATACTCGACACTCCCGACTATGATCCTAATATATTTTCACACTCATTATAATGATATAAAAATTATATTATTAGTTTACCCGGTGTTTTGAAATTATTTACTATATATACCGTTAAAAGCTTATAACTACGACGGTTTACGAAATTTCAACACGATAATTATTTGGACACCCGATACTTGCAAGAAATGTGATTTTATAAATTTTACAACTTCTTCATACTTTATTTTGTTTTGACAAAATTTATTTCTAGCTAACTCAATACCCGGTAACATAATATCTTAACCAAATCTAGCTAAATTACACACCAAGAGACATGATTAATAAATAGCCATCAACATCATTTCCCCTTTCCCACTTTTGCCGCCCCATTGCCCCCCCCCCCCCCCCCCCGCCTAGCCTAGTTTTGACTACAATTTGACCAACTTATTTACCTAATTACCCTAATGCAATAATGCTTGAAGCCTTGAGTATTTATTTTACACATACAAGTAACTAACCAAAATAAACTAGCAAAGAAAATTCTTTCATCCTCCCCATCATCCTTGTGGTTCGGCCAACATAAGAAGAAGAAGAAAAACTCATCAAAATTTCAAGATCAAGTATTTTACAAGTTCCATTAGTCTTATATTTTAAGGTTTTGAAATATAAACCTCTAGGCTAATTAAGTATTTTGCTACAAAAACCTCTTCATCACTCAAGTAAGTTCCTAAATAATTTTCCTACTCTTACAATGTTCATATTTACTCTATTTCAATTTCTAGTACCAAGCATGCAAGTATACATATGTTTTCATACCACTTTATATATATGATTTTCTAATTTTATGGACTTAAAAACTAATAACTAGATATTTTATTTAAACCATCATTGTTGGTGAAGATTAGGAACCCATGACACCCTAAGAAGGTGTATGGTAGGTTTAGAATAGCTTTGGTGTTGATTGAAAGGGATATGTACAAGCCTTGAACGAATAAAAATGGTTTTTGACAATATAAAATAAGGATCTGTCCATTTTTGCAAGATCTGGAAATTTCAGTAGTTCATGGGTTATTTTAGCTTACATATTTAGAAAATACACTAAAAAACGAAGCCATGGCCGCCAGAATGAGTAAAAACGAGCTTACAACGGGAAAGATACGTTAATTACAAGTTTAACGACGAAAACTATATTTTCTGAAAAATAGTAGGCTGTCACATGATTTTCAATGGTTAAAACGAGGCGTTGAACGCGAACTAGACGAGCCGACATATCAAAAAATCTATTAGTTCGCTGTAATATGAGGCCGAGGACATAAAGAACGTAGAAAACGAGCTTATAACGATCGAGATACAAGCGATAGAAAACCGACGTTCACAACACATATACGCGTAAAGTGTTTTATAACTTAACAAGACGTCAAAAATATAATTTTCGACGATAAACATTATTTCCAAATTTCGCGAGTGGTATCGATAACATACGTATTTGCATGTGTAACATCATTTCATGACTTACATTAGATCATATCATTCATATTAGGTTGCGGTTAGAGATCGCGCCTCATTTCTGTGTATCCACTATTGTTATCATAACCATTGTATCAGGTGAGTTTTCATAGCCCCGTTTTTCAAGTTAATATTTCATTTCAAACCTACGGGGGAGAATACATTGTACATCATTTTATTACGAGCCAAGTACATTAAATTCATTTACATTGCTTAAGTTACCGCATTGCCAAGTTAAAGTCCCCTTTTATTTATCATGAACCGTTAATTGACATTAAGCGAGGGTGAGTGAATAGATCTATTGAGGGTGACTCCTCCATTCGGGTTGGTAGATCCAACAGGTCAAACGAATGCATTTCATTTAATAACAGAATTAGAGTTGTTTGGCAAACACTCTGGTGCATAATCAGTCTAGCTTCGGGGTCATGAGCTTATAGCAATTGTATGGTTTTATTTTTATGGCGACATTGTCATACATAACTTTATACTTGTGGTTATCGTACAAAACATTTACATAAACCTATGATTCTCACCAACATTATTGTTGACAGTTTTAGCAATGTATTTTCAGGTAATTAAGGCATTCACATCATGGCCTGCATGGAGTCATTTCATAGAGTCGCGATGTTGACGCGTCTCATTTTGGGTTTTATGCATTTAAACTATCGTTTGATTGTAACAAACTTATTTCCACAAGCTTTGACAATCATTTGGGACCTATCTTTTGTAAACTCTGACTTGTTTTGATGAATCAAACGATGTACTTTTAAAACAACACTTTAGGTCGTTCAATATAATTGTAACTGTGATGCTATGGCAGTCACGCCCCATGTATTCCATTCCGCTGCAAATCAGGTATTTTGGGGGCGTGACAGATTGGCATCAGAGTTAACGTTATAGCGAACTAGGTTGTATCACGGACCCTAGACTATAACCACATCATCATAGCATCAAATCATTTCATCATAAGTGCATATTCACTATACATGCGGTTTCATACATACGTTATGCGAGTTACTTATACTTATACTTATATATATATTTATCTATTGACCTGGGTTACAGCGATATGTCTTCACCCAACCACCCTATTATCATTCCAGCAGACTCGGTTATCGAGGATGCTTTTTCATCCACTAATACACCTACATCACCACTCTCACCTTCCTATACCTCGACATTCCCATATCACTCACCATTGTTAGATGATAACTCCCACCCATTTGAGGTAGTAGCACTACCTGAACCAGACTTAGAAGAGACTACCAGATATGACACTGAGACCCTTGAGATTCAGGAGACTGCCCCTGCCTTCCCACTACCACCATTGTCATTCCCCTTTTCCATTCCCATATATCGGGAATTAGATGACACCTTGTGGATAGTACCAAGATCACCGACTAGACAGGAACATCAGCAGATTCCCCAAGAATGGTTTGAGATCTATGCTATCTCGGATATGATCGATGCACAACTCCAGACCCCACATCAGAACTCATCACAACCTTCGTTTATTTCATTTCCTATCCCATTTTCCCAATTTTCAATCATTTCGCAACAACATACCGCTATCCTAGTAGGGGATTAGGCAAATTTCGTCTCTGAATATAGACTATTACCATTCCGTAAGATTCTCCACACACATCCTATAACCCATTCAACCAATTTTATCCCAAACTATTTCGCTACCACTTTATAGAACTGTTTTACATAATTTTAATACAAGATATTTTACTACCGCTTTATAAAACTGTTTCACATAACTTCACCTCAAGCTATTTTACTACCATCTCAGAAAATTATTTCACATAATTTCAAAACGAGCTATATTACTACCACCTTATAAATTGATTTTCTGTCACTCTACCAACTATTTACTACTATTTTACCAAACAACACGTTGAACACCATCTAAAACTTTTGAGAAACATAAGGCTACTTTGACTAAACCGAACATCGCATCATTAGTCCTCAATTATACATAGCCTGATCACCTATGTCTAATTCAGGAAGAATTATGCCATTAAGGAAACAATCATCTTTTCAAAAATTCTTAATAACAATCTTCATTCAAAAGCTTTGTAACCAAATAAATTTTTTTCATAAACACCCCTTCTTGACAAACCCTCTCTAGATACCTACACCACATGTCACTCACTTAACCGCTAAGTTGGATTTTTACCATTAACCTTTCTAGGAAAGACTTTCCGTTTACAAGGAGGATTCCCTGACATAAGAAAACAATGAAAGGATTTCGGAACTACAAACAAGGACTAGAAGTATATAGTAAGTTGATTCGTATTGCAACGGAAAACATAAGATCTCACGAGGCAATCCAAATCACTATCTTTGGCATAGTCACCCAATCCTATCATTCCAAAAGTACTAGTTAGACTAAGCACCATAGGCGAAGAGAGACTCATATCCTAACATTAGTTAGAGCAAGACACAAGGAATCAAAACTATTACCATAGCTTTATCCCTTCGATAACACCTTTCCGACGAACTTATCATCGTAGGATTAGTCACGAGACACGTGGTACAAATTTCAAATACTCCTAATAAGGGATAGATGATACACCTCAAACTTCTGACAACCCTTTTAAGATATTCTCACCCAATCAGATATACGCACGGTCTACCATCCTCGGACCAACGAACATTGAAGAGAACTATCCAAGCACTATAGGACGTGCTCAGCACTATATAATCAACTTTGAATTGTTTAGAGTAATCTTTTGACATTGACAGATTTCACCTTCAACAATAACCATCACCCAAATATAAAGACTGCACCCTTTGAGGCACCCTATGGTCGAAGTACCAATCACCTATTTGACAGACCGAAATCGGAAAAGCCCAACTCATTAGACTAGGACTTAATTGAGAAACAACAAAGGAAAATCGTACAGGTCAAGAATCAGTTACAAGCGACAAGAAAACAATAGAAAAGTTAGGTCGGTACATGACACAAATCATTGAAATTAGGTGTCCCTAAGCCGCGAACCATTAGAGTCCAAGCTGGCGACTCAAATATCCACATCTTTACACCAAATCCACTCCAGAGACCAACACTAACTGAATTCAGGGACTGAATTTCTTTTAGGGTGGAAGACTGTGACAAATCGTAATTTTAGGTCATTTCTCAACGTTGAAATTTTACTATTCATCTCGGGAATTTACTATTCATGGATTACTATTCATCATTTCACTATTCATCATTTTTGAAGTTAGTTTGCGACTTTGAAACATTATCAAAAAATTTACTATTCACAAAACACTATTCAATCCCGGAGGGAATTCACTATTCATGGTTATCATTCATCATTTCGTAAACTAGGTTTACGGGTATCAAATTTGCGTAACCGTAAGGGTTTAGCTGCGTATTCATGAAACATCACTGAGGACACATCATATAGACTAGAGTAGTCTACATATCATCAGTAACATCATCTTCATATTAGGTAATTCACGGGTTTGCATAATTTCAATTCACGTATATTTATTTATTAAATAAACGCTGTCACTCAATCATTTACTATGAACAATATACTCGACACTCCCGACTATGATCCTAATATATTTTCACACTCATTATAATGATATAAAAATTATATTATTAGTTTACCCGGTGTTTTGAAATTATTTACTATATATACCGTTAAAAGCTTATAACTACGATGGTTTACGAAATTTCAACACGATAATTATTTGGACACCCGATACTCGCAAGAAATGTGATTTTATAAATTTTACAACTTCTTCATACTTTATTATGTTCCAACAAAATTTATTTCTAGCTAACTCAATACCCGGTAACATAATATCTTAACCAAATCTAGCTAAATTACACACCAAGAGACATGATTAATAAATAGCCACCAACATCATTTCCCCTTTCCCCCTTTTGCCACCCCATTGCCCCCCCTCCTAGCCTAGTTTTGACTACAATTTGACCAACTTATTTACCTAATTACCCTAATGCAATAATGCTTGAAGCCTTGAGTATTTATTTTACACATACAAGTAACTAACCAAAATAAACTAGCAAAGAAAATTCTCTCATCCTTCCCATCATCCTTGTGGTTCGGCCAACATAAGAAGAAGAAGAAAAACTCATCAAAATTTCAAGATCAAGTATTTTACAAGTTCCATTAGTCTTATATTTTAAGGTTTTGAAATATAAACCTCTAGGCTAATTAAGTATTTTGCTACAAAAACCTCTTCATCACTCAAGTAAGTTCCTAAATAATTTTCCTACTCTTACAATGTTTATATTTACTCTATTTCAATTTCTAGTACTAAGCATGCAAGTATACATATGTTTTCATACCACTTTATATATATGATTTTCTAATTTTATGGACTTAAAAACTAATAACTAGAGATTTTATTTAAACCATCATTGTTGGTGAAGATTAGGAACACATGACACCCTAACAAGGTGTATGGTAGGTTTAGAATAGCTTTGGTGTTGATTGGAAGGGATATGTACAAGCATTGAACTAATAAAAAAGGTTTTTGACAATATATAATAAGGATCTGTCCATTTTTGCAAGATCTTGAAATTTCAGTGGTTCATGGGTTATTTTGGCTTACATATTTAGAAAATACACTCAAAAACGTATCCATGGCCGCTGGAATGAGTAAAAACGAGCTTACGATGGGAAAGATACGTTAATTACAAGTTTAACGACGAAAACTATATTTTCTGAAAAAAAAAGTAGGCTGTCACACAATTTTCAATGGTTAAAACGAGGCGTTGAACGCGAACTAGACGAGCCGACATCTCAAAAAATATATTAGTTCGCTGTAATACGAGGCCGAGGACATAAAGAACGTAGAAAACGAGCTTATAACGATCGAGATACAAGCGATAGAAAACCGACATTCACAACACATATACGCGTAAAGTGTTTTATAACTTAACAAGACGTCAAAAATATAATTTTCGACGATAAACATTATTTCCAAATTTCGCGAGTGGTATCGATAACATACGTATTTGCATGTGTAACATCATTTCATGACTTACATTAGTTCATATCAGTCATATTAGGTTGCGGTTAGAGATCGCGCCTCATTTCAGTGTATCCACTATTGTTATCATAACCATTGCATCAGGTGAGTTTTCATAGCCCCGTTTTTCAGGTTAATATTTCATTTCAAACCTACGGGGGAGAATACATTGCACATCATTTTCTTACGAGCCAAGTACATTAAATTCATTTACATTGCTTGAGTTACCGCATTGCCAAGTTAAAGTCCCCTTTTATTTATCATGAACCGTTAATTGACATTAAGCGAGGGTGAGTGAATAGATCTATTGAGGATGACTCCTCCATCCGGGTTGGTAGATCCAACAGGTCAAACGGATGCATTTTATTTAATAACAGAATTAGAGTTGTTTGGCAAACACTCTGGTGGGGCCTACATAATCAGTCTAGCTTCGGGGTCATGAGCTTATAGTAATTGTATGGTTTTATTTTTATGGCGACATTGTCATACATAACTTTATACTTGTGGTTATCGTACAGAACATTTACATAAACCTATGATTCTCATCAACATTATTGTTGACAGTTTTAGCAATGTATTTTCAGGTAATTAAGGCATTCACATCATGGCCTGCATGGAGTCATTTCATAGAGTCTCGATGTTGACGCGTCTTATTTTGGGTTTTATGCACTTAAACTATCGTTTGATTGTAACAAACTTATTTCCGCAAGCTTTGAAAATCATTTGGGACCTATCTTTTGTATACTCTGACTTGTTTTAATTAATCAAACGATGTACTTTTAAAACGACACTTTAGGTTGTTCAATATAACTGTAACTGTGATGCTATGGCAGTCACGCCCCAGGTATTCCATTCCGCTGCAAATAAGGTATTTTGGGGGTGCGACACCGTCCGTGTTGTTGTTTGGTTCCGTGGGAACCTGACAGCAAATCTCCAAAAATCTTCACTAAATCTCACCAAGGTATTTCCATATCTTTTCATTGTGTAAAGATCTTACCAAGATATTCATATGATCTTCAAAATCTTCTAAAGATTTCAAAGCGATGCATGCCATGATGTCATAGTACATTTTCCAAATTTAGAATTAAAATGTAAATGAATGTAACTTGTAAATGTATATGAATGTAACATGTTGGTATGTGCTTATTCACATACCTTTATTTGACCAAAACCGGACCCAAATAGACCAAAAACTAACTAAAATGCCAAAGATATTTGTGTTTTTGTGTTTATATATGTGCAGGCAACGGATAAACGAAAAAGGACAAAAGATCCAGAAAAACCGGGAAAACGAGCACGAGAAACGGAAAGGGATTTAAAGCCGAAGCCGGAAAAGAAATCTATGCTCAAAAGTCAAAGTCAACCCTTGAAAAATCATCAAATGACAAGAAAATCCCTTGGATTTATTTTAGAAAAATGACAGAAGTAGTCCATGGAATTTCAGCAATTACAACTTTGGTCCTTGTAATATTTGTTAAACCAAAAATCTTATAAAAACCATACCCGGATTTAAATATAAATCCAAGTCCAATATCAAACAAAACCCATTATCCCACTTACCCCAGCCCAATGTCCTTAAATAAATCCCACAGCCCAAATCATCACTCACAGCCCATCTCCATTTTATAATAAACCCAAAACCAAACCCTATACCCGGATATAACCCACGACCCATACACAAACCCGGTCAAACCAATTAATAAATTCCCAGTCAAAACTATTTTACCCGCGCCCCAAATCCCTTTTTACCCAGAAATCTACTGTTCACATGAACCCTAGTTTACCCAATTCAGATAATTACCACAATTAAGGGTATATCCGTACTTCACACTTGCTTCTAGAAGTACTGACAAGGTGCTGACACCAAGGGAATGACAACGTGGCAGTTTGGAGCAATGCTATTGGTCGAGCCACATCATCAAGTAAATCCTACGGCTGATAATCATGGATTGGAGATCAAGGAAGATTTAAGGGTCAGGATTGAAAGATGAAGCCCCTGGAAGCTTCTGCTTATGGCTATAAATAGCCTTCTTCAGTCACGAATTGGGGGTGTTAGTTAGAGTTAGGCTTTAGGAGTAGGAGTAGTATAGTGTAGTTCTAGCTTATTGTAATCCTCAACATTCAGTAGTTTTCAAATTAATGTAATCCAGTTTATGTTCAATGAAATTTCAATTTCCCTTTTAAATTTCTTTGTCAAAGCTTTCATTAAATGTTATCAAACTGTTTTAAACTTCTTTTTCTGTTACATAAGCTCATATAAGCTTCTGAAAGCTTATGTTGAAAATTAGTTTGTTAAAGTCTGCTTAAATCTCAAGTTTACAAAAAAATCTCAAAAAGTCAACTCAGGTCAAAGGTACTGTTCATCTGCTTAAATTAGTGCCTATTTGTGTTTAACTAATTATTTAGCTTACTAGTGTTGATTTATTACCTTATTACTTGTTTTCAGCTACTAGTTCTCATCATTGCTTATTTTTCCATTTTTTTTAGTCATTTTAGCTTAATTTAGTTTAAGCTGAATTTAGTGCTTGTAGATTGCTTATTAGTTGATATAATAGTTAGAAAATCAGTGGTTAATGAGTTTTATTGTTTAAATTGATAGGTTGTAGTGTTAAATTTTCAAAACAGTTTTAAAAAGGGGTGTTTGGAATGGTGATTATTAGGGCTATATCAGCTATTTCACTGTTCATTTGGTCACTTGAGATACTTGAGCTTGCTTAATATAGGTAATATAAGCTGTTGGTAGGATCTTATAAGCTGTTATGAAAGCTTTAGAGGTTTTGAACCCATAGGTGCAATATTAGACACTCAACTGCTATAATAAGCTCAGTATAAGCTGAGTTTCATTTTGTGGTAACTTTTGGTTTAGTTTGGTGCAAATCAGTATTCTAAGTAAGACTGCAAGCTTGGGTATCATTTCATTAGGTTTTACAAAGATTTGAGTTCAAAACACATTACTGCTGCAACAGAGAACTCTGTGCAGACCCTGCACCATATATGCTTTTCTCAGCTTCTTTTATCCCTTGCAACTGATTATTTACTTGTGCTTATTGCCTAGATTTTGGTTTGCTAGTAGCTTATAGTTTAGGCTTTTAGATTTTGAGTTTGATTTTCTCTCAGAAGCTTATTAGATAGCTTATTTTTGGTCTGCAAACTCCCTAATTAAGCACTGTTCTGAGCTGCATCAGTTTTAGTCCCTAGCATCATCTGATCTTGGCTTAAATTGAATAAGCAATTGAGAGTGAAATTTGGGCATTTTGGGTTTATAAGTAGTCTGTTATATAAGCTTGTAGAATTAGCTTTTGGTTTCCCCTGATTTGCGTTTGTCTAGCTTATAGAATGGATTAAAGTAGGTTGATAAGCCATTTTGTTTATGTCCTATCTTTGCATCTGCACAACTGCTTATTGGCTTAATTCCTGTGCTTATCTGGTCTTATTCAGATGTTTTGTTAGTGCAAATATTACGATATTTAAACTAAACGATTTCTTCGGTTTTAATAATGACAAACATGTAACTTGTAATACATAACGTAAAATGTGCAAGTTACTTGTAAACACAAATCATCAATGCATACTTACATCAACATCTCTCGACGCCTCAAGTATGCTTCAACAAAGTCGTCGATTTCTATCCCGACGTAAATCACTCAAGGTATGGACAAACAAATCTACTACTTGACAAATGATCAAAGGATTATATTTTTCTAAACTTCACATTTTTATAAATGTGACAAAACATTTTTCAAAAATACATTTTACAAATTATTTTTGAATTAAAAAGAAATGTTTTATTTGGAAAAATCATTTCAAATTATTTTGAATTAGTAACAGCTATTTTCCCCCCCAAAATAGCTCCAAACTTCCCCAAATAAACCTTCACCACTAAAAGACAAAATTTGGAGTGTCTGGAGCATTTTCGACACCGACGGCTCCACGGTTCCGTTAAAGTTAACGGAGCCGTAGGGTATTTAACGGAGCCGTCCATACGTAACGGCTAGATTTTTCTTTGCCTATAAATAGTGGACCATTTCACACTTCCAACTTGATTTTTCCAGTCCTTTTTCTCTGGTCTAATCCCTCCTTACTTAGATGACTTTCTTTGATCATTTGGAGAGTCTTAGTTTGTTTAAGAGTGATCCAATCCTCCATTCAAGTGATCCTCTTCATTCCTCTTGATTAGCAAGAGAAGAACACAAAGTATCCAAGTAGATACAAAGTGTTGTCATCCCTCTTGATTAGCAAGAGAAGAACACAAAGTATCCAAGTAGATACAAAGTGTTATCACTCCTCTTCATTTGCAAGAGAAGAACTCAAGGTATCCAAGAAGATACAAGAGTTGTAGTTGTTAGGTCTTGTAACATTTGTTACACTCTTGATTGTATCATAGCATACATCAAGATTATCTTTCTTTTATGAGAGAGTGAGTCAAGATCATTGTGATCTTAAGAGATAGTTAAGATCTCTTGAAGCCATTGGGCTTGTGTGATTGATCATGTGGATCAAGGGTAGATCGGGTAGATCGTGGTAGATTGGTGCTAGCTAAGATTAGCACTCGACATCTAGCTTAGTGTCGGAAATAGGATAAGTGACGTGTAAGGGGTAGATCGGGTAGATCGTGGTAGATTGGTGCTAGCTAAGATTAGCACTCGACATCTAGCTTAGTGTCGGAAAACAAGTTAAGCGACGTGTATGGTTTTCTCCGCCTGAAGGGAGTTTGTTGATTAGTGAAGTAACTCTCGAGTTGGGTACTCGGGGAGTGGAGTAGGGCGAAGAGGAGCTTCGTGACCGAACCACTATAAATCACCGTGTCTGGTTTGCGCCTTCTTACTTATCTCTTTACTTTCATTTCATTCTTTATCGCTTTATACTTATATTTGCATGAAGTTTATGATTGTGTGACTAGTTGCTTATGTTATGTTGATTAAGTATGTGTCATGGCTTGATTGTGCTTGTGTTGTAGTTTACTTCATTCATCTCTAAGTGTTAAATGACCATAGTTAACACTTTTCATATTACGTCACACTTGATCGGGTGTTTGGTACAAAAGTTTTAAGTTTTTAAATGGAAACGTATTCACCCCCCCCCTCTACGGTTTCCACATGTTTTAAGCTTAATATAGTGAGTTAAACTGTATTTGAACTTTTGATGAATTTTAGTGCTAAAGTGCTTATTTTAAGTGCTTATTTCAAACTGCTTTGGGTTTAGCAAAGTTCCTATTTCATTTTTCATAGTTTCTAAATATCATTTAAGATTTTACTGCAAAGTTTCATATTTTTCAAAATCAGTTTACTATTTTTAAATCATTTAATTAGTTTCTTTTAGTTTTAAATTCATAAAAAATAAAATAAAAATCAAAAAAATATAATTCTTTTTCCTAAATTTTTTTTTATCATTTAGAATGTAGGAAAATTATTTTCATGCCCTTAGGATTAGTAGTGCTTCGAATTCACTTTTTATTTTGCGCTCGTACGTAGTTTTTGATTTATTCGCGCGTTTTTAGGATTTCCCTTACGTTTGCCTTAGAATAGAATTTTCACTTGCCTTATTTGCTGTTTTTAGTTTATGTTTCATCATTTTAGTTTAAAAATCATTATCACTCACTTTTATTCACCATTCACTGCACGATTCGCGATCCCGAAATCGCTAATTCCATTAAATCTTCATCGGGACAACAAACCGGGTTTTGCATATTTCCTGTGCAATTTCCTTTGGGTATAAATTTGCAAATATCAAATTTTTGGCGCCGCTGCCGGGGAAGGTTGAAGTGAGTTCGTGATTTCATTTTTTGATTCGTGTTTTGAAGACCCTTCCTCGTGGAGTTATCGTTTTCATTTGTAAATATTTTTTATAAAAACCCAAAAAGATTTTCTCTTCAAAATTTATTTTCCTTTTTCTTTTGTGATTTTCCATGTTGAGAAAATTTAAAAATCCAAAAATATTCTTCTTAATCCTCTTATCCGTTTGATTCTTTATCTCTTACCCTATATCCGTTTAATTCTTCTTCTCTATGTCTTCATCTTACCATTACGGTTGTCAATGGTGTGGAGGTCCTTACAATGGTGGGAATTGTCCTGGTTGTAGCATGGTGGAATCAGGAAACGGGTTTGTCTATGACCAAAATCCTTATTCTTACCATGAAACACCCGACTATTTCAACCAGCCACCACACCATGAGATGGAAACATATTCTTGTGAATATTGTGGAGGTCCACACCCAAGTTTTGAATGTCAAGCAGGGAATACGTTTGTCTATGAACAAGTTCCATGTAATCAAAACTTCGGGTATGACCATTATCCACATAATTCACCGAATCAGTCACAACAATCATATTGTTATGAGTACTGTGGAGGTCCTCACTATAACTCTGATTGTCAAACGAGGAATCCGCTTGTCTATGAGCGTGGTCCTTGTATCAATTATGATTATTCTTATCATGACCGACCTCCACAGTATGAAACGATTCAAACACCACCTCAGCCAATCAATCCAGAATTCTCCTGTGATTTTCAAAGTGCACTAAATGATCTTAAGGAATTTCTTAGTAAAAGACTTCCTCATGAAGAACCTCGTCAGAAAACTTATGGAGAACTTCTAGCTGAAGAACAAGCAGCTAGAGTAAGCTCCCAATATCGTCAAACTTTTTGTTTACGATGAAGACGATGATGAGGATTCTACGTGGGGAGTTTGTGAGAGTTCGTCAGCTGCAGCCACTCCCGTCCAGCAGAAGCTTTGCAGTAGTTCACCAATTGCTGTCACACCCGTTGAAAAGCAGGAAGATACAAGAACTATGGGTGAATTATTAGAAGAAGAGCAGAGGCAAGTTATAAGAGCTCTATATGCTAAGCATAAGATCGGCGACGATCATGACGAGGAGTGTGCCCCTGCAGATCTTCAAATATCAGATGAACCTCCGAGTGGCAATCCCACTCCGCCTATCATTTCCGACTCTTCCCCTTCCCTCACTCCGTCTGAGGGAAGTGATCATCTCTTGGAAGAGATCGATGCTTGTCTTAAAGATGAATCAATTTCG
Source organism: Artemisia tridentata subsp. tridentata (assembly GCA_021014915.2). Taxonomy (NCBI): domain Eukaryota; kingdom Viridiplantae; phylum Streptophyta; class Magnoliopsida; order Asterales; family Asteraceae; genus Artemisia; species Artemisia tridentata. The sequence continues at coordinate 235,635,514 of CP139504.1, forward strand.
CCGGAAATTGATGATTCTTGTCTTGATCCGGAGGGAGATATGCTTTTACTTGAAAAATTATTAAACCAAGAACCATCTCTTTCTCTCCCTCCGAAGGAAGTTGAAATCAATCCACCAAAGAAATTTGATGACCTTGTTCCTGAAACCTTCAAAATGACTATCACCAACCCTCTATTTGAGTTCGAATCGGAGTTTACTTTGATTTTTGATAACCCACTCTTTGATATTCAGATGGAGGAGAGTGATGAGTCCGTACCGGAACTTGAGCTCACAGATTCTCATCATATGATTGATTCTCTTCATGAGGAGTTCTCTGATGAACTCGCTCCTATCATATCTCCTCCAGAATATGATTACTTTGCTTTTGATGAAGATCCTGACCCGGTGGGAGATGTACTGTATCCTAAGAGTTTGATTATCGATGATATCATCCCAACCCTCCCACCCACGGTTTTTATTGATGATAACCATAAGAGCTTCAATGATGATATTCAAAATAAGAAAAATGGTAATTTTGAGGATGAAGAATGGATCCTCATTGTGATTAACATCCTTCTCCCTTTCTTCACCTACCCGGTGACTTCTCCTCTCATTCACTCCTTCGGGAGTGAAGATACCATATTTGACCCCGACATCTCTCCTTCTTTTAAGCCGCGGGTATCTCATCGGAGTGGAACTTTCATATGCTTCAATGTTTATCAAAAAATTTTGAATGAAAGTCCGATTGAGATTATCTCTTCCACTTGCTCCCCCAAGGACAACTAAATTCGGGGTCTTGTCAAGCTACGTGACTCGGTTATCAAAAACAAAGCTCTTCGTGGGAGGCACCCCATGCTTATCCATCTATCTTCTTATCTATTTTCTAATAATTGAAGTGAGGAGGGCTACCTCTTCCATATCTTGTGTTTCGTGGTTGTTTGTGTATGTCCAGGATTTGCCCGAATAATGAAGACTCTCGTGCTCATGGTTTGCTTCTCTTCACTCGAGTTTCATCATTCGTTGCTCATCCGATATCCTTAATCTTATCGTCTAACGTTTATCTTTGGCATAATTAATAAACGGCCTTAGATTTATGTAGGAGAACCCTTACCTTTAAGACATTGAGGACAATGTCTCATTTTAGTCTGGGGGGTATTCTTTTGATTTGATTTTTGCCTTGCATTTTTGCCGTTTACACATGCAACCTGGTTTTTTCCTCCAAAAATTTTAAAAAAAAGTCCAAAAAAATGAAAAAAATGTAAGATTTCTGCAAAAATATAATAAATTTTGACATTTTGTTGACTTTCCGCTGGTGAGAGTAGGAATAAAATTCTGACTTGATCGGGCGTGTTGAGCCCTAGCTTGTCCCCTTAACCATTTATAATCTATAAGCTCGTGCTAGTCATTTACATAAGGAGCTATAAAATGCGAATTCTTTTAAGAGTTTGCAAGTTCCCGTATCGACTTTATATATGCAGGGCTTGATTATAAGGCTAAGCGTTCGCGGATCTTATTATTTAAGATTTTAAATTTGCGAAGAACGAGAAATGATAGAGTTTATTTAGAAGTTAGATGCTAAACGTGGAGTAGTTGGTTCTCTTTAGAGCTCATCGAAGTTACTTGTGGCCTCTTGCTCCCACAAAAATGTTTCACCATATATAATTGTAAGAATAATTAAAGATGTTAGGTTTTGTCGATGATTAGTTTTTGGTCTTCTTAAAAGAATCCTTGTTTTAAAAATTAGGTACACATCAAGGTTACTTAATAAATTCGTTTAATAATAATAAGTTAAGTGCTTTAAGCTACGGATTCGAGATCGGGCCTTGGATCCTTATTTTCGGAAGGCGTTTAGGTCTTGGCTACCCTCTTGCACCGGCCCTTGGACCTCTAGTTCAGGAATGTGTGAGGTCTTGGTCTAACCACCTTGGATCCTCATTTCAGGAATGTCTAGAGTCTTGGAATATTCCGTTGTAACGGCCCTTGGATCCTTTATGCCCGAAGGTGTAAGGTCTTGGAACTAAACCGTGAAGCTCCGTCGTTTAGGGTACGCAAGTGAAAAGTTAGTGATAAAAAAAAATGGTGATATAAGAAAAAAATAGAAAAAGTCAAAAATATAAATAAAAACCTTGATGTGGACCTCATTTTCAAAGCAACGGTTCTCGAGAGAAGATTGAAAACTACTTAGCGTCTTAATTTAGTATCTTTATCGGATTAAAAACTTATCGAAACGAGAAAATATGAAGCAATTCATTTCTCACCAAAAATAAAATAAATAGAGGCAAATTAGGAAAATGGGAGCAAGAGGTAATTGCACAAGTAATTTCCATGAGTAGTGTTGGCATCTAACTTGTAAATAGACAATGATTTCGTTTTTAAGCGTAGTTTGGGGGCTTGTGAAAAATCAGGGACGACGAATTTTATCCGTATGGTCACTTCTTCATGAGTCGTGTTTCCTACTCGTTGACCCTAAAAGTTATTATTAGATAATGATTGTCGACAAAACCGTCACGTGAAAATGAGAAAAATATAAAAATAGAATAAAGATAGAATAAAAAGGAAAATCGGGTAGTTTTTAGAACTTAAGATTTCTTAATCTCTTTTGAAAATTTTGCTACATCTCAAAGTTAGTAAAAAGAGGTTAGAAATTTTTGGATTTAAAAACGTGTTTTTATAACATTGCGTGAGGACACAACAATATCTTAGTCTGGGGGGATTTTGGTATGTGCTTGTTCACATACCTTTATTTGACCAAAACCGGACCCAAATAGACCAAAAACTAACCAAAATGCCAAAGATATTTGTGTTTTTGTGTTTATATATGTGCAGGCAACGGATAAACGCAAAAGGACAAAAGATCCAGAAAAACCGGGAAAACGAGCACGAGAAACGGAAAGGGATTTAAAGCCAAAGCCGGAAAAGATATCTATGCTCAAAAGTCAAAGTCAACCGTTGAAAAATCATCAAATGACAAGAAAATCCCTTGGATTTATTTTGGAAAAATGACAGAAGTAGTCCTTGGAATTTCAGCAATTACAACTTTGGTCCTTGTAATATTTGTTAAACCAAAAATCTTATAAAAACCATACCCGGATTTAATTATAAATCCAAGTCCAATATCAAACAAAACCCATTATCCCACTTACCCCGGCCCAATGTCCTTAAATAAATCCCACAGCCCAAATCATCACTCACAGCCCATCTCCATTTTATAATAAACCCAAAACCAAACCCTATACCCGGATATAACCCACGACCCATACACAAACCCGGTCAAACCAATTAATAAATTCCCAGTCAAAACTATTTTACCCGCGCCCCAAATCCCTTTTTACCCAGAAATCTACTGTTCACATGAACCCTAGTTTACCCAATTCAGATAATTACCACAATTAAGGGTATATCCGTACTTCACACTTGCTTCTAGAAGTACTGACAAGGTGCTGACACCAAGGGAATGACAATGTGGCAGTTTGGAGCAATGCTATTGGTCGAGCCACATCATCAAGTAAATCCTACGGCTGATAATCATGGATTGGAGATCAAGGAAGATTTAAGGGTCAGGATTGAAAGATGAAGCCCCTGGAAGCTTCTGCTTATGGCTATAAATAGCCTTCTTCAGTCACGAATTGGGGGTGTTAGTTAGAGTTAGGCTTTAGGAGTAGGAGTAGTATAGTGTAGTTCTAGCTTATTGTAATCCTCAACATTCAGTAGTTTTCAAATTAATGTAATCCAGTTTAGGTTCAATGAAATTTCAATTTCCCTTTTAAATTTCTTTGTCAAAGCTTTCATTAAATGTTATCAAACTGTTTTAAACTTCTTTTTCTGTTACATAAGCTCATATAAGCTTCCGAAAGCTTATGTTGAAAATTAGTTTGTTAAAGTCTGCTTAAATCTCAAATTTACAAAAAAATCTCAAAAAGTCAACTCAGGTCAAAGGTACTGTTCATCTGCTTAAATTAGTGCTTATTTGTGTTTAACTGCTTATTTAGCTTACTAGTGTTGATTTATTACCTTATTACTTGTTTTCAGCTACTAGTTCTCATCATTGCTTATTTTTCCATTTTTTTAGTCATTTTAGCTTAATTTAGTTTAAGCTGAATTTAGTGCTTGTAGATTGCTTATTAGTTGATATAATAGTTAGAAAATCAGTGGTCAATGAGTTTTATATTTTAAATTGATAGGTTGTAGTGTTAAATTTTCAAAACAGTTTTAAAAAGGGGTGTTTGGAATGGAAAAAAAGACTGTTAGAGCTATATCAGCTATTTCACAGTTCATTTGGTCACTTAAGATACTTGATCTTGCTTTATATAGGTAATATAAGCTGTTGGTAGGATCTTATAAGCCGTTATGAAAGCTTTAGAGGTTTTGAACCCATAGGTGCAATATTAGACACTCAACTGCTATAATAAGCTCAGTATAAGCTGAGTTTGATTTTGTGGTAACTTTTGGTTTAGTTTGGTGCAAATCAGTATTCTAAGTAAGACTGCAAGCTTGGGTATCATTTCATTAGGTTTTACAAAGATTTGAGTTCAAAACACATTACTGCTGCAACAGAGAACTCTGTGCAGACCCTGCACCATATCTGCTTTTCTCAGCTTCTTTTATCCCTTGCAACTGATTATTTACTTGTGCTTATTGCCTAGATTTTGGTTTGCTAGTAGCTTATAGTTTAGGCTTTTAGATTTTGAGTTTGATTTTCTCTCAGAAGCTTATTAGATAGCTTATTTTTGGTCTGCAAACTCCCTAATTAAGCACTGTTCTGAGCTGCATCAGTTTTAGTCCCTAGCATCATCTGATCTTGGCTTAAATTGAATAAGCAATTGAGAGTGAAATTTGGGCATTTTGGGTTTATAAGTAGTCTGTTATATAAGCTTGTAGAATTAGCTTTTGGTTTCCCCTGATTTACTTTTGTCTAGCTTATAGAATGGATTAAAGTAGGTTGATAAGCCATTTTGTTTCTGTCCTATCTTTGCATCTGCACAGCTGCTTATTGGCTTAATTCCTGTGCTTATCTGGTCTTATTCAGATGTTTTAAGCTTAATATAGTGAGTTAAACTGTATTTGAGCTTTTGATGAATTTTAGTGCTAAAGTGCTTATTTTAAGTGCTTATTTCAAACTGCTTTGGGTTTAGCAAAGTTCCTATTTCATTTTTCATAGTTTCTAAATATCATTTAAGATTTTACTGCAAAGTTTCATATTTTTCCAAATCAGTTACTATTTTTAAATCATTTAATTAGTTTCTTTTAGTTTTAAATTCATAAAAAATAAAATAAAAATCAAAAAATATAATTCTTTTTCCTAAAAATTTATTTTATCATTTAGAATGTAGGAAAATTATTTTCATGCCCGTAGGATTAGTAGTGCTTCAAATTCACTTTTTATTTTGCGCTCGTACGTAGTTTTTGATTTATTCGCGCGTTTTTAGGATTTCCCTTACGTTTGCCTTAGAATAGAATTTTCACTTGCCTTATTTGCTGTTTTTAGCTTATGTTTCATCATTTTAGTTTAAAAATCATTATCACTCACTTTTATTCACCATTCACTGCACGATTCACGATCCCGAAATCGCTAATTCCATTAAATCTTCATCGGGACAACGAACCGGGTTTTGCATATTTCCTGTGCAATTTCCTTTGGGTATAAATTTGCAAATATCAAATTTTTGGCGCCGTTGCCGGGGAAGGTTGAAGTGAGTTCGTGATTCCATTTTTCGATTCGTGTTTTGAAGACACTTCCTCGTGGAGTTATCGTTTTCATTTGTAAATATTTTTTATAAAAACCCAAAAAGATTTTCTCTTCAAAATTTATTTTCCTTTTTCTTTTGTGATTTTCCATGTTGGGAAAATTTAAAAATCCGAAAATATTCTTCTTAATCCTCTTATCCGTTTGATTCTTTATCTCTTACCCTCTATCCGTTTAATTCTTCTTCTCTATGTCTTCATCTTACCATTACAGTTGTCAATGGTGTGGAGGTCCTCACAATGGTGGGAATTGTCCTGGTTCTAGCATGGTGGAATCAGGAAACGGGTTTGTCTATGACCAAAATCCTTATTCTTACCATGAAACACCCGACTATTTCAACCAGCCACCACACCATGAGATGGAAACATATTCTTGTGAATATTGTGGAGGTCCACACCCAAGTTTTGAATGTCAAGCAGGGAATGCGTTTGTCTATGAACAAGTTCCATGTAATCAAAACTTCGGGTATGACCATTATCCACATAATTCACCGAATCAGTCACAACAATCATATTGTTATGAGTACTGTGGAGGTCCACACTATAACTCTGATTGTCAAACGAGGAATCCGCTTGTCTATGAGCGTGGTCCTTGTATCAATTAGGATTATTCTTATCATGACCGACCTCCACAGTATGAAACGATTCAAACACCACCTCAGCCAATCAATCCATAAATTCTCCGTGATTTTCAAAATGCACTAAATGATTTTAAGGAATTTCTTAGTAAAAGACTTCCTCATGAAGAACCTCGTCAGAAAACTTATGGAGAACTTCTAGCTGAAGAACAAGCAGCTAGAGTAAGCTCCCAATATCGTCAAACTTTTGTTTACGCTGACGACGATGATGAGGATTCTACGTGGGGAGTTTGTGAGAGTTCGTTAGCTGCAGCCACTCCCGTCCAGCAGAAGCTTTGCAGTAGTTCACCAGTTGCTGTCAAACCCGTTGAAAAGCAGGAAGATACAAGAACTATAGGTGAATTATTAGAAGAAGAGCAGAGGCAAGTTATAAGAGCTCTATATGCTAAGCATAAGATCGGCGACGATCATGATAAGGAGTGTGCCCCTGCAGATCTTCAAATATCAGATGAACCTCCGAGTGGCAATCCCACTCCGCCTATCATTTCCGACTCTTCCCCTTCCCCCACTCCGTCTGAGGGGAGTGATCATCTCTTGGAAGAGATCGATGCTTGTCTTAAAGATGAATCAATTTTGCCGAAAATTGATGATTCTTGTCTTGATCCGGAGGGAGATATGCTTTTACTTGAAAAATTATTAAACCAAGAACCATCTCTTTCTCTCCCTCCAAAGGAAGTTGAAATCAATCCACCAAAGAAATTTGATGACCTTGTTCCTGAAACCTTCAAAATGACTATCACCAACCCTCTATTTGAGTTCGAATCGGAGTTTACTTTGATTTCTGATAACCCACTCTTTGATATTCAGATGGAGGAGAGTGATGAGTCCGTGCCGGAACTTGAGCTCACAGATTCTCATCATATGATTGATTCTCTTCATGAGGAGTTCTCCGATGAACTCGCTCCTATCATATCTCCTCCAGAATATGATTACTTTGCTTTTGATGAAGATCCTGACCCGGGGGGAGATGTACTCTATCCTAAGAGTTTGATTATCGATGATATCATCCCAACCCTCCCACCCGCGGTTTTTATTGATGATAACCATAAGAGCTTCAATGATGATATTCAAAATAAGAAAAATGGTAATTTTGAGGATGAAGAATGGATACTCATTGTGATTAAGATCCTTCTCCCTTTCTTCACCTACCCGGTGACTTCTCCTCTCATTCACTCCTTCGGGAGTGAAGATACCATCTTTGAACCCGGCATCTCTCCTTCTTTTAAGCCGCGGGTATCTCATCGGAGTGGAACTTTCATATGCTTCAATGTTTATCAAAACATTTTGAATGAAAGTCCGATTGTGATTATCTCTTCCACTTGCTCCCCCAAGGACAACTAAATTCGGGGTCGAGTCAAGCTACGTGACTCGGTTATCAAAAACAAAGCGCTTCGTGGGAGGCACCCCATGCTTATCCATCTATCTTCTTATCTATTTTCTAATAATTGAAGTGAGGAGGGCTACCTCTTCCATATCTTGTGTTTCGTGGTTGTTTGTGTATGTCTAGGATTTGCCCGAATAATGAAGACTCTCGTGCTCGTGGTTTGCTTCTCTCCACTCGAGTTTCATCATTCGTTGCTCATCTGATATCCTTAATCTTATCGTCTAACGTTTATCTTTGGCATAATTAATAAACGGCCTTAGATTTATGTAGGAGAACCCTTACCTTTAAGACATTGAGGACAATGTCTCATTTTAGTTTGGGGGGGGTAATCTTTTGATTTGATTTTTGCCTTGCATTTTTTCCGTTTACTCATGCAACCCCGTTTTTTCCTCCAAAAATTGAAAAAAAAAGTCCAAAAAAATGAAAAAAAATTAAAATTTTTGCAAAAATATAATAAATTTTGACATTTTGTTGACTTTCCGCTGGGGAGAGTAGGAATAAAATTCTGACTTGATCGGGCATGTTGAGCCCTAGCTTGTCCCCTTAACCATTTATAATCTATAAGCTCGTGCTAGTCTTTTACACAAGGCGCTATAAAATGCGAATTCTTTTAAGAGTTTGCAAGTTCCCGTATCGACTTTATATATGCATGGCTTGATTATAAGGCTAAGCGTTCGCGGATCTTATTATTTAAGATTTTAAATTTGCGAAGAACGAGAAATGATAGAGTTTATTTAGAAGTTAGATGCTAAACGTGGAGTAGTTGGTTCTCTATAGAGCTCATCGAAGTTACTTGTGGCCTCTTGCTCCCACAAAAATGTTTCACCATATATAATTGTAAGAATAATTAAAGATGTTAGGTTTTGCCGATGATTAGTTTTTGGTCTTCTTAAAAGAATCCATGTTTTAAAAATTAGGTACACATCAAGGTTACTTAATAAATTCGTTTAATAATAATAAGTTAAGTGCTCTAAGCTACGGATTCGAGATCGGGCCTTGGATCCTTATTTCCGGAAGGCGTTTAGGTCTTGGCTACCCTCTTGCACTGGCCCTTGGACCTCTAGTTCAGGAATGTGTGAGGTCTTGGTCTAACCACCTTGGATCCTCATTTCAGGAATGTCTAGAGTCTTAGAATATTCCGTTGTAACGACCCTTGGATCCTTTATGCCGGAAGGTGTAAGGTCTTGGAACTAAACCGTGAAGCTCCGTCGTTTAGGGTACGCAAGTGAAAAGTTAGTGATAAAAAAAAATGGTGATATAAGAAAAAATAGAAAAAGTCAAAAATATAAATAAAAACCTTGATGTGGACCTCATTTTCAAAGCAACGGTTCTCGAGAGAAGATTGAAAACTACTTAGCGTCTTAATTTAGTATCTTTATCGGATTAAAAACTTATCGAAACGAGAAGATATGAAGCAATTCATTTCTCACCAAAAATAAAATAAATAGAGGCAAATTAGGAAAATGGGAGCAAGAGGTAATTACACAAGTAATTTCCATGAGTAGTGTTGGCATCTAACTTGTAAATAAACTATGATTTCGTTTTTAAGCTTAGTTTGGGGGCTTGTGAAAAATCAGAGACGACGAATTTTATCCGTATAGTCACTTCTTCATGAGTCGTGTTTCCTACTCGTTGACCCTAAAAGTTATTATTAGATGATGATTGTCGAAAAAACCGTCACGTGAAAATGAGAAAAATATAAAAATAGAATAAAGATAGAATAAAAAGGAAAATCGGGGAGTTTTTAGAAATTAAGATTTCTTAATCTCTTTTGATAATTTTGCTACTTCTCAAAGTTAGTTAAAAGAGGTTAGAAATTTTTGGATTTAAAAATGTGTTTTTATAACATTGCGTGAGGACACAGCAATATCTTAGTCTGGGGGGATTTTGGTATGTGCTTATTCACATACCTTTATTTGACCAAAACCGGACCCAAATAGACCAAAAACTAACCAAAATGCCAAAGATATTTGTGTTTTTGTGTTTATATATGTGCAGGCAACGGATAAACGAAAATGGACAAAAGATCCAGAAAAACCGGGAAAACGAGCACGAGAAACGAAAAGGGATTTAAAGCCGAAGCCGAAAAAGATATCTATGCTCAAAAGTCAAAGTCAACCCTTGAAAAATCATCAAATGACAAGAAAAGCCCTTGGATTTATTTTGGAAAAATGACAGAAGTAGTCCTTGGAATTTCAGCAATTACAACTTTGGTCCTTGTAATATTTGTTAAACCAAAAATCTTATAAAAACCATACCCGGATTTAATTATAAATCCAAGTCCAATATCAAACAAAACCCATTATCCCACTTACCCCAGCCCAATGTCCTTAAATAAATCCCACAGCCCAAATCATCACTCACAGCCCATCTCCATTTTATAATAAACCCAAAACCAAACCTTATACCCGGATATAACCCACGACCCATACACAAACCCGGTCAAACCAATTAATAAATTCCCAGTCAAAACTATTTAACCCGCGCCCCAAATCCCTTTTTACCCAGAAATCTACTGTTCACATGAACCCTAGTTTACCCAATTCAGATAATTACCACAATTAAGGGTATATCCGTACTTCACACTTGCTTCTAGAAGTACTGACAAGGTGCTGACACCAAGGGAATGACAACGTGGCAGTTTGCTAGGAACCTGGACACACGATTAAGGTGGCTAAACCTTGTGACTTTGTGTGTATGATATGTTGTGTTAAAATAATTAAGTGCGCGGAATTCACTCAATCAAACTTAGAAGGATGTGAATGTTATGGAAATGGAATTGTTATGTTTGTTAGTTAGCAATGAACACATAAAGATTATCACCAAACGATTCAATATTATTAAAGATAATAATACGAGTGATCTTGAACTATCACTAGGGTTACAACCTTGAATCTTATGTTTCTATCACTTTTGATATATTTGTGTTTGTTCTAACAGTTATGAATGTTCTAACATATGCATGGACTAACTCTTAACACACTTGACAACTACTAACACTAATATCACTAGTCTAAGATCTCTTTTATAGTCAAAAGATCTTTACATATTGCTTAAAGTCTTGGCCGACTTACTTTGTTAACTTATCCTATTTGAGTGTCAGTACATCAGATACAACATGTATCTATGTATACAACTTGTTAACTAAGCAAAATGGAGTAAGATATTATCTACCGTATATTGTTGACCAAAATACAATAAATATCTTTTCGATCTTATCCTTTCAGCAGCAGAGTGTTCACTATCAGCAGGAACAACTTATCACTATCAGCAGAATCCATCAGCAGAGTGCTAAGCCTATCAGCAGAGTCATTTATCACTATCAGCAGAATCCATCAGCAGAGTGAAATGTTCTATCATCAGGAACATCATTATCAGTAGAAACCGTTTTGCACTAGCAGCAGAATTACACTTAGAGTATTTCTTGGATTAGAACCCGATATTAAACATCTTGAGTATTTAATTCCCAACAATCCTCCCCTAAACATGTGAATCCTTTCAAACATGTTTCTGAATTAAATCTTGGATTGAAGATCTTTCAAACACTTATGTTCTTCAAGATTGAATATCTTCTCAGTAATTCATCTACTTTGCTCTTCTTTGACTTTTACAATATCAAAACATATTGAACCAATCTTGGACTAAAAGATGGTGCAATTTCCTTGGATGAAGGAATTATAAGAGGCAATGATGCTGTGTATCTTGGATGCTTGTTTCAACAAGTGAAATCATCTAACCAGCATGTCTTTGAAGTGAAATTGAAACCTTTCTTCGTTTGATCTAGATAGAACTTTCTCCTTTGGAATGTTCTTGTCATTTTCAACCTCCTCATCATCTTGTATGCTATTGTCTTCTCCTTCCTTTTATTGGATTATCTTCCTTTTCTGGGCCATTATTTCCTCCCCTGAGATTGTTACCTCCCCTGAAGCAAATAACTTTTGTTTCCTCCCCTTGTTTGGAAGATCTCACTATGTACCAAAATATCTTTCCTTATTATCTGATCCAGCAAATAGAACTTGTTGTCAGACAATATTGTACATGAAGCCATCAATTCCTTAAGAGTTTAAGTTACTGCCCTCATCACTTCTAGGTGTGTTAACTCCTATGAGAGGTGAATCAGTGGACATTTCGATTCATGATCCTTCAATGGATGGTTTTTGTGAATCCTTGAAAATCCTTTTAAGAAATCATTTAACTTAGTAGTATGTTCATGATTTTAGAATTGAAAAATCATACTACTTTCAACCATTTTGAAGAAATCAAGTGTATAACAGACACTTAATTAACATTTCGGTTTAAAGCAACCTCTGGTTGTGTGAGAACCAATGTTTTTCAGTTATAAATAACTGTCTGTGTGCAGATAAACTCATTCAAAGAGCTTTCCTGACAGGGTTTCCAGCTCATAGTAATTGTTGCCTCTAACACAAGTGTTAAATTCACTTTTACTAGCTGTTCTTTCTATCAGATGTCCTCAGACTTGCACATTATACTTAAAAGTATAAAATGATAGAAAGTGAGTTGCATCAGTTACTATCTGATCAACTAAGTCATCAATTCAATGTGAAATATCATAACTCGATTTCAAGAAAGAAGTTTTAAGGAGCTTTAAAGTCCCAAACTCAGTCCATCATAAATCTATTATGGTCAGCAGCTAATATCTCAATTCTGTTGTTTCCATTTCACTTGAAAACATCCTTTGTGTTTACATATTCATACCTGAAATTGTTAGTCTAAAACCAAAAGAACAATGTACAAAGTACTTGTCTTGCATTAGTATAATCATAAGACCAACTATATGAATAACACAATTTAATTTTGTACTAGCAGCACCTTGTGTGCTCAGCAGTACCTTATGATACATTAGCAGTACCTTATAAATCAGTAGCAACAACAAAAATTTATTTACAAAAACACATCATATTGAAAATTTAAAGATTAAGCATTCCAATACTTGCTACCAAGTACTGAAACCTTGAAACATCAAAAGCTTTTGTTAGCAGATCTGCAAAATTATGTTCTGAAGCAATTTTAAGAACTTGAATTAATCTTTTCTCATTGCAGTCTCTTATAAAGTGATGTCTAATTTCAATGTGTTTTGTTTTAGAATGTTGCACTGGATTTTTAATAATACAAATTGTACTACTATTATCAATATGTATAACAGTGTTTAAGAAATTGTACCTATAATCAAGGAGTTGGTTTTGAAGCCATAGAACTTGACTAGAGCAACTTGCAGCAGCTATGTATTCAGCTTCAGTTGTTGAATTTGCCACACTTGTTTGCTTCTTACACTGCCATGAGACAAGTCTACACCCAAGGAATTGACATCCTCCAGTTGTTGACTTTCTGTCCAAGCTAGCACCAGCATAATCACTATCCGAATATGCTACCAAGTCAAAAGGAGATTCCTTTGAATACCATAGACCCAACCTTGGTTGACCCTTGAGATATCTAAAAATTCTCTTGACTGCAGTTAAATGAGAAACCTTTGGAGTAACTTGAAATCTTGCACAAACACAAACAGGAAACATGATATCAGGTCTAGATGATGTAAGGTACATCAAAGAGCCTATCATAGATCTGTAATTGTGTACATCTACATTTTCTCCATCTTCATCTTTCAGAAGGTGCTTCTCAGATTCCATTGGTGTGCTTGCTATTTTTGAATCAGCAAATTGAAATTTTCTAAGTATCTCTGCAACATATTTGTCTTGACTAATAAATATGCCTTCAGATGATTGCTTAACTTGCAAACCCAAAAAGAATGTAAGTTCTCCCATAGAACTCATCTGAAACTTATCTTTCATTAGCTTCTCAAATTCTAAACACATATCTTTCCTAGTAGATCCAAAGATAATGTCATCCACATACACCTGCACTAACAGAAGATCCTTCTTGTGCTGTTTGATGAAAAGTGTCTGATCAATCTTTCCTCTTTGAAATCCATTTTCTAATAAGTAGGAAGCTAGTGTTGCATACCAAGCTCTTGGTGCCTGATGAAGGCCATAGAGAGCTTTCACTACTCTGTACACTTTGTTTGGATTTAATGGGTCAATGAAGCCTGGAGGTTGTGAAACATACACCTCTTCTCCAATTTCATCATATAAAAATGCACTTTTGACATCCATTTGGTAGACTGTGAAGCCTAAAAATGAAGCATAAGCTAGAAACAGCCTAATTGCCTCAATCCTTGCTACTGGAGCATAAACTTCATCATAATCTATCCCTTCTTCTCGTGTGTACCCTTGTGCTACTAATCTAGCTTTGTTCTTGATCACAATTCCTCTTTCATCCCTTTTGTTCTTAAAAACCCATCTAGTGCCAATTACCTTCACACCTGTAGGTAAATCAACTAGCACCCAAACCTTTTGTATCTTGAACTGAAGAAGCTCTTCTTGCATAGCCTCTAACCAGCTTGAATCATCTAGGGCTGTAAGAATATTCTTTGGTTCAGCTTGTGAGAGAAAACATACAAACAAGCAAGAGTTTAAAAGCTCATGCTGTTTTGAAGCATAAAGGGCATCAAGAAGCCCTTGTTGGTCTGAAGACTTCAATTGTTGTCTTGTCTTCACACCTGACTGTATATCTCCAATCACATGTTCCAGGGAATGAACTTTGTGAATTCTTGATTGTGGTGTAGTAGGAACTTGATAATTTGATGGAAGATTGTTGAAATCCACCTCATTATCTGAAAATTCTGCTTCTTTTGTTTCTGAAGGGCCAGCAGAGTCATTTGGCCAAACAACAGAATCAGTAAGCTTATCAGCAGAGTCATCAGCAGAAACAGATACACTACCAGCAGCAATACTACCAGCAGAAACACTTTGTTGTTCCTGAGTTCCATATTCTTTACTTTCATCTTCAACACCTTCTTTAGCTTTACTAGAAGAAGATTCATCAGTTGTCGAAGTTGATTCCACAATTGAACTTGACCATATTGGCATTATCACATCATTTTGATCTTTCTCTAACTCTGCCTCATTTGTTGTATTTGAACCTGCAAAATCATTAGTTTTTGCAACAAAAGGCACATAATTCATTGAATTTGTTAGATACTCTAGATCAAATAGCCATTTTGGTCCTTGACCTTCTACATTGGATTTGTTTTCTAAAAACTCCACATGTAGATTTTCTTCTACGATTTCTTTTCTTGTGTTGTAAACTCTAAATGCTTTGCTATTAAGAGAATAACCAACAAAGAAACCTTCATCTGCCTTACCATCGAATTTTCCTAAATGGTCTAAGGTATTGAGAATTGTCACATGACATCCAAAAGGTCTAAGAAATCCTATTGCAGGAGTTCTACCATTAAAAAGTTCATATGATGTCTTATTGTGAGGCTGCACAACTAAAACTCTATTTTGAACATAACAAGCAGTGTTGACTGCCTCAGCCCAAAAATTTATTGGTAGCTTAGAATCAGCTAACATTGTTCTAGCAGCTTCAATTAGTGTTCTATTCTTTTTTTCAGCTACACCATTCTGTTGTGGTGTTCTAGCAACACTAAATTCTCTTCGAATACCTTTTTCTTTGCAGAAGTCATCCATAACTCTATTCTTAAACTCTGTCCCATTATCACTTCTAATGACTTTCACTTTCTTGCTTACTTGGTTTTCTATCTGTGTAATGAAGTCCTTAAGGATGCTTGATGTTTCATCCTTAGTGGCTAAAAAGAAAACCCATGTAAATCTACTATAGTCATCAGTAATAACTAGACAATATCTCTTATGCATTATGCTCATTACTGAAACAGGTCCAAATAAGTCCATATGTAGCATAAACAAAGACTGATTGATAGAGTTAAAAATCTTGGGCTTACAAGTGGCTTTGTGTTGTTTGCCTTTTAGACAAGCAATGCATGTTTGATCATTTTCAAATCTTTTGTGAGGTAAACCTCTTACCAAACCATTCTTAACAATTTTATTTATGGTTTTGAAGTTAATATGACCAAGCCTTCTATGCCATAACATTGATTCATCCAATGTGGCCTTTGTAACAAGACAAGTTAAATTCTTTTTAGGGATAATATTATTCATGTCTACACTGTACATATTTCCCTTCCTAGGAATTCTAAGAAGTACTTGACTTTCATCAGGCATCTTAAAATCAGGAGAAAGTACAAGACATTCAGTCTCACAGAAAAGAACATTATTCTTTTTGTCACACATTTGTGAAACACTAAAAAGATTATAATTTAGCTCTTTTACATAGTACACATCTTCAAAATCTAAATTTCCGGTTTTGATTGTACCTTTACCAGAAATTTTGCCACGAACACCCCCTCCAAAGGTAACATATCCTCCATTGAAAGCTTCAAAATCTGAGAGATAAGACATGTTGCATGTCATGTGCCTTGAACATCCACTATCTGAGTATCCTTGATCTTCTTCCTGATCATTTGAATGTTCCTGCATATAAATAAGAGTGTTAGTTTCTTTTGGGGATCCAAGCCATTACAGACTTGGATCTGCCTCTTGCATCAATATAATTGAATCTTTTGAGGATAGTTGATGCAACATTTGATTTAAGAATCCAACATGCTGAGGCCTTAACAGCATTTGCCCTTTTTCCCTTATCAGCAGGAACTGATTGCTTAGCAGCAGAAACTGCTAACTTTTCAATTCTACCCTTTGGTCTCCAACTTTGTTTATGGACCACTAATTTTGATTGAATGGGACTTAGAACAGTTGTAGGTGCATGTTTGAAAAAAGTTTTTGCACCCTTAGCTGTTGATTTTGGGTTAATAGTCATAAATGGTCGAGCAGCAGGAACAAATTTTCTAGCAGCAGGATCATTTGGTCTATCAGCAGGATCAGATTTTGAGATAGACTTGTTTTTTACTACACTGGGGTTTGATTTCTTAGAACTAAAGTGAAAGTGAGATTTAGGTGTTTTCCTTTTGAGGTTCACTCTATGGTTTTCATACCCAGTTACCCATTGGTTGCAGAAAGCTGCAGGATGGTCAAAACTACCACATATGTAACAAGCTTTATTATAAAAAGCAAAGTCATCACCTAATTGGTTAGACTTGAGGTTGTTCCAATTCCTTTGGTTACCTCTGGGCTTGTTGGTGGTTCTATATTGCTCACAATATCTAACTGGTTGCCTATCATGCTTAAAGTTTGATTTAGGCCTATCAGTATTGTGTTTGACTACCTTAGGAACCTTTGTTCCAACTTTCTTAACCACTTTAGGTTTAGACATAACATGTTCTTCTTCATCATCATCACTATCAGTTGTACAATCTTCAACAACTATAGTTTCTCCTTTCTTAGCAAAGGACACCTTGTCCTGATAAAGTAAAGTTTTATCTAAACTTTTACTTATCTTTGCTACCTTAAGACTCTTACTAGTCTTAGAACCATATTCCATGATTGGTTCTTGAAACTCAGCTAAACCTGTATGTGCTAGGTCAACACCTGGAGGTGAAGGAACACCTCTATATGGTGGAGGGACAGTTTTGTAACCTACACCTGAATTAGCTTTATCAATTACCTGAGCTTCCCAAATCTTATTCATTCCTTCTGAGGCATGTGCTAAAGTATCTATAGTAACCCTAAAATTTTCTTTTTCAGTTTTGACTTCAGATAACTGTCTACTTTGATCATTAAGTAGTTCATCTCTAAATGCTATTCCTCTTTTTAAAGCATTTAAGTCATCAGAAAAAGTAGATTCATTTTTTTATAATGTTGGATCTGTTTTTCTAGAACTCCTACACACCTCTTATGATTAGCTAAATTATGAAGGGCATCAATTAACTCTTCTCTAAAAGCATCAAATCTCTTTTTAATGTCTTCATAATTTTTAAGATTAGGACATGAATTAGTACAAGTAGGAATGGTATCTACCTCTGAATCAGAAGAAGCCATTAGAGCAAATTAGTAGCCATAAGAGCAGCATTTAGTGGTGCATCCTCTTCAGTAGCCATAGAGCTCCAATCATATCCAATACCATCAATAGCCAGCATAGCCTTTGGCTCTTCCACCAGTACTTCCTTATTCCTTTCTTGTTTATACCAAGTGTTCCTATTATCCTGCTTCCTTGGCTTCTACATTCTTTAGCAAAATGTCCCAACCTATGACAGTTAAAACATTCCACTTTCTTCTTATCGAACCCAGCAGTATCATTACCATTTATGGTAATTTGCTTTCCAGTTTTCTGCCAAAACTTCTTAGCCCTCATGCTAAGTAAAGCAACTTGCCACTTAATATCCATCTCTTCCAAATCATCACCATCTACCTGCTCAAGGTCTTCATGATTTAAAGGAGAACCACTAGCTTGACTGGTTATAAAGGCATAAAATGTTGGATCTCCAAGTCCAGCAATATCCTTTTGTAAACTAGTAGAAGGACCACCATAAGTAACACTAGAAACACTTTCAACTTCATCTACCTCCTCTGAATGACTAACACTAGGAACTGATAAGAGTGCAGCATTCCCAGAACTAGTACCATAATTTCCACCTCTCTTTAGACTTTGTTCAACAATTTTAAAGTTGTTGAACAAATCATTAAGCTTCATTGTTTCAATTTCTGGTTTGTTCATCCAGACAATAACATGAGTATGAAAATCACCAGGTAGACTTTTCAAGAACTTCATGTTGAGATCTTCCTTCTCAGTCTCAACACCCAACACAGCTAACTGACTGACAAGCTTGTGTAGTCTTGAAAATAGTTTGTCAAGAGACTCATTACTAAAAGCAGTAAAGTTTTCAAATTGATGCTTTAGTAAAGTCTTCTGTGTCTTTTTGGTAGTTTCATTACCACCAAACCATGCACAAATCTCTTCAAAAAGAGTTTTTGCATCAAGATATTTGTTAAAAGATAGCATTTGCTCACCAGGAATGGTCATAAGCAACAAGTTTCTTGCTTTCTGATCATTTCTCTTCTGTATCTTTTCATCATTGGAGACTGGTCCAGTATTTCTTTTTCTAACTGTCTTCCCTTCAACAAGAACATCTGAATAGCCTAAAGTGAAGGAATCACCATACTGAATTATGTCCCAAAGAGCATAATCTTGAACCATAAAATATTGCTCAACTCTCATACTCCATAACTCAAACTCATTGGGTTTGATCATGGGCAACTTTGCAGCAACATTGGTTTGAACATCTTGTACATCCATTTCTTGTTTCTTCTAAAAACAACAATATCAGCCTGGCTCTGATACCACTTGCTAGGAACCTGGACACACGATTAAGGTGGTTAAACCTTGTGACTTTGTGTGTATGATATGTTGTGTTAAAATGATTAAGTGCGCGGAATTCACTCAATCAAACTTAGAAGGTTGTGAATGTTATGGAAATGGAATTGTTATGTTTGTTAGTTAGCAATGAACACATAAAGATTATCACCAAACGATTCAATATTATTAAAGATAATAATACGAGTGATCTTGAACTATCACTAGGGTTACAACCTTGAATCTTATGTTTCTATCACTTTTGATATATTTGTGTTTGTTCTAACAGTTATGAATGTTCTAACATATGCATGGACTAACTCTTAACACACTTGACAACTACTAACACTAATATCACTAGTCTAAGATCTCTTTTATAGTCAAAAGATCTTTACATATTGCTTAAAGTCTTGGCCGACTTACTTTGTTAACTTATCCTATTTGAGTGTCAGTACATCAGATACAACATGTATCTATGTATACAACTTGTTAACTAAGCACAAGGAGTAAGATATTATCTACCGTATATTGTTGACCAAAATACAATAAATATCTTTTCGATCTTATCCTTTCAGCAGCAGAGTGTTCACTATCAACAGGAACAACTTATCGCTATCAGCAGAATCCATCAGCAGAGTGCTAAGCCTATCAGCAGAGTCATTTATCACTATCAGCAGAATCCATCAGCAGAGTGAAATGTTCTATCAGCAGGAACAGCATTATCAGTAGAAACCGTTTTGCACTAGCAGCAGAATTACACTTAGAGTATTTCTTGGATTAGAACCCGATATTAAACATCTTGAATATTTAATTCCCAACACAGTTTGGAGCAATGCTATTGGTCGAGCCACATCATCATGTAAATCCTACGGCTGATAATCATGGATTGGAGATCAAGGAAGATTTAAGGGTCAGGATTGAAAGATGAAGCCCCTGGAAGCTTCTGCTTATGGCTATAAATAGCCTTCTTCAGTCACGAATTGGGGGTGTTAGTTAGAGTTAGGCTTTAGGAGTAGGAGTAGTATAGTGTAGTTCTAGCTTATTGTAATCCTCAACATTCAGTAGTTTTCAAATTAATGTAATCCAGTTTCGGTTCAATGAAATTTCAATTTCCCTTTTAAATTTCTTTGTCAAAGCTTTCATTAAATGTTATCAAACTGTTTTAAACTTCTTTTTCTGTTACATAAGCTCATATAAGCTTCTGAAAGCTTATGTTGAAAATTAGTTTGTTAAAGTCTGCTTAAATCTCAAGTTTACAAAAAATCTCAAAAAGTCAACTCAGGTCAAAGGTACTGTTCATCTGCTTAAATTAGTGCTTATTTGTGTTTAACTGCTTATTTAGCTTACTAGTGTTGATTTATTACCTTATTACTTGTTTTCAGCTACTAGTTCTCATCATTGCTTATTTTTCCATTTTTTTTTAGTCATTTTAGCTTAATTTAGTTTAAGCTGAATTTAGTGCTTGTAGATTGCTTATTAGTTGATATAATAGTTAGAAAATCAGTGGTTAATGAGTTTTATAGTTTAAATTGATAGGTTGTAGTGTTAAATTTTCAAAACAGTTTTAAAAAGGGTTGTTTGGAATGGTGACTGTTAGGGCTATATCAGCTATTTCACTGTTCATTTGGTCACTTGAGATACTTGATCTTGCTTAATATAGGTAATATAAGCTGTTGGTAGGATCTTATAAGCTGTTATGAAAGCTTTAGAGGTTTTGAACCCATAGGTGCAATATTAGACACTCAACTGCTATAATAAGCTCAGTATAAGCTGAGTTTGATTTTGTGGTAACTTTTGGTTTAGTTTGGTGCAAATCAATATTCTAAGTAAGACTGCAAGCTTGGGTATCATTTCATTAGGTTTTACAAAGATTTGAGTTCAAAACACATTACTGCTGCAACAGAGAACTTTGTGCAGACCCTGCACCATATATGCTTTTCTCAGCTTCTTTTATCCCTTGCAACTGATTATTTACTTGTGCTTATTGCCTAGATTTTGGTTTGCTAGTAGCTTATAGTTTAGGCTTTTAGATTTTGAGTTTGATTTTCTCTCAGAAGCTTATTAGATAGCTTATTTTTGGTCTGCAAACTCCCTAATTAAGCATTGTTCTGAGCTGCATCAGTTTTAGTCCCTAGCATCATCTGATCTTGGCTTAAATTGAATAAGCAATTGAGAGTGAAATTTGGGCATTTTGGGTTTATAAGTAGTCTGTTATATAAGCTTGTAGAATTAGCTTTTGGTTTCCCCTGATTTACTTTTGTCTAGCTTATAGAATGGATTAAAGTAGGTTGATAAGCCATTTTGTTTCGGTCCTATCTTTGCATCTGCATAGCTGCTTATTGGCTTAATTCATGTGCTTATCTGGTCTTATTCAGATGTTTTAAGCTTAATATAGTGAGTTAAACTGTATTTGAGCTTTTGATGAATTTTAGTGCTAAAGTGCTTATTTTAAGTGCTTTGGGTTTAGCAAAGTTCCTATTTCATTTTTCATAGTTTCTAAATATCATTTAAGATTTTACTGCAAAGTTTTATATTTTTCCAAATCAGTTTACTATTTTTAAATCATTTAATTAGTTTCTTTTAGTTTTAAATTCATAAAAAATAAAATAAAAATCAAAAAAATATAATTCTTTTTCCTAAAAATTTCTTTTATCATTTAGAATGTAGGAAAATTATTTTCATGCCCGTAGGATTAGTAGTGCTTCAAATTCACTTTTTATTTTGCGCTCATACGTAGTTTTTGATTTGCTAAAAATAAAGTTTATAATTGTCATTAACAAAATATAGCAAAGATCGTAAAATATAAATAACGTTTTTTTGACGATATTTTTATTAACAATCTCCCCCTTTTTGTTGAGAACAAAACATAAAGTTTATTTTTAAGCATTGAGATAAGTAGAGTGCAAGACTTTTAAAAAATATAGATTAAACTAGTTTTATGCATTTTTTTTTAAATCAATTTAGAAATTTTAAATTGTATAAAACATGTGATGTATGAGTTGAATATTATCTCCCTCTTTTTGTCGAAACAAAAAGAAGAAATGCGTAGCGGAATGTAGTGCAAGGCGTTGGCCAAATATAATGATGCATGGATTTTGAGTGCTTGAATAGCTCCCCCTTGGACATTACTCCCCCTAGTTGGGGTGCCAAGTATATGATGCATGATTTAAGAATGCTACAAAACAAATGTTAGTGCTTGATTAGCTCCCCCTTGGACAATACTCTCCCTAGTTGGGGTGCCAAGTATATGTTGCATGAATTAAGAATGCTACAAAACAAAGGTTAGTGCTTGATTAGCTTCTCCTTGGACAATACTCCCCCTAGTTGGGGTGCTAAGTATATGATGCATGAATTAAGAAAGCTACAAAAACAAAGGTTAGTTGATAAATAGTTCAAACCAACCAAGTGTAATGATGCATTAATAATGAGTGCTACAAAACAAAGGTTAGTGATAATAGTTCAAACCAACCATATAATGTACAATAAGTGATCATAATCAACACACAAACATCTTTCATTTGAAAATTATTTGTGACAAAAGTCACAAATGAAGATGCTACAAAGGAAATAAATAGAAAATAAATTAGAAAGACATAGAATCCTAGAATAAAAATCCTAAAAAAAATAACTTAAAAAAGAAAAATCCTAAGATATAAATCTCCTATCTATTGAGGAGGGTGAGAAAGAGCGTTGAGGTGCTCAAGGATGTGGTTTAAGATGAATCTCATCTCGTTTTGTAACTCATGAACCAAAATGTTGGTTCTTTGAGTGAGATGAGCGGTTCGTTCGCACATGGGGCAACCATGGCGAGGGAAGTTTGGTGGTAGGGTAGGTTCGTTTGTTGGTGGTGGTGGAACATAAGTTGATTGGTGGTTGGGATTTGGTGGAGACATGATGGATGAAAGCAAAGTGGATTGTAGATCCATTGCTTTATGGAGGTGAGAATCCACCATGTTGGAAATGGCATAGAGGCGGTGAAGTTCCTCATTGATATGACCTTGAGTTTGTGGAGGGTCAATCCACATTGACTCGTCAATGCCTTGAAGTGTGGAGGTTGGTGAGAAAGGTTGAGGTTGAGGTTGCTGAGGTGGTGGAGCTTGATCTCCGTATAAAGGGCCATGAATTTCCCTATAAATAGGGTGGAAGAGTAATGGTTATTGTTGTGAAGATTCAAAAGGTAATGGTGGTGGATTGGTGGATCTTGGAGGTAGGTCTTCCAAGGTTTCTAGGTAGGGGTGTGGAGAGGTTGGTGGTGTGGCAAACAACTCTATAGGTTGGAGTTTTAGGGATCTTGGAGGTGATGGTGATCTTGGTATTTGAGATGGTGCGGGAGGTAGAGTGGTGGCCACTGGTGTTTTAGTTGGTGGTGGCGTTGTGATGATTATTGGTGAAGGTGTTGGAGTGGACAAGGTAAGGAAATTTTCATCATTGATTAGGGATGAGATGTTTAGTGGTGATGAGTCTGATGATGAAGAATTGAGCTTGACAAAGCAACATGGTCTGACACTCATCCTGGCAGTTCTCCTAGGTGGTCTTGTTAGGGGATGAAGGGTTGTTTGACTTTGTCATAGTGTAGAAAATGGTTGAGATATGCAAAAATGCTACTAGAAATGGTGGTGAAGGTGTGAGAAATGATCATCCTAAAGTTTCCAATTTATAGAATCCAAGATTTATGGAAGAGTGTGTTTGGATTTGATGTTAAACCATACAAAATGGTGGTTTCTAATGATTTAAAAGTGGAAGGGAAGGTTGTCAAATCATGAAAGTCATTCCAATGGGATTGAGTTGAGTGAAATGGAGAAGATATGTAGTCATTTCATAGTGGTGAGTGGGAAATCTTATGATGTGATTGATCCACGGATGGCAAGGAACCATTTTGAGGGATCCTTGCTTGGTGGAGAAAGGTAACTTGAGTGGAAATTTGAAATTTCAAGTTTTGGTGGGAAATAGTTTTCCTATTGGTATAACTAAGCTAAGATGATCCTAATATGAGGTATTATCAATAAAAGTATCCTAATAACAAGAATGAGTGAACGAAGGTGCGGGATTAAACAAAAATTTAAAAATATAGCTGTTAAATGGCGGAACCAAATGATAACACAGGCGGAACCAAGAATTTGGTTCCGCCTGATCCGTCAGGCAATTTTTAGCGGCACCAAAAATTTGGACGGACGGAACCAAATTTTTAGTTCCGCCCAATCCGCCAATCAAAAAAAGTAAACCGAGGCAATATTTGAACCCCCGAACCCCATTCAAATCCCGTAAATTTTCCTAAAACATGTGTAATTAATTAGTTGTGATTGGAAAATAACAATAAAACAGGTAATAATACATGTAAGGTTATAGATCAAACCGGGGCTAATGATATTACTAATAATGTGAGTTATGCCAAACAGTGGCTTAAGGATAGAAAATTGATAACATCATAATGTTATCTCCCTGCATGACAATGTTAGTTCATATAATTGTTCAACGATAAGTTACAATCCTACAATAAAAATTTCATCACACATCATTGTTAGAAATACGTGTACCAAACACTGATGAAACCTCTCATTGCCTATCTAGTTTCGTGTTCATCTTTGTTAAGAATCTCCCGATGCACTTGAACATCCCTCTCATTTGCTTGAATTCTTCCGATTGATTGTCAATGGCCGGAAGTTGTGTCATGTATTCGAGAGGTGGAAGCCTAGAATTTGGAAGTCCATCATCCTCGCTCATAGATGATGATGATGAGGAAGTAGGTGGATGAGGGCATTTTCCTTGTGTTTTAGCTACTCTCTTGTCACTCAAAGGTACAAATATGTGATTGACAAGGGAGTAGTCGGGGCAAAAACCTCTAGCATTTGGAGGGATAGGTGCAAAGGCTCTAAAAAGACGGGTGAGAAGCATCCCGTATAGAAGAACGGTGGCTCCTAACATTGTTATGTCCGCCATCCTTTTGGTGACATAGTAGGCAAGGTTGAAAGGTTGATGAGTTGACAAGCTATAAAGCATGTAGCATAGGCAAGCATTGATATGGTCTCGATTTCCTATGGTGCATAAGACATTGGCTCTAAGTATTTCTTCGCACTTTTTGAATTGTGGCCTAAGTTCATTTAGCTCCATGCCAAATGGGTCTCCGTTGACTATATTTCCTTGGCGGGTTGTTCTAGTGTTTGGAAGTTCTAGGAAGGAAGAGATGGTCTCGGATTATCTCTTTTGGAACCAAAGGAGTGTCGTACGGAGGCATACGATCAACAATAGAATCAAGGATTGATAAAGACCATTTTATCCGAGTAAAGGCAAGTACCTTCACATGGAATTCCAAGGACTTCTGCAAATTGATTTAGAGGAATGTTGAAGTCAGTTTGATTGACTTTGAATTGGATAGAGATGAGACCATAATCATTTGTGGTGAGGATAACACTAGCATAAAACTCTAATACAAATCTAGGACATATTGGTTCGTTAATGTCCAAGAGGCCATCAAAGTGAATGGTCGCTAGTTCTTGGCAAATATTGGTTCCTTCTAGAAAGGAAGGGTCTATGGTTCTACCCTAGTGAACATATCTTTTCTCTAGGGCCTTAAAGATTTTTACTTGTGCCGGGTGTAAGTCCCTTTGTTTTATGGTGTTTTGGAAGGTAGTTTAGGGTATCCATGTGGTCGTAGAAGGTCGCGGGAGGCATGATTGTTCCTAGATACAAAAATTACATAGTTTAGTTAAAACTAACGAGAGTTTAGATATAATGTTCTAGTGTGTGCCTATATGAGGACAATGTGGAGGTGTAGTTATCTCGACTTTTTTTTTTAATGCATAAAAATTTCATTTAGCAAATTTTATAACAAAACGAGAGATAACCCAAACGCTCTTAATTCAATGTAGCTTCAATTGAATGTACCCGAAAATACATATTAGTTATGTATTTCCTTTAGCATTCAAGAGACATTATGCAAATGATGTTTTAAACATAACGTTTTTATTTGTATGAACAATGTGAAAAATCATTTTTCCTAATAGTGAGAAGCTTTTTACAAAAAAAATTGACATGGGGTTTTTCGTGAATTATGATAATGTCTTACAATATGCAATTTCTAACTAAGGGAAACATGATTAGTTATGTAATTTAACAAATGTACTTCATGATTTTTTAAAAAAGATGCATAATCCCCATGTTTTGGTTTTGTGCAAGAAATAGAAACCCTAGACTCAGATCAGGAGTGTAAATATAGTTGGGAAACTTACAGTGTGGATTAGAGCACAAATTTGTTGAAGGAGAATGCCTAAAATTCTGAGAATGGTGTGCTATGGGGCGAGTTTGAGTTACTTGTGTATTGTGAGAATGAGAAAAGGAGTGTTTGTTTAATATATTTAAAAACCAACCCAGGAACCCAAGGATGGGGCGGAACCAAATATTTGGTTCCGTCCTTGTTGTCGAAGGGTTCCTTGGAACAGTTTTGGGTTTTGGTCATTTTTGTCGTGTTTGGTTAATCTAAGGTTTTAACTACAAATTTGGTTCAATTAATCATAAACCAAGTCTAAGAAGATTAAATGATTCTCTCTTAAGAGGTTTCGTTAGGATATCGGCAATGTTTTCTTCTGAGGATACTTTCTCAATTGAGATGTTTCCTTTTTGAACATTGTCGCGAAGAAAGTAATGACGGATTTCTATGTGTTTGGTTCGAGCATGTTGGACTGGATTTTTACTAAGATCGATAGCTCCTTTGTTGTCGCAAAGAATAGGGACGTCGTTGAGTTGAATTCCATTGTCAACGAGAGCTTGTTTCATCCACAGAGCTTGTTGACATGCTTTTCCTGCTGACACGTACTCGGCTTTGGTTGTTAAGATTGCTATAGCCATTTGTTTCTTTGCAAACCATGAGGTAAGACAATGCCCAACAAAAGTACAAATACCACTTGTACTTTTTCTATCGACATAGTCACCAGCATGGTCTGAGTCGGCATACACTATGGTTTCAACACCCGTTCCTTTGGGATACCATAATGATAAGTGTGTAGTACCTTTAATGTATCTAAATATTCATTTTACGGCTTCAAGATGGGATGTTTTAGGATCTTCTTGAAAGCGAGCACATAGACAAACACTAAACATAATGTCGGGTCTACTAGCCGTGAGATAGAGTAGGCTACCAATCATTCCTCTATATTTAGTGTTGTCTGCGGATTCACCTTCTTCATCCTTGGTGAGTTTAGTTTCCAAGGACATAGGTGTTTTCATAGGTTTGGAGTCTTCAAGACCAAATTTCTTAAGCATATCTTTTATGTATTTAGATTGGTTAAAGAATATCATATCTTCTAATTGTTTTATTTGAAGGCCTAAGAAAAAGTTTAGTTCTCCCATCATACTCATTTCAAACTCGTCATGCATGAGTTTTGAGAAATCGTCGCATAACTCTTGACAAGTTGATCCGAATATGATGTTATCCACATATATTTGAACTATATATGATAATATGTGATCCCTTTTTCTTAGTGAAAAGAGTGTTGTCTACTAGTCCCAGGGTATACTTATGTTCAACTAGGAATGTCTTAAGTCGATCATACCATGCTTTTGGTGCTTGCTTAAGTCCGTATAAAGCCCTTTTAAGTTTGTAGTCATGATTTGGTTTTTCAAAGTCGGCAAAGCCGGGAGGTTGTGCAACATACACTTCCTCATTTATGAAACCATTAAGAAATGCACTTTTGACATCCATTTGAAAAAGTTTAAAGTCATGTGCACATGCATATGCAAGTAATATTCTAATTGACTCGAGCCTAGCAACCGGAGAAAAAGTTTCGTCGTAGTCAATACCTTCTTGTTGATTGTAGCCTTGAGCTACTAGCCTAGCTTTGTTTCTAGACACTACACCATTTTCATCCATTTTATTTCTAAAGACCCATTTTGTTCCAATTATGGTTTGACATTTTGGTTGAGGAACTAATGTCCAAACATCATTTCTAACAAATTGGTTTAATTCTTCTTGCATTGCTATGACCCAAGATTCATCTTTCATAGCCTCATTTATAATTTTGGGTTCAATGGTTGAAACAAAACAAAAGAAGTTACTTTGGTTTTGGACTTTTGATCTTAAGGTTCTTTCATTAATTTCTCCTATGACATTATCTAATGGATGACTTTTAGATTCTTTGACATTTACAATTTCTCTATTTAAAGGTTCATCTTCCTTGTCATTATCTAGATTCTCTTGGTTTTCAACCATTTGACTTTCAACTAAGTCATCATCTACCAAAGGTGATGTCTTAGAGGGAGGTGGACTTTCGTCAAATGTTACATTCAACGATTGCTCGACTCTTAAGGTTTCTTTGTTCAAAACAATATAGGCTTTACTATTTTGAGAATATCCAAGGAACACACCTTCATAAGACTTTGGGTCAAATTTGGTGAGATAATCCTTAGTGTTTAGAATGAAACACTTGCTTCCAAAAACTCTAAAGTATCCTAATGTAGGCTTTTTGCCTCTATATAGCTCATATGGAGTTTTATTCAAAAATGGTCTTATTAAAGCTCTATTTAGGATATAGGTGGATGTGTCAACGGCGTTACACCAAAATTTTTGTGGTATGTTTTGTTCATTTAGCATTGTTCTACTCATTTCTTGGAGAGTAAGGTTTTTACGTTCTACTACACCATTTGACTGAGGAGTACGCGGAGCTGAAAAGTTATGTGTTATGCCATTAGCATCACAAAAAGCTCCAAATTGGGTTTCATTATCAAATTGACAACCATGGTCTGTTCTAATTGACACAATACTACTTCCTAGTTGATTTTGAATTTTCTTACTAAGAATTTCAAATTTACCAAAAGCTTCATTTTTACTTTTCAAAAATTTAGTCCAAGTGTATCTTGAATAATCATCTACTATGACCAAAGTGTAGAAGTTACCTCCATAACTTTGTATAGCGGATGGACCAAATAAATCCATATGCAAAAGTTCTAGACACCTAGATGTGGACACCATATTTTTAGCCTTATGGCTATTATGAACTTGTTTCCCAATTTTGCAAGCATCACAAAAGTGTTGGTCATATTTCAACTTGGGTAGGTTCCTAACGAGTTTCTTAGATGATAGAGATTGGATGAATCTCATATTGGCGTGGCCTAAGCGTCTATGCCAAAGAGTTGAGTTGTTGTCTAGAGAGGTGAGGCAAAATTTATCTTTAGATGTTTTATCTATTTTCATAACGTATACGTTATTTTCAAAATACCTTTACCTATGGTTATACCGTATTTTAGTATTTTACTTCCGTTTTCACTAAAAAGGACGTCATACTTTTTACGGCATAGTTGGCTAATGCTAAGTAAGTTAAATCCTAGGTTATCAACATGAGCAACATCATCAATAGAGAGAGAGTCATGAGAGATAGTACCTTTTCTGACGATTTTGCTTTTTAGCTTGCTACCAAAAGTAACATTACCTCCGTCATATTATTGGTAGGTAGAGAAAAGACTCTTGTTTCCCGTCATATGCCTTGAACACCTGCTATCTTTTATCCACTCGTCTGGTTGCAAACCGACTTTCAAGCATACCTAAGTTATAGAAAAACTCAAGCATTAGGTCCCCAATATCTCATGGGTCCAGTTTGGTTAAACATCCCATTAACTTGAATCATGTATGGGAATGGTGGATATGGGTTCCATGGCATGTAGTTTGGACTTTGATAATGTAACCACCGGTAAATTTCCACTATAATTAATAACAATTAATTATATATTAATCTCCGTCACTATTTCTAATTGCCATTTTTACGGGAAAATTTAAACTTTTCTTTATTATACTATACTCACGACCAACACAAGATTAGGATAAGTCTACATATTTTATATCAACTATTGTCACTTTGTTATTTTTATTTTTACATTATACTCTTTACATAATACGAATACTCAAACCTATTAGATTTTATTAACATATACGTTCTCCGCTAAACATATCACACGTCTAATATAATTAGTTGGACTATATTAATTTGATATTTTTATAAACAATATATTTTTACGTTACCCGATTTTAAGTTTCGTGACTTAAGGATTTAACGGTAGTAATTACCGGGATCAAACTATACCCTAAACTAATAATATATGTCCTAAAATGTGCCACATCTCATGCAAATCATAAGTGAATTGCAAATAACCCTTACGTGTATTATTCTTCTAACATGCAACTATATATATAAACCATGCATGTATTATTCTATTATCACAAGATACTACAATAGACCCTATATGAATGTGTAGCTAAATATTGCCATATGATTCAAATTCATAAACCTGCTTCTACATGTCCTAAATAAACCACCAAGTTACAACTTATGAGTCTTAGAGTTGTATATAAATATTAACAACAAGTGTATAAAACACATCTCCAAACAAATTCAAGTCATGCTTTCTAAAATGATTAATAAAAACTTTCAAAATACAGTACTAGAACAATATTCATTATCCGTCCAAACATTTCGCTGAGCGTTACATGAGACCGTAAACAATTAACTTGTTCCACCAACTTTCTCTATTTTCCTCTACTAATTTCATCATATTACCCAAATATTCTCACCAAACAGTATGCCAAATACCATTCTATATCATTCACCTCTGTATTAAAACACAATATTCATTTACGATTATCCACAACAATTCTCACAACAAATCGCCCTTACACTAATTTTGTTACATCACTAAAATCTCAAGTACAACTCACAATAGCCCAAGTTACATCATTTAAAGCACCATTCGACCCATCTATAAATACCAGGTTAAATCCTAACCAAAAATTAACTAAAACGCTTTCACACTTACTACTAAACAAATTCTATACCATAAGTCTCCTTCTAAGTCTTATATCCTTCCACATCACTATGTCCCTCATTATAGGTAAAATACTTGGCTCCCCATTTACCATCTCACGCCATTCCCCCCCCCCCCACCCTCACTTGGCCTATTCTCCACCAATAAAGCCAACAACCTAAAGTATGGTTCATATATATACACCTCACTTTGTCCCCTCTTTTTCTACATGATGACATAGCTACTTAGAAAACCCTAATTTTCCCTCCTCTATAAAATCGACACACCCTTTCTTTTTTTTTACTTGACCCCATTCGAAATCCACCAAAAACAGAAATACCCTCACTTATCCACTGATCCTATAGTCTAAATAGAAGCCAAAGAAAGATCTTAGAAAAGCCTTGTAGGAGGAGAAATCTTGGTGTTTCAATTTCCAAGCCAATTGTCCACAAACCTCATTAGTCGAATAAATAAGCAAGTAAGTTTTCTAACCCTTTTCCATACTCTTCATAAGTCTTAGCTATGTTTAAAAAGGATACAAAACAAGTTCTAACTAGAAACAAAGGCTAAAATATACTTTACATAGTTTCTGTAATAATCAGTAACTAATATAACTTTTTATTTACTTAGTAATAGTAACTAAGCTTAAGGGATATCTAATGCTACCTTAAAACAACTAAATTAACCACACAATAAGTTATAAACACAAACTAGATAACTTTGTAAAAATCTTTAAAACTGGTTTTCTTTTCTGTTCTTGTCGCCTAACTCAGCTCCAAACCCCCAACTTGCCCCTTAATTTCCTACCACGAGAAAGAGATACTAGCCCCAGCCAAATACCCCTTTTTCTGTCGCAAAACACAAAAACTCAACATTCATTTTGAACACTATTATTAATTTTACAAATATAAGCTATAAGATATTAAGGAGATAACTTTTAAAAAGCTTAATAATCTATTAACAAACTACGGAAAAAGTCTCGTGAGGTTCCAAGATCAAAATCTCGTTTTATCATTTTTCTTCTTTTCTGTTCTTCCTTTTGTCGAGCTAGCCAAAACACCAACTTTGGACATTTATTTCAATAACCAAATGAACCCCATAAAATCTAAATTTTTGTCATCTTAAAGACCACATAGCGAAGTATTTAAAGGAAGAAAAGCGTTGTCAAAACTTGGTTTCGCCCCAGCTCTAATTGAGCTCTTTTTCTGGGCTGGTCGAACAGCAAAGCAAACCACCCTTTTATAAAATCGTCCCAACTTACCTACTTTGAATAATTTTTGTGAGCAAACAACGAAGGTTTAGAACTTCGGAATTGAACCATTGTAAAAACCACCTAGCAAACTATTAAAAGAATTAAGAACGTTGTAAAAATACTATAAGGTCTCGCCTATATTTACTTTCTTTTTGGGCGATTTGGGCATAAAACCCAACACACCCCTATTATTTATTTTTATTATTGAAAATATATAAACTAAAATATAAGCAAATAAGCTCTATATAACTTATTTTCAAACTGGTTACAACTTATTTTGATAAGTCGTAACAAGCCTTACCTTTTTCTAAATTAAAAACACGTTAAAAACGAAATTAGGATTTAGAACGAAACATATAAAAGCTTAAGGGGTAAAACCATGTAGATTTTGGAAGATAGAGTTTTCTTGGGCCGAAAATGTAAATTTTACAAGGATATTAATATAAGGGCTGTTTTGTCAACGATCCATATTAGAGGATATAAATTGTCATTTTTGAAACTATAGGGTAAAAACTGTCATTTTACCAAAGTTGAAGGATAAAAGTTGTTATTTTTATAAAAGTTCAATGGTATAAAGTACAAAATTTTTATATACACTTCGATAATAAACTTCACCACTTAATGATTCGAATTTTATTATAACTTATATAAGAAATATATATAACGACTCGAGACTTTTATAAAACTTATATATATATGAAATATTTATATCAAAGAACGAACGAAACATAAACATAAAAATATGAAATAAGATAAAATCTTATCTAACTTTTGAAGAGACTTCATGTTGTCTCATTTTAACATTTATTCGTCAATCAAAACAATACAAAACAAATATTAAGATCAGATATATATAGGAATATGAATACCGAAACTTGATGTATTAACCTAGGTTGCGTGCCGGAGACGTTTATCAACTATATTTAATTTGTTTTCCATCCAGACTGCTCAGGTGAGTCATAGCCCCTCTTTTCTTATTTTGAACTCTTTGGGGGAGATACATGCTCATTTTATTTACAAATCTTACTCGTTTTACTCAATTTATGAAATATTATTGAAACTTATTACATGCTGAACACAAGTATTTTTCTGTTTGCTTTCCTGATTAATATTGTCTAAGTTACTTATTGCCTAAAAGACCTCCCATCATGGACCATTAATCACCTGCGGGTGAGCGCGAATATTATGAATAGATCTATTGGGTTTGGCAACCCCTTTGTGTTACTTTAACGTGACCAAATGCATTTTATTTGAGATAAATAAAGAGACCGGCAATCTCCTACTCGAAGGCAAAATTATTTACATTTAATTATGGAATAATATATGCATCATAGTTTATGACTATGATAGTAAACAGTTAATGTTTTGCGTATCATGAGACTTAGGGCAATATATAACGAACTGCAATATCACTGATTTACTTTGCATTTAGCTTGTGTTCAAACTGATTATAACTATAAACTCTATGAACTCACCAACCTTTGTGTTGACACTTTTTAGCATGTTTATCTCAGGTCTATAATGAGCGAGGATGGCATGGAAAGGCATGGATACTGATAGAAGGCTAATTATCATTCGAAACTTATTTAATAAACTGTAAACCTACTGGGACCTCATTTTGTAAACTCTGATATTTATAAAATTCGAATGATAAATCTTTTAAAACGAATCCATTAGAGATCTTTTTCTATTACTATAACTGTTGTACTGTCGAGTAACACCCAGCTTGAATTCCGCTGCGTATCACGAAATTGGGGGTGTTACAGATTGGTATCAGAGCTTATAGTTATAGAGAAACGGGTCTAATTGAGACATAAACTATAACTGCTTTTCACAAAAATAATTTTATAGCCTTTCGCTAACCGTGCCTTCCCCTCCAGACGATTATGTGACTTTTAGGTAATTTATGCTTTAGAATATTGATATATACATACGACATATTTCTGATCACTTTATATAAACATAACTGCATATGCCTAATTCTAAGGCATCACGACTTAATTGTATTTCCTCGAGCATGTACCTACTTCTACATTTTGTAATCTACGAAACCTCCCTAAGACATTGTGATTTGCACAATTCTTATTCTATATACGTTAAATATATATACTCACCAACTATCCTGAATACTATGTCAACTTTCCTTGATTATCTTACTCTCATCTCAACAGATGAGTGTAAATACTCCTTCCGTACCCTCACTAAAATACCCTGTAACTCATCTGTCAAGTACGAATGTTGAGTCAGAAATACTTAAGTAGGATGATTTACAATGTCTTTATTTGAATGGATTGGGACGCCTTTTTATTTAAATAAAGAAATTATGAATCACCGAACCATAAGTTTATACTCCGTTATTTACATTGTTTGGGACGCCTCTCTATGTAAATAATGAATTATAAACGAGTGGGCTTATTTGTATCTGAAAGGACATGAGTATGAACTCGAGAATCTCTAGAATTTATAAAACCTGAAACGTAAACTTTCATTAGAATCCACGAATATTAATACATAGCGATACAATTAACATAACGAATTATTAAACACGATAGCAAGACTAGATCTTCTTCACTTTTATTTAGGATTACTAGCCGTTATTTTACTATTCACGACCGTTACCTTTTACTGTTCATAGCCGTTGGGAATTACTATTCCTGACCGTTGATTTTTACTGTTCATCGTACTATGGAATTTTAAATTTCAAAAAAAAAAAATAATAAAAAATACTTTCTCTATAGTCATCAAGTTCTCTTCCGAAACCTTCATTGTTAAAATTCGTTACTTAAAAATTTCCTTGTTGCACGTATTTTATAAATTCATAATGCATACTTATAAAAATAACAATTTTCATTCAAAAATAATTTTTCTTAAGATTATATGACTTTCAGAACGATGCTTTTCATGTAAAACAATAAATTTTAACTTATAAAGTTTTCATAAGTAAAACCACCTTTCATTTTCTTCACTTAAACACCTA
The DNA here is from genome assembly GCA_021014915.2 of Artemisia tridentata subsp. tridentata. Classification (NCBI taxonomy): domain Eukaryota; kingdom Viridiplantae; phylum Streptophyta; class Magnoliopsida; order Asterales; family Asteraceae; genus Artemisia; species Artemisia tridentata. The sequence goes on from CP139504.1 coordinate 235,670,451, forward strand.
ACACAGATCGAATCCCGGGACGGGATTCCGTTAAGGGGGTGAGACTGTAACCACCGGTAAATTTCCACTATAATTAATAACAATTAATTATATATTAATCTCCGTCACTATTTCTAATTGCCATTTTTACGGGAAAATTTAAACTTTTCTTTATTATACTATACTCACGACCAACACAATATTAGGATAAGTCTACATATTTTATATCAACTATTGTCACTTTGTTATTTTTATTTTTACATTATACTCTTTACATAATACGAATACTCAAACCTATTAGATTTTATTAACATATACGTTCTCCGCTAAACATATCACACGTCTAATATAATTAGTTGGAATATATTAATTTGATATTTTTATAAACAATATATTTTTACGTTACCCGCTTTTAAGTTTCGTGACTTAAGGATTTAACGGTAGTAATTACCGGGATCAAACTATACCCTAAACAAATAATATATGTCCTAAAATGTGCCACATCTCATGCAAATCATAAGTGAATTGCAAATAACCCTTACGTGTATTATTCTTCTAACATGCAACTATATATATAAACCATGCATGTATTATTCTATTATCATAAGATACTACAATAGACCCTATATGAATGTGTGGCTAAATATTGCCATATGATTCAAATTCATAAACCTGCTTCTACATGTCCTAAATAAACCACCAAGTCACAACTTATGAGTCTTAGAGTTGTATATAAATATCAACAACAAGTGTATAAAACACATCTCCAAACAAATTCAAGTCATGCTTTCTAAAATGATTAATAAAAACTTTCAAAATACAGTACTAAAACAATATTCATTATCCGTCCAAACATTTCGCTGAGCGTTACATGAGACCGTAAACAACTAACTTGTTCCACCAGCTTTCAATGTAAATATTACTGATTTACTTTCCATTTAGCTTGTGTTACCGAAACGTGACCAAATGCATTTTATTTGAGATAAATAAAGAGACCGGCAATCTCCTACTCGGAGGCAAAATTATTTACATTTAATTATGGAATAATATATGCATAATAGTTTATGACTATGATAGTAAACAGTTAACGTTTTGCGTATCATGAGACTTAGGGCAATATATAACGAACTGCAATATTACTAATAGAAGAATAAGATGAGTCAGAATGTACCTCGTTTGAGTCATGAGCCATAAGAGCAACTTCATCATTCTTAGGCTCTTCGTCATCATCTTCACTGTCACTCCAAGCCCCACTTACAAAAGCTCTTTGAGTTTTGTTCTTGGGTGGCTTAGGACAATCTCCTATTAGATGACTTGTATCTCCGCATCTAAAACATTTTCTTTCTCCTTTTCCTTTCTTGTCATCACGGTCCTTCCGGAAGGATTTCTTGTCTTCTCGAGGTTGTCTTACGAACTTTCCTCGTCTTCTGAAGAACTTCTTGAAATCTATTACGGCCATGGCATATTCTTCATCTTTGCTACCCGAACTAGACTCTTCATCATCACTTGATTCTACTCTAGCTTTTAAGGCAATGGATTTGACTTTTTCCCTTTTACCCTTAACTATTTCCGAATCTTTTTCCATTACCATCTCATGAACTTTGAGATTTCCGATTAGCTCGTCAAGTGACATGCTTGAAAGATCATTGGATTCTTCAATGGCCGTCACCTTTGCTCTCCACTTCGGATGGAGTGCTCTAAGGAATTTCCTGACAAAGTTCTTACTACAAAAAGATTCATCAAGTGCTTTAAGAGAAGTAATGATAGTATTAAACCTAGCGAATGCACTATCAATGGTCTCATCTTCAAGGATAACAAATTGTTCATATTGTTGAACAAGAAGATCAATTTTGTTATCCTTGACTTGTGAGTTTCCTTGATGAGTGATAATTAAAGATTGCTAAATTTCTTTTGCGGTTTTACACATAAAGACTCTTTCATATTCTTTTCTAGGTAAAGCATTGTAAAACATCATTTTAGCCTCATTATTTTTGGCAATTAACTTCTGTTGCTCATCACTATGACGAGCAAGTGAAGTATCCTCATCCGACCACTTGATATATCTTTTATTATAGCTTTATGATCACCTTCTATAATAATGTACCATAGATCTATGTCTTTTGATTTCACATAAGTTTCAAAGCGGTTTTTCCAATACATAAAACCATTTGGTTCAAATAGTGGTGGTCTTTGCATAGATTGCCCTTCTTTGAAAATTTCAAAATCCATGGATCGTTCCATGTTTTAAAATACAATATATTTTAAAAATCTTGAGTAACGTAGCTCTTGATGCCAATTATGGAAAACTAGAAGGGGGTTGAATAGTTTTACCGTTTTAAAATTTTTTTGCTTTGAATACTTAACGTGATTTCAACTAATGCAAATAATAAACAATATATAACATGCAAGTAAAGAAAGAAACGATCAAACCACAACACGGTTGTTTATAGTGGTTCGGTCTACAAGGAATCTCTTCCTTGCCCTACTCCACTCCTCGAGCCTCTAACTCGAGAGTTTTTCTTCGCTAAGAAACAAGCTCCCTTCTCGGCGGAGAAAACCTTTACAAACATCGCTTACACTTTTTCCGGTACAAAGCTAAATACCGAGTTCTTTTACAAGGGCACAACTACTCCCGATACTCTATGTATTTTGAGGACTAAAATACTAACCGATCACTACTGAGGTATTATGATTGTTTGATACAAACAATGATGTGTGAATAACAACAAATTCACACTCTGACTAATCTAACAAGTCTTGCAACGCTTTGTTTAAGCTTGTGATGCTTTGATCCTCTTGCTACAAAGAAAGATCACTAAAGATGAAATATGAAATATGAATGGGTTAGAAATGAATGAAAGAATGTATGATGTTGTTTATACTTATGAGTGATGAGAAAACATGAATGTGTGGCTTGTTATTTATAGGCCAACTGCCTTAGCAAGCCACGGATGGGGCGGATCCAAAAACAGGGATCCGTCCGTGTTGTTGTTTGGTTCCGTGGGAACCTGACAGCAAATCTCCAAAAATCTTCACTAAATCTAACCAAGATATTTCCATATCTTTTCATTGTAAAGATCTTACCAAGATATTCCTATGATCTTCAAAATCTTCTAAAGATTTCAAAGTGATGCATGCCATGATGTCATAGTACATTTTCCAAATTTAGAATTAAAATGTAAATGAATGTAACTTGTAAATGTATATGAATGTAACATGTATATACTAGTGATCGTATATGTAGCATGTAAATGATGTTATGAGTTTATGAAAAGCTTGTGACTATATATGTAAAAGACTTAACTATATTTATGCTTTGCTAAAAATAAAGTTTATAATTGTCATTAACAAAATATAGCGAAGATCGTAAAATATAAATAACATTTTTTAGACGATATTTGTATTAACATAAAACATATAGCAAATAAGCAAAGGAAAAAGAGATAGAAAAAACATACGAAACGACCAAATTACAAAACACTCACCTGATATGCAAGGCTGTCCTTTTGGGATTGGACAGAAGCCAGAGAAACATTTAGGTCCGCATGCTCACAATCCTTGCTTTCACTACATGACCGGAGTTCCGTTAGCTGCGCGTCAAGAGAATCCTTTTCCTTCTCAAACACAGAGTAACGCTCCTTCAAAGAACTCAATTCATCAGCATGGGACTTCTCACCAGCTTCTAAAGCGGAAACCTTAGCATTCAGCTCCGCAATCTTTTCATCCCTGGCCTTCAACAAGGCGGCCTGTTGGTCACACTAAGTAGCAAGTTTCCTTTTCTCTTGAATATTGTACTCGGTTCGCATCCTTACTTCAGCACTCAAGACCATTTGACGGGCTGTCCCCACATTAAACTTGGAAAATAACTGATCATATTCCATGTCACGAACCGAAGCAAAAAAATGCGGAGGAGCAAATTTATTAATCATTTCACGACACTCAAAAGGGTCATCAAGACAGGAGCCATTAGCCAAGCTCCACTTGGGAATGTAAGTCTTATGCGCAAGATCAGGGTCCAAATCAGACGTGACACGGATGTCCCCTATCAAAAATTCACTACTAGAAAGATGGGAGAAACAACCACCTCTCGGATAAGCATCAGCAGTTGACAAAGAAGTACCCAAGAATAAAGAAGGATTGATAATCTTTTCCTTCCTTCTGGAAGCGGAAGTTGGACCAACGGAAGTAGTAATAGCAGTAGCCGCTATCATTGTGGCAGTAGGAAACCTATCAAGAGAGTCAAACTCAACATTAGCAGAATGGCTACTAGAATGATGAGAGGAATCAGTAGAGATGACAAACCTTTCGAAGGGGTTAACTATGCGGAGGTTAGGACCGATAAGAGAGTCGGAAGGAACCATAATCTCACGCTCCGGCGTGGTCGATATGGAGGAAGTAATAAAACGTTGAGTCGACAAGGCCTTAATCCCAACGTCAGCATTTAATACACTCCCTCTTAGCAATCTCTTGATGGAGGATTTAGACTTGCCACCAGTAACAGGTCTATCAGAAACCCCATGATCCTCCCTTAATTTCTTGGCAGGGTGGGAAGGTTCACCAGCACTTACAGGCACACTTCCCTTCTTCCTTTTCTGCCTGGGCTTCTTAGCAACCTCGTCCTCAACAACTGTCATCAAAGCACCAATAGCTGTTGGAACCTCAATATCGACATTATTAGCTGCGGAACCACCTTGCTCCACAACACCACCACCAGCAGCGGTATCACTTTGTTCCGCCCCGTTACCACCACCAAACAATTCATTAACACTTGCTTCCAGTTCACCCGCAGTACGAACAGGCACAACCACTAGAAGCGGAACCGTCCTCCCAACTGTACTATCCAAGAGCTTGGGTTCCCCCTCCGCACGATCCCTTCCAGCAATCTTCACTTGGTGGGATCCGCAACCTTGATAAAAGAGGACAAATCAATATCTGCATAACCAAGACAAATAGTTAGAGGAAAAGTTTAGACCATTAAGCAGATAACATGTATAAAACAAAAGACACCCACCCGCTCCGTGGTTGTCACGATATACGGGATAAGTATCCTCGTTCAAGGTATAGTAACGGCTCAACCCAACCCAACAAAGGAAAGGCTCCGAAAACTTATGAAAGGGCACAGGGTTTGCAACAAGAACGACAAAATCATCAGCATTAAATTCATCGTCCTTAGGAACAGGATCTTTAGTAACACTTTTGGCAGTATACCATGGAAAAGAAACAGGGCAAGCACAGGCATCAACCCAGAAGAAATGGCTGTTCCAATTTTAAGACAATCAAAGGCCTTCGTATAGCAAACGCTAGCACTATCCGGGCGCTTACTAAACGACAGCTACCCCTTGTTTTTAGATTGTATATAAAAATAATGGAATAGTCCAACCGTTGGTACAACGTTTCGGACACGGCATAAAATCTCAAAATGGGAAACCTTGGCTGCTCCTATAGCGGAAAGTTGAGATATATTAATTTGATAATATTCCAGAATATCAACAAGAAAGACGGATAAAGGCATCGGAAATTGGCATACTCAAAAAACCTAGTGTAAACGCCAATTTTCCCAACAGGAGACTCACACATGGTTTGGTTTGGACTAGGCAATAACGGATGGACTTCTGGGGGGATATGAAATTTACCGCAAAAATCGTTAAGCGCATCTTGAGTAAATTTGGATTTAATTTCCATGATAGTAGCCATAGCGAAAAGAAAAGCGTCAGAATCTAACCTTACGAACTCAGAAGTCTCTTGAGGAAAAAGATGCGGCACAAAAATATCAGTTGCAAACTCGAAGAAGACGTAACAATGGCGATGGTGAAAAATGGTGGAAAAGAAGAAGACGAATCGTAAAACCAGATCGGGTATTTATACCCACGGTATATTTAATTCAAGATTAATACCGGATGACGACACGTACCAAGCGACATTTGAGTTAACGGTTTAGATTGAAAGTAAAAGATAATGATGACAGTAAGATAAAGAGTCCACCCAGTCAAATCAACCAGAAGATGAAAAGCCAAGAGGCACCCACGTCTCTATACCTCAGAATATGGAAGGTCAAGAAGAGCCCACGTCTCAATGCTTCAGCTACCAAAACATTGCGGATAAGCAACAAACTGCGGAAAAGACGGAACAACCACAGAATCTTAGTCTAGTGACATTCACCGCACTCAATAAATGAACTAGACTGGGGGGACTTGATGACGTATAATACGGATAGCAGGCCTACTGGGCCTGGACCGTATTATACACATTTGGGCCTCGACCCAATAAACATACCGGGTTACTAAATCCAATAATAGATGAGTTACTACTCGGACATACAGAGACGCACGCAGATCATCCAAAAGGCACTTTTGTAGTCCCACAGCGAACCAACCATGGGCTGCGGAAGATGATATGTTTCCGCAATCAAGATTATAGCGGATCCTTGCCCGACAAGGGTCCCACTCTGGCCACTAACAAAAATAAGCGAAATACTAGGAAGTCCTAGTACTTGACTCGCCTATAAAAGGCAACCTTTCAACACATTTGCGAGGGATGACTTTCTCACACATAAATACACACTACAAACATTCTTTGACAAATATGGTTACTTACTCTCACGCCGGAGCTTAATCGTGAGGTTCGTCCCCATGGCAAGGCTAATGGTTTACTTTCATTTGTGTAGGGAATCATTCCATCACTTGGATTAGTGCAAGCTTGACCCATCTACGACCCACTTAAGCAGCCCAATACGCAACCTTAACCCAATTCCATACCCTTCACACATTTTGCACTAACAATTTCATATTCTCATGTTATGTTAAATGGGGTTTGTGATCCTTTCAACCAGGTTCAATATCACCAGTTTATGTTCTTTCTCAAGCAAAACAGTGGAGATATTTTGAAAAAGAAATTGAGTTCCACAGTAGACCCCGTTGTTTTGTTTGTGAGAGGAAATAACCGCTGATGTTGATACCAACTTAAAGATCAATCCGTTAAATTACTTATAGGGGTTATTATTGTGCACGTGCTCGAACATTTTTTTGAAATTACTTTGGTCTCTTATAATTGAGAGGCACGCAGTTATGTATTCGTCATTTCCTTGCAGAGTAGTAAGATGTTTGTTAACAAATCTGGTCTTTTCATGGTACAAGGCATGAATTGATAATTCGAGAAATGGGCTAGACCGTATCATTTCTCAAAAACAATAGCTAACGGATAGTACCACTTAGATCTTGAACATATACGATGACGCTCACGATTTCAATAGGCATGCCAGTGATTTGAAAGAAACCTTTCGAAAAGTGTAGTGCAATTTGTCCATCATCTTCCTTTGGATGAGTGGCGTGATGTTTGTTTCCGATTAACATAAATCGAATAGATTGAGCTTCTCTCAAGTTTAGATGAATATAACTGGTCATGTTATTTTATAAACAAAACAAGAATACCTACACAAACACCTTGTTTTATTTTGTTCATGAGAAAACATGAAACAGGTTGAGAGGATCAAACACTCCAGTTGAACTAGTTAAGGGGATATCATACCTACATCCAAATATAGGCAATTGCCTACTAGGGCTGAGCAAAACCGACCGAATCCCGAAAACCGACCGAATCCCGAACTATACCGATCGTTCCGAAACCGAACCGAGCATACTCGGGTCGGTACTCGGTTTGGGTTTTCAGTATTTTCGATTGTCGGGTCGGGACGGGTCGGGTCGGGCCGGTCCAAAAACCGAGAAAAGACAACCAAAACCGACCGAAATCACCAAAACCGAAACCGACCGAACCGAACCGACTGAAACCGACTAATTTCGGGTCGGTATTCGGTTTAGGATTTCCCCTAATGTCGGGATCGGGCTGGGTCGGGTCGGGCTGGGTCGGGTCGGGTCGGTATTCGGCCCGATGCTCAGCCCTATTGCCTACATTCCCTTTGAAAAAAAGGGTAGGAACGGGGGAAAACATGTAATAGGGACTTACTGGAGGGACTAAACTGTATATTTTTTAAATTTTTTTACAAAAAAGATGTATGCAATTGCCTACATTTTGATGTAGACATGATTTCCCCACTAGTTAAACACTTTAATTTGTTATAAACCACATTCTTTCATCATTACCACACAACAATCTCCCGCGTGCCGGAGAAGAAAGAATGTCCTTGCTAAACCAAAAACAATAGTTAAAGGTCTTAATAGTACCACTTAGATCTTGAACATACACGATGATGCTCACGATTTCAATAGCCATACCAATAATTTGGAAGAAACCTTTCGAAAAGTGTGGTGCAACTTGTCCATCATCTTCCTTTGGATGAGTGGAGCGACGTTTGTTTTCGATTAATATAACTTAAATAGATTGAGATTTTTTTAAGTTTATATAAATATAATCGGTCATGTTATTTTATAAACAAAACAACATGACCTATAGAAACACCCTGTCTTTATTTTGTTTGTGAGTGAGAGGATCTAAATTTTAGCTTACACAAACTTGAGGGATTTCACTGTCCATCAAAAGTATCAGACACTCCAGTTGAACTAGTAAAACCACATCCTTTCAACATTACCATAGAACAATCTCCCGCCAATGCCGGAGAAGAAAGAATGTCCTTGTTAAACCAAACCACCTTCTTATTCTCCCACCTTTCAACCACCACAAACACAACCTCATCCAAAACCCTATCTAAAACCTTAAACTCATTCTTCTTCTTCCCTAAACCCACCAAAATCAACTCCTACAACAACATTAACCAACAACAACAACATGAAGAACACGAAGAAGATGAACATGTAATTGGAGACTGTTTAGTTTTTGAACAAGGCATATTCGATGACCCTTTTATCCAAACCCAAATTCAACCCCAAGCACCAAACCCCAATAAGAAAACTAGTCGAAAAATCGAAGTAAAACCCGAAGACTTAATCCCGGAAAACTGGAAAAACGTCCAAGCAGAAATAAATATAACCAAAAAAGAAAGGAGAAAAATGGCTCAAGAAATGGAATTTGGAACTAAGTTGCAGAAAAGGAAAGAGGGGTTGAAGCCGATACCGATTGGGTACGCCACTGCGAAAGAGTATAAGGCTGCGAAGCTACGGGAGTTGAAGCCGCTTGTGTTGGATAATCCTCAAGTTTTGGAGGGAAATGATGAGGGGGGAGGTGAGGAGGGGGAAGGGGAGGGGAGTAGGGGTGTTAGAGTGGCGCCCAGGAATCCGAAAATGGCGGTGTATGGAAGGAGTTTGGATGATATTTCAAAGTTTTTGAATTCCGGGAGGTATGATCCTGATGCTGCCAAGGATCCACAAGGTCAGTTGTATTGTATTTTTGGCCTTAATAGTACTTGATTTCGTTACTATGTATTTTTGGGAGCTACGTTTATGCATATGTTTCGTGTGTTTGAATTATGAAAAACTATTGACGTTCCTGTGAAATTTTACATGTGTACTGTAAGGTTGATAATGTAAGCTGGTGTTTGATTATGTTGATGTGTTATTTGTTAGGTTGATGATAATGCATTAGAATCAAGTCTTTTTTTTAGGAGAAACAGGATTTATTATTAATTTATTAGTAATGTTATACGGAGTACAAGCTATAATGATGTACTCATTTAGGTCTTTGTGGAGAGGTGTAACAGTGCGTATCTGACATGATTTTAGTCAATATATAATACAGTATATAATTTGGTAGCTTGCATTGTTCATAAGTTACAGTTGGTGCTTATACTCTCTTGTAAATTTTGGTCACTTACATTCATGGTATTGTTACTTTTGGTTTGATATATTTGTGTTATCATAACATTGAGTAGGTGCTCGTAAGCTGTTTTCAAAGGAGGAGAAGGTCCTTATGAATAGACGAATTCCTGATTTGGCGGTTGCTACCTCAGTAAGTCTCTTATTCAAGCTATTAAGAAAACCAGTTCATCTGGTTATCAATGTTTTTAACTTCTGTCTTCACCAAGGATATATAAAATTGCAGTCAGTATTATTTCGATATCTAAAATACTCTTTTCTAGAGAAAAATGAGGGATGTTGTTAATACAATCCAATTCCATCAATCTAATCTCGAACTGAGATAATGAGCAATAACTAAATTTTACATGAAAAGTTTCTACAAAACCAATTACAAATTTTAGAAGACATCTCAAAGGAAATTCGATTAATCATAGGTGGCAACTTCGAACCATTTACTTATGAATGGGTCATTAAGTGTTGTGTATTCATCTTACCTGGTCAATTGTGCCAGATTAAAAAGATTTTGCTAAAAGGGCAATGGGTCAAATGGGGCTGAATGGGTTAAACAGGTTGAAAATTCCCTGAAGTCTATTCCGAAGACATATAACCTTGTAATCATTTTATTCAAAGCTATATATCAGTATTGTAATACTAAGTTCCGGTAATCATAACTGACACATTAATATTTTTTTAAAAATTTGTTTAAAATGTGTGTGCCGGTCAACTGAACTCGACTTGTTTCAGCACTAACTACAAATGACATGCTTGACACAGACCTGTTTTTTAGGGGGTGTTTGTTTAAGCTTATTTGGCCGGCTTACGGGCTTATTGAACTTTTAAAAAGTTCATAGGCTCAGCATTTTGGGTTTATGAGCTTATCACCTGAGCTTATGAACTTCAGTAAGCCATAAGCTCACATTGATAAGCTCTAAGCTCAAAATTTGAGCTTATTACCTTTTCAAAAGTTCAATAAGCCATAAGCCGGCCAAATAAGCATAAACAAACACCCCCTTAATCAGTTATTCAACCCATCCATCTTGCCACTTCCACTTGCAATGTTCATGGAACGGACCGAGTATAATTTCTGTGACTTAGTGTTAATGACTGTTGTAACAGGGCAAATGGCAACCTTTACACACTCTTGCTGCATCAGGAGAATTTTACCTTGTTGACACATTGATGAAATACAATGTAGATATTAATGTCCCTAACCAGGTATATAGCCACATTTCCTCTATTTCCATTTATTATCCTCTTTCTTAAATATGAAATAAGGCATTCTCATAGTATTAGCATCCTGCCTTAGGTTTTAAGCTTTCTTTTGTATTGATTTGCAGGAGGGACTGACCGCAATTCACAAAGCAATACTTGGCAAAAAGCATGCCATCTGTAATTATCTACTAAGAAATTCCGCCAATCCATTTGTTCGTGATAGAGTAAGCATGAACTTATTTTCCGAAAACTTAATTTGGAACAATATATTTTGAGAATAGTATATTTTTATATTATGTTGAACATGTAACTGTGAGTGATAGTACGAGTGTTGTGTTTTTTGCTTTTCTTTTTCTGATGATAACAGGACGGGGCTACCCTCATGCATTATGCTGTACGCACAGCATCAACTCAAATGATTAAAGTCCTCCTACTCTATAATGTGGATATAAACCTCCAGGACAACGTATGTTGAAGTATTTATGCTCTATTACTTTGTGCTCATCAACTCGGCTCATTTGTTATGCAGTTGAAAAATCATTGCGTTGGTTTTTACAGGATGGGTGGACCCCACTGCATTTAGCCGTCCAAGCTCGTAGAACTGATGTTGTGAGGCTTTTATTGATCAAGAAAGCCGATATAACCCTAAAAAATCATGTACTGTTCTCTCTTCCTCTCTCATTTAAAAGTTGTTAGGACTTATGTGTACAGGTAGCAATCGGCCCATTTACTTTTGCATGGGTTGATTCCGAGTATATTTATGTTTAACATGTAAAATAGAAAAGGAATAGTTAAAAAAGGGAAATGGGTTGAGCAGTTTGAATCTCACCAAAAGTGTATTTTTACTTACATAAGACCTCCAATAACATTTTATTTGGAAAAATATATTATTGAAAAAAGTAAATCGAAGTTTTTGGTCAACCCAACCCGACCTGTACCAAAGTTACTTTTTTTTGCCCGTTACCGGAGCTCCCCAGTTTGCCATCTCTACTTATCTGCATGTGAATGGAAGATCATAACCAATCAGATTCTCATTTTGGACTGAGATATATCATATGTAATGTGCCAATAGGATGGGTTGACCCCGCTGGATCTTTGCCTTTATAGTGGAAGAGACGCACGGACATATGAGCTGATCAGGCTGCTAAAACTGCCACCCAAACCACGCAAATATGCTCAACTTACGGAATAGCTGATTTTATGTTTTGCTTGGTTGGTAACATCCCATCATGCAATAGTTCAATTGGTTGACAAATGGCCTGAATCAATGGCTCACGGCATCATATTGATAACAGGCGATGTTCTGTGGAGATCAGACCATGCGAGGCAAATGTAGGCTAGTAATATACTGTAGGCACATATGAATCAGTGTGTATTTTGCAATTACTTGGCACTTTTTTGTAAATTAGTGAAAGTTACATATGATGTTTGAATCTATAATCAAATTGCAATTGGATTAATATAAGTACTTTTTTCAAATTATCCTTCCCCTGGTTACTTGCTGTCTTTCTGAACCATTACAAGAAGTCAAACTATTGTGCACGGTTTTATGTATATCAGCACACTTAAAAATGTGTAGAGTTGTGAACTTGGATAGGGATAAAACACTTCAAGCTTCATAGTTTAAGTTTGAATTTTTTTCCTGCAAATCAGTGTGGAGTGATATTGATGTAAGTTCGATAATTTCGGTCCGCCTTCTTTTTACTATGGTACTCCGTTCCTATTATTATAAACTAGATTTCTACACCTTTGTAATCATCAACTTGTTTATCATATGAGCATTTTTTTTTTACTTCTACACATGTATATATAAGACTCAAATATATTTCATCACGGGGAAGTATGACACGAGTTTATTTTATTTTATGTGTAAATATGAACTGTAAATAACCACATATTAGTGTATAGTGGACTAACAAGCACATGTATTTTGCTTCCTAAGGATTTGACATGGCACTGTGAAGTTTGCAAATTGCAGTCGGGGAACTTGGTTGGAGTTAACAACAAATAGAAGTTTGCAAATTGTAGTTCAATGGTGAACTTGGTAGGAGTAAAGTCGGTAAACAACATAAAAAATAGAAACCTAAACAGTAACATTAGAGTCGAAGAAACTAGTATTAGAGGAAACAACACATAGAGAGAAACTTTAGCCAGTAACATAAAAAAATGAAGAAAACAAAAAAGGACATTCAATTTAAATGTTTGAATCATCAGAAGTGAAGTTAGCATCTCGTCCGAGCCTTATTAGTCATCTTTTCCAGATGAGTACACTGTAGCTAACTTCTGTAATCTTTTTCTTCACAATCTATACATTGAGAAGAAACATGTTTATGTTATTTGGGTAAGAATAGTATACTAATCATAGTACGTAGACAATAAGAAATTAAACATTATCACTTACTCTTGGTAAGAAATTTGGATTCCGCCAGACCTTGGATCAGCAATGAGAGAAAATGCTTCATTAGCCAAATCAAGATCACCCTTGCAACCTGGAGGTGGGCAGAGGTCGGTGATCATTACAGTCACTGTTGGGGTGTCGGTACACAGGGTGTGGTGTACCTACATTTGTTGGACCAGTACAAGTTACTTGAAAATACTTCCCACAAACAGCCCCACCATCCCATAAATCTTGATTCGCAGCTGCTATCATAACCCCTTTATCTTGAAACCCAAAGCATGCAGAAGCTGTTATCATAAACAAACATGCACACATTATCAGTTATAAGAAGAATTTACGATATTCATGTAAAACTAGCTAGTAATATGTCTTGGTTCATTTTAATTACGCAAGTATGGAGGGACATTGACTGTTCCGATCCCTTTATCAGACGATGCTTGAAGCACAAAACTGATCAGAAGGCTTGAGACAATGAGAATGCTGGCGTACTTCTTTATCAATGCCATTGAACTTATTATTTACTGATCAATGGTGCAAGAATGTGAATGAAATGGACCCTTATTTATAGTAAAGTTTTGCATGCACTGTTGCAACAAGTGGAGTTAATAATCGGCACAGAATTATGAATCATGTAACAAATAGTTACATTGTAATTGGCAAAAAATTGGAATGTTGCATGACAGTGTACCAGTGTCATTATCAATAGTAAAAACCAAGGGGAAAGACATAATGCCGGACTAAGATATAAACAGCATATCCAATGACACAATGTTATGTTGTCCTTTTCCACAAATAGGAAGTGTAAGTTTTAGGGTTATCTTATTGGTAATTTGGTACCCTCCTGGTCGATCTCTACATGTACTTTTCACATCCTCTACCCCTCCTGGTCACTTCTGTTTATAGTATCACACAGTTTTTTTATCAGTTTTTATTTCGTATCTCTATCAGTTTAATATTTTTAACTTATTTAATTTCTAATGATACATTTAACATCAATCTAACATAACACTGTCAATATCTAGCCTAAACCTCACAACTATATAAAAAACTAAAAAGAATCAAACAATTTTGGTCTAAGCTTAATGATTTCGTCTTCAAAATGAGAAAGACAAAGGAAAGCATAAAGTAGTAACTTGACACCCACATAGTTATTTAATACTCCTTCCGTCCCTAAATAAATGTCCTAACTTTTAAAGTCTTTTACTTTCAACTTTTACCTTGAATTATAATACTTGATGAAAATTATCCTAGTGAAAATACATTTAAAGCTCAATCCTTTCATATATTTTGCATCAAGTATTACATAATACAAATAAAATGATTTAAAGTCAAAGTTAAAAATGAAAGATCTTAAAAGTCAATAGTAGACAATTATTTAAAGACAGATGGAGTAGTATTATTCTAGATCCATTATACAAATTCCCCACTAACTAAATTTGTATTGTTAATATGATGAATTTTCTTTTTTCGCTTTGTGCGTTGTTCATCAATACTCTATATATATCATCTTTTCCTTTCAATACGCACATGTAGGGCTTTAAATGAATGACGAACACGAACAAAGCCTATTCATGTTCGTTTAATTTTAACCGGATAAATGAATGGATTCAAGCGTCTAAATGAATGAATTTTCTTGTTCATGTTCGTTGATTAAAAATGAGGTTGTTCGTGTTCATTCAGCAAGAGAATTAAACGAGCGTAAACATACAATAAAAAAAAAATATTGTGTTTTATGTGTGTTCATTTATTTAAATATACCGATTTTAAGTTATATAATAAAAAAAATACAATATATGACCATAAACAAATAAACGAACATAAACAAACATTAACGAGAGCATAATTGGACGTTCACGAAAATAAATGAACGAACAGGATTGTTGTTCATGTTAGTTCATTTAATTAAACGACAAAAAATCTTGTTTATGTTCATTCATTTAATAAATAAACGCACATAACAAATATTTTATCACACGGTTCAAAAAATGTTCAATGAACATTTGGTTCATTTATTGCCTTACACACATGTCAAAAATTTATAGTCTCTCTTTCAAATTTAAGAGCCGGCCGCACACTTTGATATACACAAAAATGACAATCACCCCTCTAACTATTATTGATTTCAAAATATATATTTTTTCTAATACATTATATCGTTATTATCATTTTAATAGAACAAGGCAATTTATATTTCAACTTAAATAAAAAAAAAAAAATACAAATAGTAGGACAAAATGAAACGTCCCAAAGCAAACTCTAAAAATTTATTTATTTTTTAACTCTAAAATAGCTTCTTTTTCTATACACCAAAAATGATCCCTTTTGTTTTTTAAAATGTCTCATTTTTTGTACACAGAAAAATGATCAATTTTGCACTCTAAAATAGTCTCATTTTATGTACAGCAAAAATGATTCATTTATACTCTAAAATAGACTCATTTTTCGTACACAAAAAATCATCTCTTTAATACTCTAAAATAGTCCCATTTTCTATACAACAAATATGATTCCGAATACATTTTCCAGAAAACCTACTTACTCAACTCGACAAATCTCAAAACTTTGCAGAATACGTTTATTCAACGTATAATTCATAGTTATGTATATTTTTACCTCAACGACAAGCAGAAGCTAACTTTACCAACTCACGGGGGT
This sequence comes from Artemisia tridentata subsp. tridentata, assembly GCA_021014915.2. NCBI lineage: Eukaryota > Viridiplantae > Streptophyta > Magnoliopsida > Asterales > Asteraceae > Artemisia > Artemisia tridentata. The sequence continues at coordinate 235,686,399 of CP139504.1, forward strand.
TATACCAAACACCCCTTTATTTACATTAAATTATCAACTTGTACATAACACTATAACATACTTTAATTTCAGGCGACTTTAAAACTATAACAAGACTCTTTCTTTTTCAAAAGACTATAACTTTACGACACATGGGGGTTTAACTTGCTTTTTTAAACCTTCCATGTCTGGAGTCAAGTAAGAACCTTCCAAAGTGTGTTCAATGACATTAAGAGTAACATTCGTATCCCCCATGACTAACCATGGGTAGCCGCTAGTGATGCTTTTTTGAACCATCAACTCTTTCCACAAATCCCTCCTTTCTATTCCTTTGTTCTTAGCATACACAAATGTACAATAGGTTTTTATTTTGGTCTGTTTGTGTTCAATAAGGCATAACATGGACTGAGCAGCAATGCTAATAGTCATCATGTTAACCTCAATACCACCCCAACCAACTATAATCCTGCATCCATTCATGTTGAACATACAATTTGAAGCCCATTCCCATTCATCAAAGGTTCTATTACATGCTTTTTGAAGCTTTTTTGTCTTCAACTGGGATTCAGTAACATAACATACCACAAGTTTTTCCTCCTTGATTAGCTTTGCAACTTCTTTCTGTCTATCTCCTTGATTCAACCCCTTTACATTCCAAACAACAATCTTCATAATGATTATTTAGAGAACACCTCCTCCACTGCTCCCTCCACCATATTTGCAGACATAGTTTTGGCAATCCCAATCATATATTCTAGGACATCCTCCTCCATATCATTAGATCCTTCACCACCACCTTGCATAGCTTCCCATTTTGTTCCTAAAGTAGATCTGCATAGCCATATTCCAATTGTTAATCACTTCTTATTTTCTCTGTAACTCTTGTATATCATGTATTCCATCATCAGTCACCACATCAAGAACAACAAATTTATTAGCACTTTTCTTAAATGCATTCAAAAATATCCTCCTTAACAGGCCATTTATGCTTACTTGGACTTTCATTCTGCTTAGGGGCGGACTTATGTATACAATATGTTGGGGGGGGGGGGGGGGGGTGCCTCCCACGACTAACCGAAAAAGTTGAGATTTTAGTATAATTTTTTTAAAATTTGATGTTTTTTGAAAGTGACCCCACCTAAAACTCAAATTGCCCTTCACCCACATAATAAAACCCAACATTCAACACTTTAAAACCTTATAAACCCTTTATCTCTAAGTAAGAATACTCGATTTATCATTTCGATTCTAGTTTTATCTTTCGAATTTTGTTGCTATTGTCAAATTTTTTTTTTGGCCCCCCATAACCTATTATCCTGGTTCCGCCACTGATTCTGCTCCTTATTCTTCTTTGGTTCAAGTGTATTATGAGGATTATTATTCTTCATTGTCTGACTAGCATTCTGTTCATTACCTGTCTTGTTCTCCTTCTCAATACTAGCATTTTGTTCATTACCTGCCTTGTTCTCCTTCTAAATATTCCATTCCTTCCTCAAAACTTGCTTGTATTGTGCATTTTGACCATTTTAAAACCTTTTAAAACCTTCTCTCCTCCGGTTCCCCATTCTCTTTGAGCATTTGGTTTATTCATAGGATTAGTAGGCTTGTTTGCTTAACCATTCTCCTTTTGTCTGAATTTTACCTTAACAAAACCATTTTTATTCTCATTATCCACATTCTTTTCATTATTCAATACTTTCTCATCCCAGCATATACCAGATTCATTAATTTTACATTTACATTTCATATTGCTATAACCAAAGACTTTACACTGATCACATAATCTGGTTTCCATGAGTATTCAGCACTAACATGATTAATTCTGGTTTGAACATTGTTAGCATTCCTATATACCACTTCCACTTTATCACGCAATCTTTTCTGAGCATCAACCTCAACTAGGACTCTAGCATAGCCCATTCTTCCTTTATCAGTGTTACAAATAGTTGCAGAGAGTCCATAATCAAAGACTTACCAACTCCACTTGCTAAAGTACTAATTCCAATGGTTGTCTAGGCTTCCAAGGGAATGTTAGTCATCTTAACCCAAACTGGGAGTTTAACAGGTTCAACCTTCTTTAAATAGACATCAATATCCCATTTGTGAACCACTAATGGCATGCTATTTGTAACAACCCCAAAATATCGCCGCGGAAGATAATGTAATTGTGTGCTACTTCATAGTACAAAGTTCAAGTCATAGAAAACGACCTCTAAATGAGACATTTTCAAAAAGTTACCATTCGATAAATAATATCTGTAACACCCCAACCCGATAAGGGTAGAAGTATTACGTTATGGTGACATATCAAAGCAAACACAAGCATATGACTAAATAATACAAAATGAATTTCAAAGGTTACAAAGGAAGAATTTAAAAATACAAGGTTACAAAGGAAATAATAATAAATTCTAAGTTCCCCAATTTGTAAATGTTCTAGTCATCTCTAATCCAGAATAGCTAGTAAGGTCTTCTAAGTCCAAAGTACTCTCCACACATACCTCAACTTCCAGCTAAAACCTGCCGCAGGAAAAGAAATGCGGCTGAGCTTAAAAAGCCCAGTGAACAGATATATATAATATAACATAATGGTAAGTAAGCATAAGCAACGAAGGAATAAGAATACAAAACGAAAAACATAATCATGAAAGTCATACGAATTTAAAGAGAATTAAGAATTCAAGAATGCATGAGAACTAGATAAGAAATGAAACAAGGAATAAAATGAAAATAAAGAAAGGTTCATATAAGGATGTGCCATAAGAACTCCATATCATAATCCGTCAATTCATACATATAACATAACATATCATAATCAATACAAGTATACGAAGAGGGGAGACCTCTAAGTAATTAAAAGTGTGAGAAGGAGTGTAAGGCACACACCACCTGGTGACCATAATCATATAAACATAAAACCTAGGATGCATCCATACGCTCCCTAACAAAATATGAATGCCAGTACTGGACTGGTCACGTATATATAAAGTTGGCCAATAGTGTACACAAAATCATATCATATCATAAGAGGGAATGCTGTAGATCTATCACACCTCTACGGGAGTGTCATGTCTAAGGTGCCATCAAAGACATGGTCATGGTACCTCCACAACTAGGTAAGCTCAGGCTCGGATCTATCATAGCATACAACAATTATAATCTAGCATGGCAAGAGAAACAAGATAGTAACTCTAATAAGCATGGCAAAACATAAACATAACATAGCAGAGACATTTAAATAAATGTCAGAATGAATCAATAAGAATGACAATCATACAATGAAATTCATGAGTCAAATGGGGGAATCATATCAAGGTCAAATGTCAAATCATCAAAGTATCAAAGGTTCATCATCAAAGATTCATAATCGAAGGTTCATAATCAAATGGTTTATTTAAAGAAATCTTGGTCAAATGATTTTCATAAAAATGATCTTTAATAACGGATTTCATAAAAGTGGTCTTTAAAATTAGTTTTCATAAAAGATAGCAAAATTCCATATAAAAGTGGTATCGCATCGTTCGTAAACATCATTTTAAAATAGTTTTTCTCAAAACATTTCCATGATATAATTAAGAAAGGTTTTCACATCTAGTCACCAAAATCAAATGAACCTTCGAAGTGTAAAGTGATTCGAATACTAATATCACAGGGTAATGAACGAATTTTATCAAGTATTATATCACAAGGATCATAATGAACGAATGTCAAATGGATCATGAAGAACGAATCAAAGTATAAGGGAACATAGCAATGGCTTAGGGAATCCTAATGGATCAAGACCAAGAAAGTCAAGAGAATGAAAGCACCTTTACTGAAAAAGGGTAGAATATATGTACCTTAGACCGCAAGCGCAAACACAACAGAAAACATAAAAATTTAGAGCAACTCCTTCTTCAGCGAATCTACACGAATTCATGATCGTCTTATTAATAACTCATTTTAAATCAGATTACTCATTTTAGTCGGCTTTCCATTTTTAGTAACTTTCCTTTTATAGTAGCTTTCCAAAAATAGTAACTTCCAAAATAGTAAGTTTCCTCTTTAAGCAGTTTAACCATTTTAAGTAAATTTCTATTTTTTTAGCAAGTTTCCCGAAATAGTAATTTAATACTTTAACTAATGATATTTAAGGGTTTAATGACAATTATAATAGTTTAGGATTAATTATGTCAATTTAGTAAAGTTTATGGATATATATATATATATTTAAACACTCATTGACACAATAGCATAACCCTTTTAACTCCCTAAGCTTTCTACATCGACACACCTTTATATTTCATACCGTTTTAGTTTATAAATCTCATATGCAAGGAAATATTTTAGACACCACATGCTTCCTTTATTCTTATTCACATGCATGCAATGAGATCACAACCACCCCTTTTCACAGCCATATACGAGACACCAAACATGAAATAAAAGAGGAAAAACCTTCTCGACTCCACACGCAACACACACATATAGGACCACATAAAATTACACTCTAGGAAATTGTTCAACATTTTACTCAACTGTTATATATGTAAAAGTACAACTACTGTTTTTGGTAATAATTCATGCATTGAGCGCCTGACCTTATTGACTAGGAATACACTCCCATCATATAAAACTTTAAGTTGATTCATTATTCATACATGAAAATATTTGTCTAAAGATCATATTTACTCAACCCTCATGACACTATATGCACGCACCTATTTCCAGCCCAAATCCACACACCTAACAGCAAACACAACGACCCATTATCACAGCCACCACACCCTCAACATCATCTTAACGCACACAAAAACCTTTGTTTTTGCCCAGCCATACGACCCATACATTAACACATACACTCGACACAAACACCACACCATAACACATACCCCATGCTAATTTAACGTGACATACATCACCACTCTTAACCATTTCCAGATTCATTCTATACGTCTTATACAGATTCCATATGACTCATAATCTTATGATTTAAACCCTTTCCTCCGATTAGTATACGCATGTTCCCTCGGCTTCTTTAATAATGGTTCACAATTTTAGTGATTCTATACATATTAACGTATATTTGTCTCATATTACGATGATGGTCTTTTAAAGATTCTAAGGTAGAATCAAATGGGCGATCGACTAGAACAAGAACAGGACTCGACATCATTTGTTAGCGAGACTTTTATTTAGTTATGCATATCATATTCTTTTAGTACATATGTATTCGAAAGACACCGGATTTATAGCAGCGAGACATGATTAGATTAAGGTTTACCTTTGGGCTGAATCAAAGACGATCAAATAGGGAGGAGTCGGATACAAAAGCTGCTACAAAACTCACGCTGCTATGAATACCCAAACCACGATTTGAACCTCACACGAGCCTATCTTGAATCTGCCACTCGAACATGCAAGTCGAACGAACACCAATCCCAATGTAATCAATCTCCACGGTTATATATTTTAGCAGTAGGTTTTCTTTTTGTCTCGGTATCAATGGGAGGAGGAGGAAAATGAAACGTATTATATCAAAATTTTAGGGAGGAGCGCGTGTCCTCATTTGGTAAGTTAGTAATTGCAAAATAAATGGGTATTGATTTAGTCTATTATTGAGCGAGATTGTAGGGCTGAATTTATGGAGTTCAAAACTCCTTTTAATGTGTACAAGTCGTGTAGTGCAAGGCAAAAAAAAAAAAAAAAAAAAAAAAAAAAAAAAAAAAAAAAAAACGTGTACAATGCTTAGAATTAGGAAGGAATTATTTTTGTAACAAATATGATTTTAGGTATGAACTTAGGTTAGTTTTAATTAGTCCTATTATATTACATATTGTACAGTTTGATGTTTATAATTAATCATAATCGTAACTTAGGGAAAATTCAAAATTAAACGTAAAATTAGGAATTTAGGAAAACGGATTTTAGGGTTTTACAATTCTTCCCCTCTAAAAGAAAATTTTCGTCCTCGAAAATTGAAGTGAAACGAAATGGAATACCAACGGACCATGAACGGAAATGTGATTGACTTGTTTCTCATGACTCTATCTTGTTGATCAAAATAGTTTCGGCTTCCTTAGAAAAGACATACCATACTGAATTCAGATCAAAAGAATAATATACCAAACGTAACAGGTGATAATCGTATCCCCTCAGAAGGGATACAAGGAAAACGTAGGATTTGACGGATATATCATCCGTGGAATTTGATTAGACAAATCAGATGAGAACGTACAGAAAACAGATTGTTTGATAACATCAACCGGCATAAAGCTTTACAACAGAATCTAAGATTCTTATTGGAAGTGCAGAGGTCAGCAAAACGCGTGTCGCGAATCTAAACATATCAAATCGTATAACGGTGAAGGCAGATTACGCGTATAGGTAGAACGAACCTAAAGTCTCACTAACGCATAAATTCTCAAACAGCTTATCTAACTTCTAAGGCTCCTAAGGCACTTCTCGAAATATCCTATGATCACAATAAGTGCACGTTATATGATGTAAGTATTATCACGTTGATCAGGCGTCATAATACTAGCATCACATAAATATGCCCTCATGATGGCCATACTCTATCTCAAGTTGTGAACAAAACAACTTATCTTAACCACCTATCAGTCCTTCTACCTCCTAGGGTTGGTCCGAATCGATCATCATTACGAATTCAAAATCGGGGAAACAAAACGTACAACTAGCGTAACGGAATTAGTAAGCATCAAATTAAATTCGTCGTCAAAAGCGTCAGGTCTTCCACAAGTCATCATAGTTCTCATAACAAAACCATCATCCAACAAACGCATAACGAACACAGAACGGAATTTCTAATAGGGAACATAACTCATTCAAAGGATCTTATCATCAAGTAACGGAAATTTAAATAGGTTAAGAGGAAGTGAATGACGTCATCGATAGCTTCATCCTTCACAGAATTAACTCTTCCAAACCCCAAACGTTTGCTTCAAAATTCATCCATTCAATATACATGATTTCAAATCTCTTCCAATTTCTAAGTAGTCTGTCTATGTCTGTCCATATGATCATAGGGTGGAAAGGAATTATAACTTGAGTCTGGTCCCTCAAGCCTTCGGCACCTCTTCCGGACACTATGGTGTGGTAACGTGAATTTCTTCTTATATGCTTCTTTCATGGTAACGCCTGTCACGAACATCTTCTACTACCCTTCTACAAGGTTTCTAACTCTGACAACGGTCTTCAATCTTGGTCCTTTCTGTGGGAAACTCTGTCATCGCAAGATACCTGGTAGTGCTGTCCGCAACAATCTCCGAACGCCAATCAAACCTATTCTTCCAGAACATAGGGGTCATTCTACTTAATACAAAAATGATCTACATATTCCTCTTTCGTCTCTGAGCACAAACACACTGTCATATTATGACAATTGTCCAAAGACTCACGAAAAACATGATTCTATTAGCCAATACAATTGGCATCCTTTAAAACTCAAAATGATCACAACTAGTACGAAAGCAGCTTCAGGAGTCGTTTTCATATCTACTTCACATCACCAATCTTCCTCTTCACGAATAAACTGAAATGCTTCGCGGGGGTTACTCTCAGTTAGTCAACTCCCTTCTTAGAAGTTTTTGTGGTTGCTTCTTCAGTCCTTCAAACTTAAATGAGGCCGCCTGATACGGAGTTTTCAGAGATAGGCCAAATCGATCATTGATACGCGGAAATGGATAATGATTTCGGATAGTGATACGGTTAAGTTCACGATAGTCGATACGCTGCCACATACTTCTCTCTTTCTTCTTCATGAGCCAACAAGAAATCCCAGGATAAACACTAAATCATATTTCATCAGTTCCTTTAATCTCTCAACTTCTATGGCATCATGGTTTCGTCAACTGAGATCAATTTAATGCTAACTCCACTTCCCAAGCAGGAGAATTCCTAAGAGGTTCATCAGAAAACACAAGAAAATTTTGTACAACAAAATACTTCCAATACCAGAGCTTTCTAAAGGTGGATACTAATAGGTGTCAGGAGAAATTTGACAATCAAATGAGATCGGAGTAAGTGTTTCCATGTTAGGATCTCTGAGAAATAAGGAATTTCTCATTGCTGCCGATAGTTATTCATTGCTGCTGCGGTTGGTTCCTGCTGATAGTTTAAGTTTGTTTCTGCTGATAGTGTTTATTGCTGCGGATATTATTGTTTGTTATCCGTATGTTTAGAAAGGTTGTTAGATTTATTTTTAGAAGAGATCATGTTTATCTCTTCACACGTTTTCTTGTATAACAGGTTAGGGTTAGGGTTTCTTATCATTATAAAAGAAACATCCCGTCCATGAGTTTAAGATCTTGATCGATTACAATATTCAATAACATAATTCTTAGTTTATAGTCTGATCCATAGAGGATCATTGTCTTTTCTTCTTTAATATTCTTGTTGTTTAGTTTTCGCATAAACACAAGTCTTACACCTAGAGGTTCTCGTTTAACCAAGCTCAATCAAGCTCGAAGTACTCGATCCTACAAGTGGTATCAGAGCCTGGTGAGGATCTCTGATAAAGAAGGAAACATTGTTGAATCATCTCTCTTGAACCTTTTCACAATGTCGCTATCAGGAGATAGATTTGAAATGTGCACAAGGAAGATTAGGAGTCTGTTCCATAATAAGTCTATGGAAAAGCTGACTGAAAATGATGAATCCTATGAGGCAAAGGAAAATTTGGAAGAATATGCTCTAATGGGATTCCCATCACAGGTACAAAGATGTAATCCTGCTTGTCAAGAATTATATTCAACTCTTAATAAAGAATATGATGACATGAAATCTAAGTATAATGAATACTTTATTAAGGTTCAAGCTTATGATAATGCGGTTAAAACCTTAGAAAAACAAAAGGTTTGGTTCCAAAAGAATCAGTTAGCTTATGAGGAAAAGATTAAGGTTTTATAGAGAGATTTAAGAAATACTGCTAATGAACTTAAATATTCTGAATCTCAAAATACTAAGGTCATGTTAGAAAATCAGGATTTGCAGACTAAGCTAGACAATTCCTTGGCTAGGTTTAATAAATGGAAAGACTCATCTAAAAACCTATACAGGTTAGTTGATAGTTCAATGTCTGTAAAAACTAAACGTGGCTTAGGGTTCAGTGACTACATAGGGCAAGATCAAGTCTATGACCCTAATGAGTATAGTGTGTTTGACCCTGAACCTGTTGACTATAAAATTCCTATAAAGTTTGTAAAAGAAGGAGGAATGAATGCTGTTCCTCCACCTATAAGAGGAGTTTTTATGCCTACCCCTGTCCACTCTCTCTCTGACATTGACTCAGATGAGTCACAAATGGTTTATGGTAAAAAGTCCAGAGACTTACCTGAACCTAATGATTGTGTCTTTTGTTCCACAAGTGACAAGTCCTCAGAAGCAGAGTCTAAAGACTTTGTTTCATGTGACTCAAGTGAAGAGTCATCCATACCTAAATGTCATGAGTCCTCAAGTACAACTAATGGTAAATCTGCTTCTGAATCAACCTTCTCAGACAACTGCTCAAGTAATTCTGTTAAAAACAAATGTGTCTCTAGTTCCACTAGTGATAATGTTGTCTATGTTAAGAAAAGTTATAGTAAGAACAAGGCTCTTAGGAAGAAGTCATGTTTTGTGTGTGGTAGTCAATATCATCTCATTAAAGATTGTGATTATCGTGAGAAGAGAATGAATATGAATGGTGGGCAACAACAGACCAGATCTTTGTGGAAAAATGTTAAACAAATACCACCATATGTTCCACAAGCAGCAGGAATGAACTTTTACAGGGCTCCCTTTCCTGCGGATAGACCTGTTCCTGCAGGTACGTCTGTTTCTGCTGATATTCAGGGAACCATTCCTGCTGGTACCTCTTCATACTTTCAGAGGAATTTCAGGCCTGCCTATTATAATCCAATCATTGGAGGGGGAATGGCTTACTCTTTATGGTATCCTTGGTAATTGTCCAGTTTGGCTGATCATGTTGTTGTATTCTTGTTTGCTGGTTTTGAGGGGAGGCATTAGCCAAAGGGGAGGCTAATGCTTGTATTTTTGTCTTATTTCTCTTTCTTTTATGTTTTATGTTTTACTAACTTTGTGTTGCAGGATTTAGTGTGTTTTTTTCTACTAACTTTGTTTTGCAGCTATCTGTTTCTCATTGCTTGAAATAAAACACAAAATAAAATCTTCCATTCATTCTCTTAAGGTGATTACATCCAAATCCAAAAGACTATAGCTTCATATAAACAAACCATTCATCAGACTACAGACACAAGCTACCTATTCCATCTTCCCTTTTCCCTTACCCATATAATCAGGCATGAACCTCCTACCCCTCTGACGACTAATTTCTTCATACACATGGGGGGTTGGAAGTGCCAACACCACTGGGAGTGGCTGTCTTGGTTCAGGGGTTGGAGTTGAAGAGCTTGGGGTAGTTTGCCTCTGATATGTTCTGGGGCGTGACCTTGCAGTTGGGTGGCTTGATTGTGGAGTTGGCTGGCTTGGGTGGGGAGTTGGTCTGATGGGATGTTTTCTTTGTCTTGGATCTTGGCTTTCACGTTGTCGATTGTCTCGACTTTGAGGGTTAGGTTTTTCACGGCTAGAGTCTTCACGAAGATCTGCATTACCTTTTGGTACTGGTTCTTTGTAGAAGGAAGCAGTTGTCCTTTCCATCTCTTCAATAAGCAGAGCCACAGTTTTCTTCATCTCTTCTCTTAGCTTATCTGTAATAGGAACATTGGGAGGATATGTCTCCCATTCCCCCTGATAATAAGTCAAGGACTTCAACTCTGATGATCCTTCATCATCAGAGCTAGAGTACTCAAATGATGATGGAGTAGATGGAAGAGGATCAGATAAATCCTCCTCAACCTTTGCCTTACCTTTGTTTTGAGAAGATGATGCAGTTTGGGGAAAGTAATTTTCCCACCATGAATCATTGGAGGAGGAAGAATCTGATGAGATTTCGATGATTGAATTTTTGGATGAACTCATGATTTTGCTTGATTTGAAGATTATTGGTTAGGTCTGTGATAATGAAATTATTTGATTTGAGGCTTATATAATGAGATGGAGATTAGTGCGAATTTATTGTTGGTTGGTATTGAGATTTAATTCTGGAAGTTTATTCCTAATGACTGGAAGGTTGACTTTGGTCAAACCACTTTATTGTTTCCGATTGACCAAGTGTTGCTACCGTTTGACTAATGGTTCCTGCCGACTATGTTAAATTTGGGGAAAGATTGTTAAGTCAATTGGTCAATGTTACGTGCGCAGAATTGCAGCAATTTAAATTGATATATTTGGCAACCCAACCTAAAGTTGCACTTCTTTCATCTCAATTTCTCAAAATCCTATCAAACCCTAATTTTCTCATTTCAAACCCTAGATAATTCATCCAACACAATGACAACACTTCGCTACAAGGATGATCATAACAAGGTTGCATACTTAGAGTCGTCTTCTAGAAGTGATGGTTATGATGAGGTGTTAGCGTTTCTTCGTGGGTCATCCATTCGCTATGCACTCACTTATTGTCCAGTGACGGTGTATGATTCGTTGATTAAGCAGTTTTGGGCAACAGCTAAGGTTAGACACATTGTGGGAAGGGAGGACGACATCGTTGCCACCATTGATGAGCACGAAGTCATCATTACTGAGGAGTTGATTCGTGTACAGCTTCGATTTCCTGAGGAGCATGGGGAATATGATCTTTCCAGACAAGAAATCAATGATGGCCAACATTTACCATTATTACCTGCCATGTTACAAAATGCCAATCCTGCTGACAACCCAGATCCTGCTGACAATGTCAGTGTCCCACCATCACCCAATGCAGCTGATGATAGTGCATCCAATGCTGCTGGTGAAGGGACTTCAGTTGCTGCTGATGCATCTGCATCTGTTGCTGCTGATGACCCATTACCACCATCACCTAGACCAGCTACACCTAGACCTGAGACTAATGTCCCTGATGAGCCCAGTGTCCAGACCACCACAGTTGTTACACCTGTTGTCCAGCCAACACCTTCTGTGGACTTGCCTTCTTCTTCAAGGCTTTCGACTCCTAGGCAGACTTTCAGTGAAAACACCCATGTAGGGGGAGAATTTCATGTATCTCCACCCAGATCCAATAAAGCTCCTAACACCTCAGGTATTCCTGCTGGTGGAGCTGAGGATGCTGCTGATCTCACTTCTTTGTCCAAGTTACTTGACAGGTCTATGCAGAAAATTGCAGCATTGGAGTCAGAGCTTACAGAGACTAAAAGGAGTTTTAGTGAGAAAGTGGAGAATTTGGAAAAGGAGCTCAGGGATTCTAAGGAAACTTTCAGTAGGACTATCCAAGAGCTCAATGATCGAATCAGCTCTTTGGAAGCTCAACATCCTCAGAAGAAAAGAAGGGTTATACTTTCTGAGTCTGAGGAAGATCAGGATGATATGTCATTTGATGGGCTAAATGTGCTGGCTTTTGTTTCTCTTGATAGTGCTTACACTGAAGTGCCTATCTCTTCTGAGCAGACTACAACTACTCAACCTCAGGCTTTCACCATAACAAGGACCAAGCAGACCTCAAGAATGTCAGCTTTTGAGAAATTTCAATCCACCAATGCTGCTGATGTCTCTGGTATTGTCTCTGATGTTCCTGCTGAAGTTGGTAGGGTTTCCACAGATCCTAAGGTTCCTGATAACTCTGCTGGTAGTAACACCATTCCTCCTGAAGCAACACAAAATGATGTTGAGATAGCTGAACAGGTGCAGGCACAGGAAATTGCTGCTGAACAAGCTAGACTAGCTCAGGTTGCTCAAGATGAGGAGCTTGCAAGGAAAATGTCTGCAGATGAGAGGAATATAGCTGGGATTATGCATAACACAAGATCAGAAGATCCCACTTCAGAAGAGTTAAGTGAGCAAGTTGAATACTTGTTGGCTTCTGATATGATTATTAGAGCTCATGGGTTTATGATTCTTCAAGATTCAGAGTTGGATATGGATGAAAGGTCAGATCAGCTCAAGGCATTTATCTTAAAGACTCATAGAGCATCCACTTGGAATGACTTGATGCATAGGATCAGTGAAAGGCAAAAGTCAGGTTATAAGATGCCTACAAACAAAGATAATGTCAATTTTATGAAGGATTATCTGAAGAATCAAGCTAACTACAAGCTCAGTGACTTCAAAAGTTGGACTGAAGCTGCAATTCAAAAGCTGTTCCTTGATACCTATGCAAGGATAAATTCTTCAGTCATTCAATAAAGCAAGAAAAGAGAGTCTTCCTTTTTAGAGTCTGATGTTGCAAAGAAAATGAAGTCTGGAGAGACATTGTCTGGTGCATCTTCCTTTATTCCTACTGAAGGTTCTCAGGATACCACATTCATTTCACCAATTCCTTATGTAGATGCATCTGAGGCACCACAAGAAGGTCCTATTTCTGATGGTATTCCTGCTGCTCATGTCTCTGTTTCTGCTGAACCATCTTCCTCAGTTCCTATCCTGCAATATGGTCTAAGGACAAGGCAGAAGAGTCACTCTCACCACCCTTCTTCTAGGGATATTTCTGAAGTGGATGATCAAGAATTGGTTAGGGTTGACTCCGATAGTGATTCAGAAGGTGATTCCATTCATTCTTGGGGTCACATTGCTCACTGGGAGATTAGGTCTACTCCTGAAGGTGAAATCAATGTTTGGTTTTCCCTTAATGGGGCAGTCAAATTCTTTACCTTTCTGAGGGAGCTCTTGCATAAGGTAGAGAGGAAAGATTTGGAGAATCTTTATAAGATAGTGGATAATCACTATCAAACTCATACTCCTACTGGGATAGGACTAATGCTTTGGGGAGATTTACAAGTTTTAATGAATTCATTAGAAGGTGAAAAGGCTAAATTGGTGTGGGGGAATCAATCATCCTGGAGAGTATTTTCTTGGAGGCTATATCCTTCTTCGAATGTTCATGTAGTGGAGCTCATCTCTGGCAAGATACTGTCTATGTTTGTGGATGTCACTTATCCTTTATCTGAGGGACTTATGAAGAGAATGCTCACACAAAAGGTCCGAGTTCCCAAGCATACTATTGGAAATGATTTAACCACAGCTGAACAGTTGGTCAAATTCATCAAAGATCAACTTGCAGCTAAAGGTTCATCTACTTGATCAGGTTCCTTGTTGTTGTTGTATATCTTTCTTCTCTTTTCTTATTTTCTTTCTTTTTCTATCCTTTTCTTTTCTTGAATTCTTAGTTAAAAAAAAAAAATAAAAAAAAAAAAAAAAAATTCTTGTAATATTTTGTGTGCTAATAAGTTGGTTTTGAGCAACACCTTGCAGGTATAGTGTTGGTATTTACACCTACACAACAAATGGTATTTAACTCACCATGTCTCACAGACAAGAAAGAGTTGACTCACCATGAGGGTACGACTCTGGTGTGATAATCAAATCCGTTAATAGATGTAATAGCTTGCTTAAAGCTATAGGTTACTTCAACTCACCCATGATTCAGTTCTGAGAGTTGAAAATGGTTCTCAATTCACCATGGATGTAACCCTTTAAGGGATCCAAAGAATTGGCTAGTCCACAAAAGTATGGTTTGTGGTAAAGACACTTGGTATCCATATTTGGTATTCAATTCACCAAGGTTTGCTGTAACCTAAGAATTGACTAGTCCTGAGTAAACGGCTACAGGTAAAGACAAGTCAAATCCGTTTATAGTTGCTGATTTGCTAATAAATCAGATGGTTATCAATGTACCATGGTCTAACACACCTAAACATTGGCTACTCCAGTAGTGATGGCTATTGGTAAAGAGACATCAAATCCATTAATTTTCAATGATTCACCTCTCACAGGAGTTAACACACCTGGATGTGATGAGAATAGTATGAAACTTAAGTGATTTGATGTACATATTGTCATAGTAGCAGCCAAGCTCAAGTGAATGTCATGGTGACCAGTTTACATATTTTGAAGATGAATTCCTATTGCTGCTGAACTATCGAAGTTGCTGCTGGAAGTTCCCAATGTTCCTGCTGGTTACTACTTATTGCTGCTGCTCATTCGCAATCCTCAAGCCTGAGAAGTTAAAGCTCTATCATGTTGGAATCTTGCAGGTTAACCTAGTCAACCTCAAGATTAGGGGAGGATTGTTAGGATCTCTGAGAAATAAGGAATTTCTCATTGCTGCCGATAGTGAAGCTGGTTCCTGCCGATAGTTATTCATTGCTGCTGCGGTTGGTTCCTGCTGATAGTTTAAGTTTGTTTCTGCCGATAGTGTTTATTGCTGCAGATATTATTGTTTGTTATCCGTATGTTTAGAAAGGTTGTTAGATTTATTTTTAGAAGAGATCATGTTTATCTCTTCACACGTTTTCTTGTATGACGGGTTAGGGTTAGGGTTTCTTATCATTATAAAAGAAACATCCCGTCCATGAGTTTAAGATCTTGATCGATTACAATATTCAATAACATAATTCTTAGTTTATAGTCTGATCCATAGAGGATCATTGTCTTTTCTTCTTTAATATTCTTGTTGTTTAGTTTCCGCATAAACACAAGTCTTACACCTAGAGGTTCTCGTTTAACCAAGCTCAATGATGCGTGGTTTTGCGACCTTACAACAGGTTTTACCTCTCGAGGGATCTCAAGAGGCTTACAACCCCACCAGGCAGTGTACCTGACCGATGTAGTATAGTGTAGTGGTAAGTACGGGGGATTGATCGTTCTCCACAGGGAATAGTGTTCGTTAGGTATGAAAGGCTACTCTAATTAGGTCTAAGGGTCGAGGAAGATTCTTTTTTTATGTTTTTATAATTTTATGAAAGCAAGTAAAATCTCGGGTTTGAAGGAGTGGGCGGAATTAGTTGCTAGTCAACTAACCCAAATTACTACAAATGCAAATAAAATAAAATAACAAAAATGAAAAGTGGTGAGAAACTTATGTGTAGAGAAATGTGTTTACTTAGATTTCCTTACTCCCTAACTATCTTTTACCGGTTAATTAGTGTGTATTAGTCGCGTGGATGACGGGTGTATTCCTTAATACCATTCGTGGGGTGGCGTACTTACTTCCCCAAACTCTACAAGCTCCTACTTCACTCCTATGTCGAGCCGGCTAGGAAGCTCCTAACATGGGATCACTAGAATTCGCTTGTGCATTAAATACAACCATAAAAACCTTTAGTACGCATTTGGTTCATGTTTCTTAAGACGTTCAAGCAAGTTACCGAATAGGAAGTTAGCCAGTTTTCTTAAGCCTAACATAGATAAACAATCATCCAATACAACTAACAACACACTAACAACCAATAATCAATAGCTAGGTTTTATTAGATCTAAGCAAACACAAGATAAAATTAGCCTAACATGTTAAACAAAAGACAAGCATAAGATAGAATCAAACAACACATAGACATATTGAATGATTAATTGATAACTTATCTTTCAATGAAACATGGAAGATCTCAAGGCAAGAAGCCCTGAAAAAGTAGCTAAAATCGTCTTAGGGTTTTATCCCAAAATTCCACACACTAAGCTCTCTCTAATGACAAAAGATTAGAAAACTATATATAGATTTTTGGATCTGACGGCGTCACCTTATGCATTGTGACGCCGTCACCTCGCCGCTTTTAGGGTTCCCGGGTGACCTTCTTGACGCCGTCCCTCTTTAGCTCTTCAAAAATCCATTCTGGCTTATCAAGGCTTGACGCCGTCGGATCATGAACGTGACGCCGTCCCCTTATGATTTAAGCCGTGACGCCCTTGATTTAGTTAAAGCGTGACGCCGTCAGAATTCTCATGCTAACTCACTGGCCCGTCATGAGTAAATTTCACATCCAACTTTTCTTGCCAAGGCATGACGCCGTCCCATGTTAATTGTGACGCCGTCAAGAGTAACTTTTAGCCGATTCTTGAGACTTTGTCGTTTTCTTCACTTTAATGCTCCAAAAACGTCCAAAATGCCTCCTTTTCCAGATTTCTCCTCAAAAGTACCTAAAATGACAAAAGGAACGATTTAGGGCAATATTTGATCAAATAAATACGATTTCGGGCTTAAATGACCCCTTAAAAGCGGTACACTTTTCGCCTCATCAAATACCCTTACACTTGAGATTTGCTTGTCCTCAAGCAAATGCGCTTTTATTCTAATCAAAATACAAGTTAGGGGTCATTTAATGCAAACATAAAAGTAATTACAACAAATAATCGTTCCACTTCAATCATAATAAGCACGGAGATTATATACTAGCACCTCACAAATAGTGTTTAGATACTCACATCTCTCAAGTGTCATCAAAATAAATCTCATAAATGAAAACGGATAATATCTCTCACTACCTGTCATAGCAAATAGATTATCATAGGCTTGGGAAAGGATCGAAAACCTCCTCCACTAGGCGTAAGCACCTAAGATAAACTATCAAAGAGGGCTTTTACATGGGTTATAACGTGAGGTGTAGGGAAAAGGAAAACACGGTTTTGTTGGATAAAGGATATTTTACTGGTGGCGAGTTAAAGATCTTGATCAATTACATGTACTATACAATGTTGCTAAGCCAAGACTCGACTCGATCTTAAGCTAGAAACAAAATAACAAAATAACAAAAACATAAACATAAAATGAAACGGGATGGTAGTCCGTATGTTTTTTTCTATTTTTCTTTTTCTCATTTTTTTTTTTTTTTTTTTTTTTTTTTTTTTTTTTTTTTTTTTTTTTTTTGCATACACTTTTGCCCTACCATCCAAAATAATACATCATAGGGGCATTGCATTCCCCTTACACTTGAATTTTTACATAACTTTACAAATACTAATCTAATGACTCGAATTAAGATAATTGAAAAACTTGGAGTACTTTTAAAACATTTAGCACATATGGGGGTAATAAATGATGTTCTTCCCCATTACTCCATTATACTAGTACTTTACCCATGAGTCCCAATCGTCCCAAAACAATATGTACAAGGATATGACTCGACTTAGCAACCATGTAATCAATTAGATAATTAACTTGGGTTTAAACAAATGTTGTCACAATAATGCACTAAAAATGAGTGCATACAAGGTAGGCTAAGGCGATTTGGGTGTACATTTTAGTGGGGTGTAAACAAATTCTTCCTTTAAGTAAAATGCTTAAAGGTCGAAACGAAAAGATAGGCTCTGAGGGGTGTACTAGGGGTATCGTGTACTAAAAATGAGTACAACGCAAAGGGTGTGGGAGAATTACTTGACCAATGTAGCCAATGTAATTATAACAAAAACACAGGTGTAAAACAATGGGTTAATCCTAATGCCTCTTATCATGTAGTAAATCTAACTACACGAATGTAGTCTCACTTGTGGCCTTGGAATGGTCCTAACGCAAGTTCTAGAATCTAAGTGCTACCGGTACACACATCATAGCATAAATGCTTTTCCTACCAATTCTAGGGGCGAACCTCACATATTTGGGGTGGAAAATTTTTTAGTGGTACGGTTTTTGTGCTAGTCATATAATTCCTATCCATGAGACGCTCATTAAGATCAAAGTTTTACTCCTATATGTTGTAAAAAATTTTAAATTTGGCACTAAAATTACCCTGCTCAAGTATTTCTCTCAGTTTTATTACACATCTACCATCAAACAAACAAAAATCAAGCGCAATTGTATTCTCTAAAATCGTACTTTTACCCTCCCCTTACACTTAAGATGAACATTGTCCCCAATGTTCAAATAACAAGATGTAAAAGCATAAAGTAAAAGAATGAAATCAAATACTCCCCTGATTCGCTCGTTGGATAGTGAAATCACACGGTTAAATCTTCTTCCAAGGTAATGTTGAAGCTCCATGACTAATGCATCGCCATAAGCTTGATTCCATAAACATTTCCTTGTCCAAAATAACCTGTTAAACCTGAGAAAACAAACACGAAAACCTGCATAACATCGGCGGGAAAAATCTATATATGAGGATATAATGCTTGTGGAATGATAATTTTTGCAGATTCCTGGAGATTATAAGTTGGAGATTTAATACAAACTTTTTATGAAAACAAAACTTTCAAAAATTTCTGGAAATTAAATCTGACGCCGTCAGGTTATAACCCCTGACGCCGTCAGAAATGACCTGACAAAAATTTTCATTTTAAGTTTCCGGAAAATTTCTGGAAAAACCTTTACCTTACTTCCTGGAAATCCTGCAAAACATCACTATGACTCGATACAAGCATTTGACTCAAACAAACACTAATATGTATGCTAATTT
The DNA here is from genome assembly GCA_021014915.2 of Artemisia tridentata subsp. tridentata. NCBI lineage: Eukaryota > Viridiplantae > Streptophyta > Magnoliopsida > Asterales > Asteraceae > Artemisia > Artemisia tridentata. The sequence goes on from CP139504.1 coordinate 235,705,595, forward strand.
ATTATTATTACGATTCATGTTCATATGTGTTCTAATAAACCGATTTAGATTTCCCTTACACTTATCTTTTGCAAAATACCTTTATATGTAGTTAAGACGAAGTTAAAAACAAAATAAAGCATTTTCACAATTTAGTTTTGAACATGAATCAATAAGAATAAAAATTAAACATGCATACGGAAACAAATAAAAACAAACAAACAAATAAATAAACACGCAAAGCAAATAAAACAAATAAAGCTTGGGTTGCCTCCCAAGAAGCGCTTGTTTTTGTTCGAGTCATGAGCCTGACTCTACCCTTATTTAATGGATAAAGGAGAGGTTTTCCCTACACTTAGGATTAAGTGCGGGTGATAGTAGCGATACACACCAGCTCGGTAGGAGTATGCCACGTGAGGAAAGAGTGGTGGATGAATTATATGCTCAAAGGGGTGTGCTCCTTTCATCATAACCTTACCTAATTCACTTTGGTCAATGGGTGAGTTAAAGTGTTCTCCTAAAAAGGGATCATTTTCTAACAACTTCGAGAGACTCCTAGTTGGGAATCCATCTTGACCCAATAGACCCGGTTTAAACCCATAATGTTTCTTATGATCAATCATGAATGGGTGATGTAGACATGTAAGGTCATTTTTCACTCCTATATTGTCTTCCTCACTACAAGGCTTAATGTCTACTACCTTAATCTTAACATTACCCGGACTACATGGTTTGATGGGTGGATCGGGACCTAATTCAATTCCTAAGTTCACATCTAAGGATGGAAGATTAGGTAACGGTTTTGGTTTAGGCTCCGGTTCATCAAAACTAGGAACTTCCATAGAACTAAAAGAAAGGTTATGACTACAAGTATTCAAACCTATTTCTTCTAGTTTTGTTTCGTTCAAAGGTTCTACCTCTATTGGGGTTCCTATAGTCTCTTCTACTTCTTTCGGGTAAGTCACGGGCGGTGTATGTGCCTCAAATGATGGTAGGACTTGTGGGGTACTTAGTGGTCTTAGATTTTCTACTCTATCGTCCATCTTATCAAGATCACCTATATCCTCATCATGTGTTTTAGTAGGATCTAACCCTAACATTTTCCCAAGTATCTCAAGTGCTTCTCTAGGCATCTCAACTTCTATGTCCGAATCATAAGGATCATCCTCAATATTCTGACTGCTATATTCAAACTGCCTAAAAGATTCATCATGTGTTTCTTGAGATTCGACGTCATCAATCACAAAACCTAGGTCTTTTTGATCAATGTGATCATGTTCGGCTAAATCCTCCGTCACATCAAGGTCACCTATGTGTTTGTTTTGTACTATGGCATTACATGACAACCACTTAGGTATCTCAACACTAATGTATTCATCCCCAAACAAACTTGTTTCATGATCCAGGAAATTTATATTCAATTGACTTGTACTAACGTTTGTTGGGTTGTCTACCCTATAATAATATTGGGCACAATCTTCTATGGCATCCCATGCTTCTTCAGCACTTAATTCCCTAAAGTCCCCATTGGCAAAATCCTCAATGCGCATTTGGTCATATTGGCCAACACGATAGTAAAAGGTTCGGGTTAGGGATGCTAAAGCGAAACTATGATGAGGGAATTTTCAGAGTAAATTTCTAAAACGAGTCCATGCATCATATATGGGTTCATCTCGATATTGTTTGAAATTCGAGATGTCAATAGGGTAGAATGGCCTTTGTGGTTGGTGGTATGGTGGATTCGCGTACTCCATAATGGTGAACGGAAGAGTCAATGGAAATTACGAACAAACACACAAAGAAAAAGATAGACTAAAGAAAACCTAGAAAAATAAAATAAAAATCTCACTAGAAAGGAATCTAGTGAGTAGACCTAATAGAAATAAAAATTCAACCTAAACAATAACTATTCCCCGGCAGCGGCGCCAAAAACTTGATGCGTGGTTTTGCGACCTTACAACAGGTTTTACCTCTCGAGGGATCTCAAGAGGCTTACAACCCCACCAGGCAGTGTACCTGACCGATGTAGTATAGTGTAGTGGTAAGTACGGGGGATTGATCGTTCTCCACAGGGAATAGTGTTCGTTAGGTATGAAAGGCTACTCTAATTAGGTCTAAGGGTCGAGGAAGATTCTTTTTTTATGTTTTTATAATTTTATGAAAGCAAGTAAAATCTCGGGTTTGAAGGAGTGGGCGGAATTAGTTGCTAGTCAACTAACCCAAATTACTACAAATGCAAATAAAATAAAATAACAAAAATGAAAAGTGGTGAGAAACTTATGTGTAGAGAAATGTGTTTACTTAGATTTCCTTACTCCCTAACTATCTTTTACCGGTTAATTAGTGTGTATTAGTCGCGTGGATGACGGGTGTATTCCTTAATACCATTCGTGGGGTGGCGTACTTACTTCCCCAAACTCTACAAGCTCCTACTTCACTCCTATGTCGAGCCGGCTAGGAAGCTCCTAACATGGGATCACTAGAATTCGCTTGTGCATTAAATACAACCATAAAAACCTTTAGTACGCATTTGGTTCATGTTTCTTAAGACGTTCAAGCAAGTTACCGAATAGGAAGTTAGCCAGTTTTCTTAAGCCTAACATAGATAAACAATCATCCAATACAACTAACAACACACTAACAACCAATAATCAATAGCTAGGTTTCATTAGATCTAAGCAAACACAAGATAAAATTAGCCTAACATGTTAAACAAAAGACAAGCATAAGATAGAATCAAACAACACATAGACATATTGAATGATTAATTGATAACTTATCTTTCAATGAAACATGGAAGATCTCAAGGCAAGAAGCCCTGAAAAAGTAGCTAAAATCGTCTTAGGGTTTTATCCCAAAATTCCACACACTAAGCTCTCTCTAATGACAAAAGATTAGAAAACTATATATAGATTTTTGGATCTGACGGCGTCACCTTATGCATTGTGACGCCGTCACCTCGCCGCTTTTAGGGTTCCCGGGTGACCTTCTTGACGCCGTCCCTCTTTAGCTCTTCAAAAATCCATTCTGGCTTATCAAGGCTTGACGCCGTCGGATCATGAACGTGACGCCGTCCCCTTATGATTTAAGCCGTGACGCCCTTGATTTAGTTAAAGCGTGACGCCGTCAGAATTCTCATGCTAACTCACTGGCCCGTCATGAGTAAATTTCACATCCAACTTTTCTTGCCAAGGCATGACGCCGTCCCATGTTAATTGTGACGCCGTCAAGAGTAACTTTTAGCCGATTCTTGAGACTTTGTCGTTTTCTTCACTTTAATGCTCCAAAAACGTCCAAAATGCCTCCTTTTCCAGATTTCTCCTCAAAAGTACCTAAAATGACAAAAGGAACGATTTAGGGCAATATTTGATCAAATAAATACGATTTCGGGCTTAAATGACCCCTTAAAAGCGGTACACTTTTCACCTCATCTAGAAGTTCTCGTTTAACCAAGCTCAATCAAGCTCGAAGTACTCGATCCTACATTCCATAGCAACATTAATCTTAACAGATTTGAGCGGTTGAGGGTCATCATAGCAAAAGTAGGATGAAAATAGATTTCTAAAGGTCACATATCAGATGTGGTAGTCTCTGGCAGCTTTATGAAGAGCCAGCCAATCCATAACCTAAAGACCTCAAAATCGAATATATCAAAAGTAAACGGATTCGTAGGATGAGTACGGTCGTCAAGCCAGACGGATAGTTCATATATCAAAGTTAAGTACATGGTTCAATATAGTGTGGAGATAGATAAGCGAACTGTTCAAGTGTTGGAATTCTGTTTAGCTATTTAGCATAAGTGGCAGGTAGGGTGTGAATCGTCGGTAATACGAACATCGTATAACTGTCAAAAGCGAGATGTATGGAATATCAGTTATCAGCATCATCATGCTCAGTTAACAATTCCATATTGAGACAATATTTTCGTCATATCCTTCCAGGGAACTGGTTGGTAGACAAGGTTCATCATTAAAAGGGAGGGAACAAAACTTCCTATATCCGTGGTTAATAGTTACCAGAGTTCTCATAGGGGTAGTAATGGATTATGCAGAGTTGAGTAGTATCGGATGATACATTATATCCAGCATGGGTTCATAGAATGTGTCAAACACATTTTGGTCGAATGACCTTCGGGATGGTCGGAAAAGCATCAAACTGTTTATCAAACAGATCGGAATTAGGGATCAAAATTAGAAGGCGAACCTTAAATGGTGTAAGGCACCCATGTAGTTCTCGAGGACTTCCAAACTTACTTGGTTACTAAGCTTAAGTTGCAAAACTTTCTAGCTTCTGAAACAAATGTTCTTATAAGGCTTAGCTAAAGGGAAAGGCACGAATCAGAGTGATGCAGAAGCAATGCTACTTACATAGATGTCCTAGTCTACCCATTCCTCACCGATAATAACTTAAGTTCCTATGGGGAAATCCTAAAGCAAATTTTTAAAGGTTTTCTTATGAGCGCCTACAGTGGAAACTTAATGGTCCAAACTTCACAGGCCAAGGGTAAATGTATTACGAGTCGCAGCCTGTCTCTCTGATACCATAATTGTAACACCCCAACCCGATAAGGGTAGAAGTATTATGTTATGGTGACATATCAAAGCAAACACAAGAATATGACTAAATAATACAAAATGAATTTCAGAGGTTACAAAGGAAGAATTTGAAAATACATGGTTACAAAGGAAATAATAATAAATTCTAGAGTAAATTGCAAAAATCGTCCTTGTGGTTTGGCCAAATTGCATGTTTGGTCCGTACTGTTCATTAAGTGCAAAAATGGTCCTTATTTTTCACTGTTTCATTCACTTTTGGTCCATCGTCCTCCGAACCACAAGGACGAAAAGTGTAATTTGGCCAAACCACACGGACGATTTTTTCAATGCCGAAGGACCAAAAGTGAATGAAACAGTGAAAAATAAGGACCATTTTTGCACTTAATGAACAGTACGGACCAAACATGCAATTTGGCCAAACCACAAGGACGATTTTTGCAATTTACTCTAAATTCTAAGTTCCCCAATTTGTAAATGTTCTTGTCATCTCTAATCCAGAATAGCTAGTAAGGTCTTCTAAGTCCAAAGTACTCTCCACACATACCCCAACTTCCAGTTAAACCTGCCGCAGGAAAAGAAATGCGGCTGAGCTTAAAAAGCCCAGTGAACAGATATATATAATATAACATAATGGTAAGTAAGCATAAGCAACGAAGGAATAAGAATACAAAATGAAAAACATAATCATGAAAGTCATACGAATTTAAAGAGAATTAAGAATTCAAGAATGCATGAGAACTGGATAAGAAATGAAACAGGGAATGAAATGAAAATAAAGAAAGGTTCATATAAGGATGTGCCATAAGAACTCCATATCATAATCCGTCAATTCATACATATAACATAACATATCATAATCAATACAAGTATACAAGGAGGGGAGCCTCTAAGTAATTAAAAGTATGACAAGGAGTGTAAGGCACACACCACCTGGTCACCATAATCATATAAACATAAAACCTAGGATACATCCATACGCTCCCTAACAAAATATGAATGCCAGTATTGGACTGGTCACGCATATATAAAGTTGGCCAATAGTGTACACAAAATCATATCATATCATAAGGGGGAACGCCGTAGATCTATCACACCTCTACGGGAGTGTCATGTCTAAGGTGCCATCAAAGACATGGTCATGGTACCTCCACAACTAGGTAAGCTCTGGCACAGATCTATCATAGCATACAACAATTATAATCTAGCATGGCAAGAGAAACAAGATAGTACTCTAATAAGCATGGCAAAACATAAACATAACATAGCAGAGACATTTAAATAAATGTCAGAATGAATCAATAAGAATGACAATCATACAATGAAAGTCATGAGTCAAATGGGGGAATCATATCAAGGTCAAATGTCAAATCATCAAAGTATCAAAGGTTCATCATCAAAGATTCATAATCGAAGGTTCATAATCAAATGGTTTATTTAAAGAAATCTTGGTCAAATGATTTTCATAAAAATGATCTTTAATAACGATTTCATAAAAGTGGTCTTTAAAATTAGTTTTCATAAAAGATAGCAAAATTCCATATAAAAGTGGTATCGCATCGTTCGTAAACATCATTTTAAAATAGTTTTTCTCAAAACATTTCCATGATATAATTAAGAAAGGTTTTCACATCTTGTCACCAAAATCAAATGAACCTTCGAAGTGTAAAGTGATTCGAATACTAATATCACAGGGTAATGAACAAATTTTATCAAGTATTATATCACAAGGATCATAATGAACGAATGTCAAATGGATCATGAAGAACGAATCAAAGTATAAGGGAACATAGCAATGGCTTAGGGAATCCTAATGGATCAAGACCAAGAAAGTCAGAGAATGAAAGCACCTTTACTGAAAAAGGGTAGAATATCTGTACCTTAGACCGCAAGCGCAAACACAACAGAAAACATAAAAATTTGGAGCAACTCCTTCTTCAGCGAATCTACACGAATTCATGATCGTCTTATTAATAACTCATTTTAAATCAGATTACTCATTTTAGTCGGCTTTCCATTTTTAGTAACTTTCCTTTTATAGTAGCTTTCCAGAAATAGTAACTTCCAAAATAGTAAGTTTCCTCTTTAAGTAGTTTTACCATTTTAAGTAAATTTCTATTTTTTTAGCAAGTTTCCCGAAATAGTAATTAATACTTTAACTAATGATATTTAAGGGTTTAAATGACAATTATAATAGTTTAGGGTTAATTATGTCAATTTAGTAAAGTTTATGGATATATATATATATTTAAACACTCATTGACACAATAGCATAACCCTTTTAACTCCCTAAGCTTTCTACATCGACACACCTATAAATTTCATACCCGTTTCTGTTTATAAATCTCATATGCAAGGAAATATTTTAGACACCACATGCTTCCTTTATTCTTATTCACATGCATGCAATGAGATCACAGCCACCCCTTTTCACAGCCATATACGAGACACCAAACATGAAATAAAAGAGGAAAAACCTTCTCGACTCCACACGCAACACACACATATATGACCACATAAAATTACACTATAGGCAATTGTTCAACATTTTACTCAACTGTTATATATGTAAAAGTACAACTACTGTTTTTGGTAATAATTCATGCATTGAGCGCCTGACCTTATTGACTAGGAATACACTCCCATCATATAAAACTTTAAGTTGATTCATTATTCATACATGAAAATATTTGTTTAAAGATCATATTTACTCAACCCTCATGACACTATATGTACGCACATATTTCCAGCCCAAATCCACACACCTAACAGCAAACACAACGACCCATTATCACAGCCACCACACCCTCAACATCATCTTAACGCACACAGAAACCTTTGTTTTTGCCCAGCCATACGACCCATACATTAACACATACACTCGACACAAATACCACACCATAACACATACCCCATGCTAATTTAACGTGACATCCATCACCACTCTTAACCATTTCCAGATTCATTCTATACGTCTTATACAGATTCCATATGACTCATAATCTTATGATTTAAACCCTTTCCTCCGATTAGTATACGCATGTTCCCTCGGCTTCTTTAATAATGGTTCACAATTTTAGTGATTCTATACATATTAACGTATATTTGTCTCATATTATGATGATGGTCTTTTAAAGATTCTAAGGTAGAATCAAATGGGCGATCGACTAGAACAAAAACAGGACTCGACATCATTTGTTAGCGAGACTTTTATTTAGTTATGCATATCATATTCTTTTAGTACGTATGTATTCGAAAGACACCGGATTTATAGCAGCGAGACATGATTAGATTAAGGTTTACCTTTGGGCTGAATCAAAGACGATCAAATAGGGAGGAGTCGGATACAAAAGCTGCTACAAAACTCACGCTGCTATGAATACCCAAACCACGATTTGAACCTCACACGAGCCTATCTTGAATCTGCCACTCGAACATGCAAGTCGAACGAACACCAATCCCAACGTAATCAATCTCCACGGTTATATATTTTAGCAGTAGGTTTTCTTTTTGTCTCGGTATCAATGGGAGGAGGAGGAAAATAAAACGTATTATATCAAAATTTTAGGGAGGAGCGTGTCCTCATTTGGTAAGTTAGTAATTGCAAAATAAATGGGTATTGATTTAGTCTATTATTGAGCAAGATTGTAGGGCTGAATTTATGGAGTTCAAAACTCCTTTTAATGTGTACAAGTCGTGTAGTGCAAGGCAAAAAAAAAAAAAAAAGGTGTACAATGCTTAGAATTAGGTAGGAATTATTTTTGTAACAAATATGATTTTAGGTATGAACTTAGGTTGGTTTTAATTAGTCCTATTATATTACATATTGTACAGTTTTATGTTTATAATTAATCATAATCGTAACTTAGGGAAAATTCAAAATTAAACTTAAAATTAGGAATTTAGGAAAACGGATTTTAGGGTTTTACAATATCAGAGTTACAAAATAGAGATCCCAATGCAATAAGGTACATAAATATTTTTAGAACATCATCGAATGGTAAACATGAATGCATCAAAGTCTTCAAAACATGTCGCTAATGCTGCAATCCAAAGTTAATGCCTTACGAACCTGAGAAAATGCATGCTAAAAGTGTGAACACGAGGTTGGTGAGTTTATAGGTTTAATGTAAATAAGATGAAAGCCTTTCTAAGTGAATTAACATAGCAATTATCATATCAATCCTCCTATTACAAGTCCCGCCCATACAAGACTTGTAATACTTAGATTCACGCATAATTCCATGTAAACAAAATATTTCCAAATATAGAAAGTCAAAAGGTCAAAGTCAAAGTCAAATCACTTGGTTGCAATAATTTGTCGAAAAAGTCATCGCAAATAAAGTTCATGATGTAAATCACAATGTAGAAGGGAAAACCATTGAAAGCAAGTCCTCATGGCAAAAGTCATATCAATCTATCCTGTTACTATTCCCGCCTATACAAGACTTGTAACATATAGATTTATACACCAATCCATGATAATGATGTGAATGTAAAGTTCAAGTGCGGACCACAAGATTTCAGGTGACTACTGTTATCCACAGTGTCATGAAAGGAATTAGTGACTATTGCTACCCATAGTGTAAGGGAAAAGTAATTAGTGATTAATGTTACCCAAAGTGTCGGGGAAAAAGTAATTGGCGACTACTGCTACCCAAAGTGTAAGGGAAAGTAATTGGCGACTACTACTACCCACAGTGCCAGGGAAAAGTAATTGGTGGCTACTACTACCCACAATGTCAGGGAAAAGTATTATTAGTGCAGTTGTGTCCGTATGTAAATACAAGCCATGTATTTAAGTAAACGAGCATATATTTAAGTAAAACGAGTAACGCATTTCAGTAAACGAGTAAAGTGATTCAGAAAATGAGTAAAGTGCTTTAGTAAACAAGTAAAGTTCTTCAGTAAACGAGTAAAGTGCTTCAGTAAACGAGTAAAGTGTTTCATATAAACGAGTAAAGTGTTTCAGTAAACGAGTAAAATGCTTCAGTAAATGAGTAAAGTGTTTCAGAGAAACGAGTAAAGTGTTTCAGATAAACAAGTAAAGTGTTTCAATAAACAAGTAAGGTGTTTCAGTAAACGAGTAAAGTGTTTCAGATAAACAACTAAAGTGTTTCAATAAACGAGTAAAGTATGTAAGAAAACGAGTATGTATTCTCACCCCAAAATTAGTTTAAAACAAGTAAATGTGGGGCTATGTTGATGCATGCCATAGTTAGACATGGTTTGCCATTTTCATTTATAGAAAAGGAAGGAGTTAGAGATGTCTTTAAATACCTAGAACCTGATGTTACTCATATTACTAGGAACACTACAAGGGCTGGTGTGTTAAAGTTGAATGGAGTTGAAAGTAAGAGACTTGTTGATGAATTGTTGTGTTGTCCTAGTAGAATATGTTTAACTTTCGATGATTGGAGTTTGATTATAAACGATAGTATAGAAACTAGAAGGGGGGGGGGGGGTGAATAGTTTCTCCGTTTTTAAATTAGTTTTTGAAACAAATTTGTTTATACTTTTTGAAAATCTTTTCAATTCGGAGTTATGTGATATCGATCAACAATGTTTATATGCTATAAATATTTATGAAAACTCAAACGAAATATAAAAGTAAATAAAGTAAAGAGTTAGAAGAATCACACGAGTGCACAGAGATTTATAGTGGTTTGGCTATGAAGCTCACTCTTCGCCCTACTCCACTCCCCGAGTACCACACTTGAGAGTTCACAACAGTATGTCAACAAACTCCCTTCTGGCGAAGAATACCGTACACCATAGCTTACAATGGAAAGATCTTTAACAACGCTCTTGGTAGTATGCCATGGAAAGACATCAGGGCAAGCGAAGGCGTCAACCCAGAAAAAATGGTTATTCCAATTTTTGAGAGAATCAATAGGTTTCCTATAACAAACGCCATCATTCTCGGAACGCTTGCTTAAAGATAACCATCCCTTATTTTTTTGATTTTATGTAAAAACACCAGAATAACCCAACCGTAGGTACAATGTTACGCACGTGACATAGAATTTCAAAATGAGAAACCCTGGCTGCCCCTATAACAGAAAGCTGAGATATATGAATGTGATAATATCTCAGAATGTCAAAAAGAAAGACATAAAGAGGTAATTGGAAGTTGGCATATTAGAAAAACCTGACATAAACACCAATTTTCCCAGAAGGACGCTCGTGTATGGTTTGGTTCGGACCGGGTAGTGTTGGATGAACCTCTAGGGGAATATGAAACTTTTTACAAAAGTCAGTAAGCGCTTCCTGAGAAAGACGGGATTTAACATCCGTAATAGTCCCCATGATGGAAGCAAAGTATCGAGATCTTACCTGAGAACTAAAAAAATCTCTCGAAGAAAAATTCGACACAAGCAGAACTGTCTAAGAGCTTGAAAAACTTTCAACAACGGCGGAAAATGGTGGAAGGAAAAAAGTGGAATAGTAAAAACCAAATCGGGTATTTATACACACGGTATATTTAATTCAAGTTAATCTAAGATTATGACGCGTGACAAAGAAACGTTTCAGTCGACGGTTGGGATTAAAAGTAAAGATAAGGATGACAGTAAGACGAAGGGTCCACTCGGTCAAATCAGTCAGAATGTGAAAGGACAAAAATGACCCACGTCTCACAAGACCTCACCTAACAAATATAAGGAAGTATCGCGAAGAAGCAATTACCACGGAGCGGAACTACAATGGAACCTTAGTCTAGTAACATTCACCGCACGCTACCAACAGGGACGCACGCAATGAATGAACTAGACTGGGGGGACTTGATGACGTATAATACAGATAGCAGGCCTACTAGGCCTGGACTATACTATACACATTTAGGCCCCGGCCTAACAAAACAGACAAACAAGTGCACCGGACGCCACCAAGCCCAACAACGAGTAAGATGCGGTCCGGATGCACGAAGACGCATGCAGATCATCTGAATGATACTTCCGCAGTACTCTAGCGGACCAACCAATGGCCACAGAAGATGATCTGTGTCTGCAATCACGATTAAGTAACAGACCTTTGACCGACAAGGGTCCCACTCTGGCCACTAACAACAATAAGCGAAATACTAGGAAACCCTAGTACCAGACTCACCTATAAAAGGCAACATTTCAACACATTTGCGAGGTATGACTTTCTCACACATACCAATACACACATATTCTCTGACAAGCATGATTACTTACTCTCACGCCGGAGCTTAATTGTGGGGTTCGTCCCCACGGTAAGGATAACGGTTTACTTTCATTTGTGCAGGGAATCATTTCATCACTTGGATTAGTGCAAGCTTAACCCATCAGCGGCCCATTAAAGCAGCCCAATACGCAATCCCAACTTAAATCTATACCCTTCACACATTTTGCACTAACAATTTCATATTCTCATGTTATGTTATATGGGATTTGCGATCCTTTCAACCGGGTTCAATATCACCAGTTTATGTTCTTTCTCAAGCAAAACAGTGGAGATATTTTGAAAAAAATTGAGTTTCACAGTAGACCCCGTTGTTTTGTTTATGAGAGGAAATAACCGCTGATGTTGATACCAACTTGAAGATCAATCTGTTAAATTACTTATAGGGGTTATTAGTGTGCACGTGCTCGAACATTTTTTTGAAATTACTTTGGTCTCTTATAATTGAGAGGCACGCAATCATGTATTCGTCATTTCCTTGCAGAGTAGTAAGATGTTTGTTAAAAGGCCCATTCAAACAAAAGCAGTGGTCAAAAAACAAATTTGGAAACCAAAGGGAACAACTACAAAGCTAGCAGTTTCTACTGCTAAGCATGTAGTTCATACTGCTGCTTGGAAAAATAGGGCAAATGCTGTTAAGGCCTCAACATGTTGAGTTTGGAGACAAACTAAACCCAATGGTGCATCAACCATTCTTAAGAGATTAAATTACATTGATGCACGAGGCATATCCAAGTCAGTAATGGCTTGGGTCCCCAAAGGAAACTAATATTCCTCATTTTTGTGCAGGAACATTCAACTGATAGACAAGAGGATCAAGGATACTCAGATAGTGTATGTTCAAGGCACATGACTGGCAACATGTCTTATCTCTCAGATTTTCAATCAATAAATGGAGGATATGTTAGCTTTGGAGGAGGTATTGGTGGCAAAATTTCTGGTAAAGGTACAATTAAAACTGGAAATTTAGATTTTGAAGATGTGTACTATGTACAAGAGCTTAAGTATAATCTTTTTAGTGTCTCACAAATGTGTGACAAAAAGAACAAAGTTCTTTTTACTAACACTGAATGTCTTGTACTTTCTTATGATTTTAAGATGCCTGATGAAAGTCAAGTACTTCTTAGAATTCCAAGAAACGGCAACAGGTACAATGTTGATATGAAGAACATTGTTCCTAAAAAAGCTTTAACTTGTCTTGTTGCAAAGGCCACATTGGATGAATCAATGAAATGGCATAGGAGGCTTGGTCACATTAACTTCAAAACCATAAATAAGATTGTTAAGAATGGTTTGGTAAGAGGTTTACCTAAAAAACGATTTGAAAATGACCAAACATGCATTGCTTGTCTTAAAGGCAAACAACACAAAGCCACTTGTAAGCCTAAACTTTTTAAATCTATTGATCAATCATTGTTCATGCTTCATATGGACTTATTTGGACCTACTTCTGTTAGTAGTATGATGCATAAAAGATATTGTCTAGTTATTACTGATGACTATAGTAGATTTACATAGGTTTTCTTTTTAGTTTCTAAGGATGAGACGTCTAGCATCCTTAAGACATTCATTACACAGATAGAAAACCAAGTAGACAAGAAAATAAAAGTCATTAGATGTGATAATGGGATAGAGTTTAAGAATAGAGTTATGGATGACTTCTGCAAGGAAAAAGGTATTAGGAGAGAATTTAGTGTAGCTACAACTCCTCAGCAAAATGGAGTAGCGGAAAGGAGAAATAGAACACTCATAGAAGTTGCTAGAACCATGTTAGCCAACTCTAAATTGCCTATCACTTTTTGGGCTGAAGCAGTTAATACTGCTTGCTATGTTCAGAATAGGGTTTTGGTTGTCAAATCTCACAATAAGACATCATATGAGCTTTTTAGAGGTAGAACTCCTGCAATAGGATTTCTTAGACCTTTTGGATGTCATGTGACAATTCTGAATACCTTAGACCATCTTGGAAAATTTGATGGTAAAGCAGATGAAGGATTCTTAGTTGGATATTCTCTTAATAGCAAAGCTGTTAGAGTATACAACTCAAGAACTAGAAGAGTAGAGGAGAACCTGCATGTGGAATTTTTAGAGAATAAATCCAATGTAGCAGGTCAAGGTCCTAATTGGCTATTTAATCTTAAGATACTAACCCATTCTATGAATTATGTGCCTGTTGTTGCAGAAACTAATGAATTTTCAGGTTCAAAAGGAGATGAAACAACAAATGAGGCAGGGTTAGACAAAGAGACAAATCAAGGTTATGTATGGATGCCAATATGGACAAGTACAAGTGTGGTTTCAACTTAAACTAATGATGGATCTTCTTCAGATAAAGCTAAAGAAGGCATTGAAGATGAAAACAAGGAAGATGGAACAAAGGAACAAGAGAATGTTTCTACTGATGATAGTACTGCTGAGACAGAGCATTCTACTGCTAGGCTAAATTTTTCTACTGCTGAGCCAAATGTTTCTACTGCTAGCCCATCAGAACCAAATGAATCAGAATCCTCAGAAGAAGAGTTGGATTTCAATAATCTCCCACCTAACTATCAAGTTCCTTCTACACCACACACAAGGATTCACAAAGTCTACTCCCTGGACAATGTGATTGGAGATGTACAATCAGGAGTGAAGACAAGGTAACAACTGATGTCTTCAGACCAACAAGGGCTTCTTGATGCCCTTTATGCTTCAATGCAGCATGAGTTTTCAAACTCTTGCTTGTTTGTATGTTTTCTATCACAATCAGAACCAAAGAATGTTCTTAAAGCCCTAGATGATTCAAGCTGGGTAGAGGCTATGCAAGAAGAGCTTTTTCAGTTCAAAATTCAGAAGGTATGGGTGCTGGTTGATTTACCCAAAGATGTAAGGGTAATTGGCACTAGATGGGTTTTTAGAAATAAAAGGGATGAAAGGGGAATAGTGATTAGGAATAAGGCTAGATTAGTAGCCTAAGGGTACACACAAGAAGAAATGATAGACTATAAAGAGGTTTTTGCTCCAGTAGCAAGGATTGAAGCCATTAGGTTATTTTTGGCTTATGCTTCATTTATGGGCTTCACAGTTTATCAAATGGATGTCAAGAGTGCTTTTCTATATGGTACTATTAAAGAAGAGGTATATGTCTCACAACCTCCAGGGTTTACTGACCCAGATCATCCAAACAAAGTGTACAAGGTAGTTAAGGCTCTTTATGGCCTTCATCAGGAACCAAGGGCATGGTATGAAACACTGGCTTCCTATTTGACTGAAAATGGATTTCAAAGAGGCAAGATTGATCAGACATTATTCATTCAGAAGCACAAGAATGATCTTTTACTAGTTCAGGTGTATGTGGATGATATCATCTTTGGATCTACAAGGAAGGAGATGTGTTTGGAGTTTGAGAAGCTTATGCATCATAAGTTTCAGATGAGTTCCATGGGGGAACTTACATTCTTTTTGGGTTTGCAAGTTAAACAATCAAGTGAAGGGATATTTATCAGCCAAGATAAATATGTTGCAGAGATTCTTAAAAAAATTCAATTTGCTGATTCAAAAGTAGCAAGCACACCAATGGACTCTGAGAAGCCACTTCTTAAAGATTTAGATGGAGACAATGTAGATATACACACATATAGATCTATGATAGGTTCTTTTATGTATCTTACATCATCAAGACCTGATATCATGTTCTCTGTTTGTGCTTGTGCAAGATTTCAAGTAACTCCAAAGGTTTCTCACCTCATAGCTGTCAAGAGGATTTTTAGATATCTCAAGGGTCAACCTAGGTTGGGTCTATGGTATTCTGGAGAATCACCTTTTGACTTGGTAGCATTTTCAGATAGTGATTATGCAGGTGCTAGCTTGGACAGAAAGTCAACAACTGGAGGATGTCAATTCCGTGGGTGTAGACTTATCTCATGGTAGTGTAAGAAGCAAACAATTGTGGCTACTTCAACAACTGAAGCTGAATATGTAGCTGCTGCAAGTTGCTGTGGTCAAGTTCTATGGCTTCAAAACAACTTCTTGACTATGGGTACAATTTCTTAAACACTGTCATACATATTGATAATAGTAGTACAATTTGCATAATTAAAAATCCAGTGCAACATTCTAAAATAAAACACATTGAAATAAGATATCATTTTATTAGAGATTGAAATGAGAAAAAGTTGATTTAAGTTCTTAAAATTGATTCTGATCACAAATTTTCAGATCTTCTCACTAAAGCTTTTGATGTTGGAAGGTTTCAGTACTTGGTAGCAAGTATTGGGATGCTTAATCCTCAATGACTTAAAACTCTATGTTTTTGTATATAATTTTTGTTTGTACTGCTAGCTTTGTAAATTGGTACTGCTATTACAAAAGGTTTGTACTGCTGGTACAACTTTGGATTGTGTTATTCATACTGTTAGTCATATGATTATTCTAATATGAGACAAGTACCTTGTACTGTGTTCTTTTGGTTTTAGACTAACAATTTCAGGTATGAACATTGAGCACAAAGGAAGTTTCAAGTGAAATGGAAGCAGCAGAATGATTATCTTAGTTACTGATATAATAGGTTTATGATGGACTGAGTTTGGGAATTCATTAACAATGGCTTACACCCAAGTTAATTGATTCTTTAAAACTTATTTCTTGAAACCTGTTTATGATGTTTCACATTGACTTGATGGCTCAGTTGAACAGATAGTAACTGATTCAACTCACTTTCTATCATTTTATACTTTTAAGTATAATGGGCAAGTCTAAGGACATCTGATAGAAAGAACAGCTAGCAAAAGTGAATCTAACACTTGTGTTAGAGGTAACAATTGCTACGAGCTGGAAAGCCTGTCAAGAAAGCCTTTTGAATAGGTTTATCTTTACACAGGCAGTTATTTATAACTGAAAACATTGGTTCTCACACAACCAGAGGTTAATTTTAAACTGAAATCTTGATTAAGTGTCTGTTACACACTTAATCCCTTCAAAAAGGTTGTAAGCAGTATGATTTTTCATAATAAAATCAAGTTCATACTACTAAGTCAAAAGTTTTTCTTAAAAAGGATTTTCAAAGTGGCTCAGAAAAACCATCAAATGATGGAATATGAGTGAATGTCCCATGATTCACCTCTCACAGGAGTTAACACACCTGGAAGTGATAAGGGCAGCATTGAAATTTTAGGAATTGATGGATACATGTACAACATTGTCTAAAAACAAGTTCACATTGGTAGATCAGATGATGATAGGATGATGGTGAGAGATCTTCCAAACAGGGGAGGAAATGTTATTTGCATCTCAGGGGAGGAAATATCTCAGGGGAGGAAATAAAGCCCAAGGAAGGAAGATTAACCAAATGTAAGGGAGGAAAAGACGAGCATACAAGATGATGACATGGAGGTTGAAAATGACAAGATTCTGGAGTATTATATATATTCAGAAGGGATGAAGCATTCCAAAGGAGAAAGTTCTATCTAGGTTCTTTTAGTTTCAATTTCAGTTCACTACGTTTGTTCATCACTTGAAAAGGCATGCTGAAAGATGATTTCACTTGTTGGAACAAGCATCCAAGGAAATTGCACCATCTTTTATTCAAGGTATTGATTGTTTTTAAGACAAAGAAAGATGATGTTATTGCTGAAAGAGATACACAAAAATCAGATGAGTTAGACAAATGGATATTTAATCTTGAAGATCAGAAGATAGCTCAGATCAAGAGTCTGACTATGAAGTGTTTGAAAGATCCTCACAATCAAAATTTAATTCAGAAGAAACATGTTGATTAGGTAATCACATGTTTAGGAGAGGATTGTTGGGAATTAAATATTCTGAAGATTAGTATTGGGAACTAAAGGTTTACAAGATTAGTTCTGCTCAAGGAAATTCACTAAGTATCATTCTACTGCTAGTACATTTCATTCTACTGTTAGTGTTAAAGATTCTGCTGCCGCAAGAATTCTACTGCTAGTATATCAAGATTGTGCTGTTGAGTAGATAACTGATGCGTATTCTACTGCTGAGTGGATAAGTATGAAAAAGATATTTGTGTATAAAAGTCAAGTATATACGGTAGACAATATCTTTGATAGTTGTTCACAGAACAAGTTGTAAAACACAGATACATGTGTTATCTTAATGACTGACACACTCAACACAAGCAAAGCATGTGCTCGACAAGACTTGACAATATTGTAAAGATCTCTCTTGGACTATAAAAGAGAAATCTTAGCTTAGTGACTAAGTGTGTGCCTTTCATAGAACTTTCATATTAGTTATCAAGAACAAACACAACAATATCTCTAGTCATAGAAACTTAAGATTCAAGGTTTTGTAACCCTAGTGATAGTGAAGATCACTCGTATTATTTCTTGAATAATATTGAATCATTTGGTGATATACTTTCATTGTTCATTGTTCAAACAACAAACATAACTGTTCCATTTCCATAACCAAATAACCTTCTAAGTGTGATTAAGTAGATTCCGCATACTTAATCATATTAACTCAAGATATCATATAACGCGTTATAAAGGTCTAACCCCCTTTCAGTGTATCAAATCCCTCTCAAATATACTTAAGTATATTGATGCGTGGGCATGCCAAATTCACATGATATTCAATATTGGATAAATTAAATATAGGACAGATCCCAACCACATGATTGTACTTTATGGATCCTTGTCATTAAGTAAATCATGAATATTTATTCTCAGAATTGAGATACCAGGTAACTGCCGAGGATGTAGCTCATTTTCTGTAAGATAGTCTAACGCTATCCATAACTGGTAGTCATAAGGGCTATTTTCGGAGGTGATGTGAAATTCAAGGGTTATGCTCGTAGTCAAGAAAGGATTTGTTCCTTCAAATTTGTTTTGAAGTTTAATACTGCTTGGCCACTTGTTGGGTTGACAAGATGTTTGCGTGCGCACGCCCAAAGGCTATCTGGAATACGTTCAGATGATTTGGTAATCTTGATCAATTATTTATAAACGAGAAACTAAATAGTTAATTATGGAATGACTTAGATCCATATCTATATTAACGCGATATTAGAAACAAAAGGATAAGTATGATGATAAATCATCACAAGGTTTTTTTTCCAGGAAACCAAACTCAGGGTCGATCTGGGGGCATTTGGGGTGTTAAGCTAGACTAACCAATGTCATTACTATATTAATGCATATCCAAGTGGGAGCAGTTAAAGTTGTGGATATAAATTAATATACGTATGACAAGTTTCGAACACGAGACTTCGGGATTGCACACATTAAGTATGAGTTTCAATGGTTTGAATAATTAATATATTAAGTTATGATTTAATTATTCATTTCACAAATAAACACTTAACGGTCGTTAGTATTTAACGGGGTTTGGATAATGGTCGTTAAATATTAAGTTAAAGGACTAAACTTGAAATAGAAGCAAAGAAGGATCTAGAACCCATCTTGGGATCTAGAATTTGGCCGACCCACTCATTGGGAGAGAGTTTTGGTTGCCCTAGCTTTGGGAACAAGTTATGAAGCCTATAAATACATCCCTTGTATTCATAGTTCATTAACCTAATTCTCTAGCAAACCTAACTTCTTCTTCTTCTCTTTCACTTGTGTATTGCCGATCCTAAACACCCTTTCCCTAGGGATTTTTGATCCAACATACACATTAAAGTGTTTGGTATGTTTGTGAATTTAGAACATAGCTTTTCACATTGAGACGCTAGTAATACGTGTGTACAAGAACGAAGAACAAGCTTACTTTAGCTTGTGTGATTTTTCCCCATTCGACTATACTCTAGTTGACCTTCACATAAACCCTAAGTTAGGGTTTTACCGGTTCTTGGAGATTTGATTACTTGTTTGGCTAGTAATCTAAGGTACGCGTATTATTTATTTTTAGTTAATTAATTACATGTATATAGATCCTATATTCCGCTGCGTGCTTGATGTTTGATTTATATGTTTAAATAGATGTTATGTTATTCATATTCCAGCAATGATGAGGGGGGGGGAGGTGAGGAGGGGGAAGGGGAGGGGAGTAGGGGTGTTAGAGTGGCGCCCAGGAATCCGAAAATAGCGTTGTATGGAAGGAGTTTGGATGATATTTCAAAGTTTTTGAATTCCGGGAGGTATGATCCTGATGCTGCCAAGGATCCACAAGGTCAGTTGTATTGTATTTTTGGCCTTAATAGTACTTGATTTCGTTACTATGTATTTTTGGGAGCTACGTTTATGCATATGTTTCGTGTGTTTGAATTATGAAAAACTATTGATGTTCCTGTGAAATTTTACATGTGTACTGTAAGGTTGATAATGTAAGCTGGTGTTTGATTATGTTGATGTGTTATTTGTTAGGTTGATGATAATGCATTAGAATCAAGTCTTTTTTTTAGGAGAAACAGGATTTATTATTAATTTATTAGTAATGTTATACGGAGTACAAGCTATAATGATGTACTCATTTAGGTCTTTGTGGAGAGGTGTAACAGTACGTATCTGACATGATTTTAGTCAATATATAATACAGTATATAATTTGGTAGCTTTCATTGTTCATAAGTTACAGTTGGTGCTGATACTCTCTTGTAAATTTTGGTCACTTACATTCATGGTATTGTTACTTTTGGTTTGATATATTTGTGTTATCATAACATTGAGTAGGTGCTCGTAAGTTGTTTTCAAAGGAGGAGAAGGTCCTTATGAATAGACGAATTCCTAATTTGGTGGTTGCTACCTCAGTAAGTCTCTTATTCAAGCTATTAAGAAAACCAGTTCATCTGGTTATCAATGTTTTTAACTTCTGTCATCACCAAGGAATATATAAAATTGCAGTCAGTATTATTTCGATATCTAAAATACTCTTTTCTAGGGAAAAATGAGGGATGTTGTTAACGAGGATGGTTACCCGCGCGTTGCTGCGGGGTGCTTGCATATGAAAGATTTAGCGCGAATGTATTCGCAAAAAAGAAAGGAGCCGGGTTGTGCAAAATATTGGGTTATAAGGATCGTTTGCCAAATTGTTTATTAGTTCAAATAAAATATATATATATATATATATATATATATATATATATATATATATATATATATTATATATATATATATATATATATATATATAATAAAAATAAAGAAGTAAAAATTATAATAAATAAGTAAAAACCTCTTCACATCGAATTGTAGCTACATTTTCCTCTAATAATGTACTATTTAGCAAAATTACAGAAAATATAACACAAAATATAAACAGTTTTAGCTGTTTTTTTAACTATTTTTTAAAACTTTTCGGTGAAAAAATTTAGTTGGATCATGTATATTAAATTGAGTTTAATAAAAGTTGATGTTTATTTTTTTTAATGCATATTTATTTTTTGTATATCTAAAAATTAAGATATTTTAGTACAACAATATATATGTATATATATGTTTTTATATTTGGTTAATGCTATGATAGTTGGCAAAGTTTATGGGCTACTTATGTTATATTGAGAAATTTATGTGTAATTTATGGAAATATTTGTATGGTATTCACAGCAGCTGTTCTAGAACCTGAACTCCATATTTCTGCATGGGAAACTAAACCATCTCTTTGAATTAATGCTTCATTTAAGTTTTGCAATGATAAAACTGGTTGTATCAGACCCGAAATATATTAGATACACTGTATCACTAATTATATATAGAGTAATTGTTAATAAGTTTTTTAAACCCAAAGCATCCACCTAACAAAAAAATCTATTCAATGGCTGAAAACACTCCTCTGATCAATGAACTGAAAGTGGTTTCCAGATCAGAAAAGCTCCATCAATGCTTTAAGTTTCTTTTTATGCAAGAACACATGGAAGAAGAAGCATCCTTGTTGTGGGTTCGTGAAAAGTGCGATCAATTAGAGGCAAAGATAGAGAAGCGCCAACAGCGAATGGCAGAAGTCTTGTCATTAAATCACGACGAGGAAGAAGCAGGGGGTGACACCTATGAGTGCCTCCGTCAAAAGCAAGTGACGGATCGTAAGAGGTTGGAGCTGTTTACGGGTTTGCAGATTGAAGTTCGTGATGGTTTGAGGGAGAATCAGCATCACATGGATATTATGGATTTTTATGATTAGGTTATGGCTGCACATGTTGTTTTGGTGGGTTTCAACATGGTTAGGTTATTAGTTTTTTGTGTATGCAACTGGCTTGTAATGATGAACACTTTAATGGTCTGAATTGAACAATGGGTATCTTTAATCTAAGTTTATGTTTTATTACGTAATTTGTTTACTATGTTATTAACTTCTGTTACTGAGTAGTTGTTGTTGTTGTTATATTTGATTTTGTTGTTGGAACTATTGCTATGGTCTTTTAGGAATGTGATAAAAAAATAGAAATCAGCAATTGTAGTTAAGTTAGGCTTAATGGATTCGATTATGCTATTTTTTGATAACATTGTGTTAAAGGTTTGTTAGCTAATGAATGTGGAGATGTTGCTGAAGTATAAATGAAAGGAGTGAAACAAAGTGTTGCTTCTTGTAGACAGCTTTTGTGTGAATGAGATAGCATGTAATTGTCTGCAAGAAATATTGGTTGGTGTTTTGGTCTTTGCTGCTTTGGATTTAATCAAGTTTTGTGTTTATGTTTGCTGCAATGCATCATGTGATGATTGTCCTGGTGTTTAGAAGATACGAGCAAAAATGGCATTTATGTTTGCAAGAAAAGTTGGTCCAAAAGCCTTTTATGTGGGTATTTTGGTATTAAGGTCAAGTAGAGATGTGTTGATAGCTAATGGTTTGTTGTTGCATTTTTTTATTACAATTAGGCAGTAGCTATGCAAAGGATAGGGCGTGTGTTGTTTAAGGATAATGGTAGGCTAATTAGTTCCTTGCTGGAGCTGTGTGAGAGTTGGACACAGAATTTGCGAAATGTGGTGTTTTGAGGAAGTTGTCTGAGTTTCGTTGATGTTAGGGGTATTTTTTAAAGAGATGCTAAGTTTGGGATGGTTTTGGCGTAGGTGAATTTTATATTCTCATTATTAATATACACAGATGCTTTTGTATTAGATGTTATGTGATAGCTGGTTAATTGATTTGATTATGCGTTAAACTATTGGTATCGATTAAATTAGCATTCTTTGTTTGGTTCATATGTTTATGTTTATGTCATTTTGTTTTTTAGATGTTTGATTGTTAATTGATTTTATATTAACAGTGAGTCTTCAAGATGGAAATTCAGAGATGTAATATGCTGCATACTTTTTTTGTATGATTGGATTTTTAGTTTTAGGAAATAATCCAACTTATATCATTGGTTGATAGCGTAACGAAGATCAATTTATGTCTCAAGTATGTATAAACTACATTTTTAGATGTTCTGTTGTGTCTAGGTGTGTTCACCATACGACCAGCATTGGTAGTCTTTCCTGTGTTTTGTACAACAGCAGTGTTCATATGTTTTTGTTTATGGGTGAAGGTCCATACTTTAAGCAAACAAATGATTTTAAACCAACCAAATCATTTAATGGATTTTTATTTACATAAGGAAAACTTACATAAAGAAAATGTTAACAAACATTACTGAGTTCTACGATTTTAAAGCGTTATAGTGGATCTACTTTATACATCATCATTCGCTAAGCTAATAGAATGTGGTAAACATCGTTGCTGAAAGAGGAGGCAAAATGAACTAAACTTATGTTGGTAATGATCTTCTGTCTTGTGCACCTCGCTTCAGGTCATGTAATGGAACCTTTTGTCGTTGTTTGCTGGTGCAACTGATTTCATTCATTTACAAACCTATTTGAATGTTTGACGAACAGGTTTATATTGCATTTGTGGTATTTGTTGTACTGAGAAAACCAACAGCTTCATTGGCACCTACGGTAGAGACCGGAAGTATTTGGCCCCCAAAAGGGGTTGCGGTTTTAGATCCTCAGGAAATCCCTTTTCTTAATACTCTTATTCCCCTTTCATCCGGAGCTGCCGTAACTTGTATATTCTTCTATTGTGATTGCACCTTGTATTTTGGTTGCACCTTCTGTATGTTCTTTTCTTTTTTGGTAGGTGTATCTTAAAACCAGAACCTGCAAATGATACACGTGGATTCTATTACTAAAACAAAAAAATTATTAAAAACCTAAATTAACGAATATCAGCGAGAAAGAAA
Source organism: Artemisia tridentata subsp. tridentata (assembly GCA_021014915.2). Lineage (NCBI taxonomy): Eukaryota > Viridiplantae > Streptophyta > Magnoliopsida > Asterales > Asteraceae > Artemisia > Artemisia tridentata. The sequence continues at coordinate 235,729,434 of CP139504.1, forward strand.
CAACCTTAACAAATCAGCCTATAGCAGCAACAAAACGGCAAGCCTCAAAGCAGACAATCAGCAAAACTGGGAAAAACCTACGGATGAAATATTAAGACAGATCAATCTATATCAACAACAAAACTCCAATCCTCAATGAAAGAAGCTACAAAGGCCAATTTATTTTTTGTTGTTGTAACAAAGCTGTTTATGAGTTATTTTGCACCAAACAGTTAAAAACTATCAACTTTTCCTTCTAAAACTTTAGCACCATTTGTAAGATCTAACCTTTTGATTGTGTGGATCTATTCGGGTGGCCTTGGATCTTGAAAGATCAAGAATCCCATGTTTGAGTTAGTGAGATGAAGAACTAGAGAGAGTGGGAAACTCTTGAAAGAAAATCTGGAAATATTAGATTCAATGAATGAAGAGTTCCAACCCTTCCCAAGTGTGGGAAGGGTCTTATATAGTTACTAATATTGTACCCCTAGTGGGCTGTGGAGTGAGCTGACAGTGGGGAAAGCCCCGACCCACTCCACAATAATAAATACGACTAGACTAATAAAACTATAATACTAATATTACTAATAATACTAAACTAATATAAATAAGCCTACGAGCTATGTGAATTCTAAATAGATGCTCGGGGTGACCGAGCCTTCATCTGAATATTTATATTCCTAACAATCTCCCCCTAAGGGAGGTCACCCCGGAAATAATAATTTGACTTCTAGCATTCCGTCTTCAGAACTTGTCTTCATAGCTCGTAGTCATTGATTCTTCAACGTCTTTGATCATTGTGCTTTCAGCAGTGAACTTTTGATGACTTTTCCTTTGTCTTGGATGACTCTGAGTATCCTTCGAAAATATCATCCAACATGTATCTTCAAGCCATCTTTCAGTAGTATGTTTCCATGCGATGTGTAAATCTTTGAGCCGACATGCTCACACTATTTGGTGTCATGATCTTTAGCATCAGAGTTTGCCGAAGCCGTGTTGATGGTCTTTTTGGTTGATCATGACTTTGTTGAGTTACAATGATGATGTAGTGTGAGCATGTGGTAGAGGATTGGCATCTTTACTGCAACCAGCTACAGCATCCAACAGCCACAACCGCCAGAAGTTCCTGCATACGACAGTTAGCAATAAAACGTCTGGTACTTACAGGTTCGGACTTTGAGATTGTTAACAGCATAGTGTGAAAACTTTCTCTAATCCTTACCCAGACCGTTCCTAATCGAAAACCCACAGAGGGCTTTTTAAGATCGTACCGTAGTATATCAACGATTAGGTGAGTCGCTGGAGATCACTCCACGATTGTAGACCGTTTGAAACCGCCGTGATCACTAAGCGTAATCCACAGGGAATTACCGAAGTGACCTGCTTTCAGGGCTGCTTGATGTTGACCCTGGCAGGAATTTCCATTCAATCATTGAGAATTACATTTGTAAATTCTCTCATAAATGTTCTGGCAGATTGCTAAGATCTGCGTAGGACTCATGAGTTTACAACTGGTGTCCTTAATGTTGAACAACCAGTGTAGAAATAATTCGTGTCCCTATGAGATCTTATTATGCATCTCGTGGCTCTAGACTCAATAGTGCGTTTTGATTTAGTGAGCGGAGGCTGGAGAGGACTACCACCTTGACAAATGAAACAAGAGTCCTTTGAGGGACCTTGAGTGGCTAGGGAGGGTTGTGCAGCGTATCACTGGGTCCATGATACTTTGTCTTCAATGCCAGCAATCAACTAAGTGATTCTGACAGCATATGTATTGACCCGGTTTCTGCCTAAGTTGTAAGGAGGGCTTCTTTCTTTTCACCCTTTATCTTTACAATTCTTTTTCATTCTTCAACCCCTTCAGTGCTTACCGAGACTTCATTACTAGTACCTTGTTGGGTTTGTTCCAGTACTAGCTCCATCTCAGTCGGCACTTTTCCCTTATCCACTTTTCTCCTTTTTAATCATACCTAAGGACTTCTACACTAACTAGTGGATTGTCCCTGGGTAGATCCCTCCAGATCTGGCGGGATCGTGGGAACTTGAGCCTAACCTAACCATCCTTATAACTCCATACATTCATTAAAATGGTCGGTCTTTGGTGTACTTCCACGATAGCCATAAACCAAATCTTTGAAAAATCTCTCAAAGTGTTCATGATTCTGAAACACATTTTTGCAAACACTTGAGAGTTTTATATTTTTCAAATGCTCCCCCTCAACATGTGCTCGATGATTGTTTTATAAATTTGCACATGTTAGGTAGAGCTCGCACTTTTTGAATTGATCAACTTTCAGTGAACATGACCGATTCGAGACACGCTTATATCACTGGTTAGACCAGCTTGAAATTATTACCCGTCCTGGTCAAGTTCACAGAAAGTTTCTCAAAATGGTACACTCTACTCAGACACATCCTTTTCGAGACACGCTTACATCACTGGTTAGACCAGCTTGAAATTATTACCCGGCCAGGATATGTCCTTTCGATTGATGACAATTTGTGTTTCGTCAATTTATTGGTTACGTCTGAGTCACGATCTCATGCGGTGCCAAATCCTTTTTGTCCATTTGCTCCCCCTCAATATGTGCATCGATATACGAAAGAGTTTAGCACATATGGGAGAGCCTAACGTTTAATTCCAAAACATCACATTTTTATCAGGTTTCATATTTAAATCACATTCTCTCCCCCGATAAAAAATTTCAAACCTTTTGAGATTTGTGATCCCAATTGATTTAAATAAGTTAGAAAATGTGGGAGAAAATGTGTCCGATTTAATGTAGTCTGATGATGAAACATACTATGCTCCCCTTAAACTAAGAGGGAGATTCACTGCTTATTATGCATAATTCGACAATTATGACACAAATGATATTGACCTTTTTGCGCAGATGATGTAATCACCCGCTTTTCTGAGTGAGTCAGTGGTCAACATCGCTTATCCATCCACCAACAAGTACGGCCAAGAATTGTAGATCCCCACTTTGCGAGATCGGAAAAAATATTGCTTTGTTTTACTGAAGGTGGTGGTGGTGATGACGGTGTTGTTGTTGTTGTTGTTGCTGCCGATGTTGTTGTCGTGGTGAATTCTGAGCCAATCAATAGAGTTTGAACGTCTGATCACATGGTTAGAGCTGGAACTGGCACATTCATATTGGCTATGGAATCTGCATAAGAATATCAACACAGATATACATACATACAGATACACTGTTCCTTAATAGCTACCCTTCAACAGCTTGCCACATTATAATACCAAGTTCATCTTATAATCAAACCACAGTCAGGAAATACGTCAAACTACTATCTAGCATGAATAGCAAATAGCAATCATGCACATGGCAATTCACACATATTTCAATATTCAATTCAGGATCTTAGGAATATGATTCTATCATGATAGCTAAATACCTAAGCGAATCCTGAGAACATATGCACAATATCAACAACACTTAAGCAGCAATCGACTAACAAAAGTTAAGCAACCTTTGAAACTCATTCATTCAGATCATACAAATGCCAGTGGAGTATTCAAGAACATCAAACACAACTGGTTTTCTAACTTCTTTTAGGTTTTGAGTCTTAAAGTATTTAGGGGATTAAACGAGGATTCCAAAGAAACACAAATGAACCTTCTAGATACATAAAGCTAGGAAACTATAAGCAAATTGCACATAATGTCCTAAACTTTCTAGCAACTAACACATTTGGCCATTTGATATATAAAGTTTAGCAATTTCCTCTTCAAAAATACCCCATTAACTACAAAACCTTTTATGAGTTAATCAAGAAGCCCGTTTGATGATATAAAATTTGAATTCACTCTCCCCCTCAATCAATGACCCGTATTCTAGTTAAAGATTTGTAGTCGTTGATTGAGTGACAAATTTTATGCACAATCCAAATCTAAAAGAATTTCAAGCAACACATAATCACCAAGTGTCTTACAAATAATTTTCAGAAGAATCTTAGAATGAAGACTATTTGCATACAAAGAAGATTTCTCTTCTTTTTCAAGAAATAATGCACTGAAAAGTTCATCATATCAAAGAAACATGGATATAAAGTAATCCATGCCCAGGTGAACATCACCCAGTTGGAGGAACAACCGTCTTTTTGGCGACGTGCTTTCCCCATTTTGAAGCGCGGGTTGCTATCTGAAGTAATAGCAAGCCATTTAGACATGTTTTAACCATCCATTTTAACTTCTGCTCGAGCTTCATTTAAAGACCCGTGCCATTATTGAATGACATTTCTAGGTCCGTAAATGTTATCGATAAACAGAAGACATGCCTAGGTGGAACTATTTTTGGTGTTTTCTATTTTTCAATTTTTATGGTTTTTCTGGTTATACGTATCTCTATAAAAAAATTAGCAGGTTTACTATATAACTAATTACAAAATGGTATAAAATATGAACAAAAATGTATGAAGAAAATATGTACAAGGATACGAACCAAAACCATTACTCCTCAGCTTCTTAGATCTTTTCCGCTGCCATTCCTTTACTTGCTGAAGAGCAATGTGAGCACATCTAATCAGGGATTAACTCAGACTTTTTCAGAATTTTCACTTTCCCCTAATTAGTGCTCTCCCCTAATCTGACAACCTTTCTGATGAACACCCATATATGAAGAAGTCTTATGATAACCAAATGCATGTCGTCTTTAGTCTTCTAACACATAGCGGAGAATGTAGAGTAGACTGTAGACTCGACCTTCTTCAAGATTGCCCAATATGGAGGAACAGAATACCAACCATCTTCATCTCACCAAATGCCTTCCAGTAACCTTACATATAACCCATCAGCCCGCAGCATACACATGAGATGATAACACCCAGCAGAGAATGTAGAATAGACTGACGACTCGACCTTCTTCAGTCTTTAGTATAACATCAAAGTAACAAGTTGAACCACTGATCATCTATAGTATGTATCCATCCTTGGATATTAAGCCCTGATCACGTGAACCTGTTGTGCGTCCTTGATGTACACATTCTCTCTCCCCTGATGGTTACGATTAATCAGCCCATGACGTAACAGTGAAACGTTAATGCCAAGGTAACAAGTTGAACCACTGATCATCTCTGCGGTTATCAACACCGGAATAAATGATTAAGCCCGATCACGTGAACCTGTTGTGCGTCCTTGGTGTACACATTTCTCTCCCCCATAATGGTTACGATTAATCGGAATCATCATCATGATGTGTACATGCAGCGTAATGACGTGTACATGAAGCATTGACTAGAAACCCTTTGTTGCTGATTGTACCAGCCCGTGAGACGATGTCGATTAGCATTCCATGACCATGTTCTTCAACACCTTGATAGAAGGAGGAAGATGTAGTGTTGGAGAACCATGGTTTGCACGACTCCTGAACTGACGTATTCAGGAGTCGTATGACCATTTCTCAATCATCAATCAACATGTAGAATAATATTCACCCTTTCCCCCCCTCAAAAATTGCATATGCCTGCCAACTGCTATTTTTGATGAATGAACGAGTGAATATGAATACCATCAACTGTGAGTAGCTCCACTTGACGGTTCTTGACGACTGACATGTTGTTTATTCACCCTTTCCCCCCCTCAAAAATTGCATATGCCTGTCAACTGCAATTTTTGGTTGAATAAGTGAATAAGAGCAATGTGCGCCGATCCACTAGAAGACTGAATAAGCACGGAAAGAGCATGAAACTTGGTGATGAGAATGGCCATAAATAAGAAGATTCCTCTTCTTTTGAAGATAAAGTGCACTCAAGCGTACACTTTTCTTTTCTTTGAAGAACGAGGCCTGAACTGATATGAACAGACGTCATTATGATGAGAGCGAGGCTGCCTGATGTGTACAGACGTCATTATGATGAAGAGCGAGGCATGCACTGATGTGTACAGACGTCATAATGATGAAGAGTGAGGCCTGCACTGATGTGTACAGACGTCATAACTCTCTCTTTACTACTTCTCTCGTCTAACTCCATACCAACCCCATTATCATTCTATCGGCTTGATGTCGTGACCACTGATGGAGTAAAACCCAATATAATGAACTTGAGACTGAAGTAACATAACCCGAACTTGTGACTTAAACTTGTACTAATGCGAGACAAAGAGCAGTGCAGAGACTTCGTGCAACATCGAATCCCTAAGTACTCTATACTCTTCAACCAGCCAACCATCAAGTATAAGACGTACATCACCTCTTGGATATCCACAACTTCGTGTGACACTGAGCACTACAACGTGACTCCTTAAAGTGATAGTTATTTTGTAATAGGGAGAAAGAAAAAATAGCTAGATATCCAAGTCCTCGTCATTGAATTTAAAGCTCGAACAAGGATCTCGAAGAATCTTCATCCAACCTCCCCGATATCGTCAGATACTAAGTGCACGCACTCATGAAATTTCACTTCAGCCTCAAATAAATAATACTGAACAAACGCCGTAGTCACATCTTGTCGATTAAATGCCCCGATCCAGCCATTTGTGATGTTATAGCTGAACTTTGATAATGGTTTTAACCCGATCATGGTCAAGAGCGCATAGCCCATCAACACGGGATTTTACAAATCTATGATTTAAACCGAGAAATAAGTTCTTTCGCGGGATTTTACAAAACCAAGAAAAAACCGTGAGACAGTAATAGATTGAATGTGGCATGACTGATTTGATTTTGGTGAATATCAGATTGGGTTAAGAATATCTTGTGAGAATTACTGAGCACATCACAACTTTTAAAACCTTCGTCCAACTACCCAACCTCGTACACAAACAACTAATTGTGACCACTTGCTGAAGGAAACCCGATATACCAATATTGCAAATGAAGTAGAATTACTCAAATTTGTTACCTAAGCTTGCACTATTGTAGGAAGAACGGTGTTAAATCTCTAAGTACTTAATGTTATCCTGACAAAGTATGAGACTTTCATCACCTCTTGCGATTATCCACAACGTCTTCTACGTGTGACACTGAGTACTACAATGTATCTCCTTTAAGTGATAGTTAACCAGGTCTTCAACCATCCACCCCGACTTCTGGAACTAGATAACCCAAGTCTTCAACTTAAATCTTAAGCACGAGCAAGTTATCATTGAAATCATGCATCCAACCATCCCCGATTTCAAGATAAAATAGATAGACTCTTTCATGAAATCCAACCTCACTCTCAAGCAAGGAATACCAAATTAACTTCGTGATCATTTTGTGCGGTTGAATAGTCGAAGGGAGAAGAAATATACGCTAATTCTTAGTAGTGCCCATGACTCATAGTCAGTCCAAACAAACATAGCTGTCTGACCCAGCTGCTTGGATGATATCGGTGCAGTGCATGGAATAGTTGTTGTACTGTGTACAGGATTTTAAAGTTCTTGAGATTTAACCGAGAAGTAACTTCAAGAACAAACTGCACAACAGTAAGTGTCAAGTTGATGAAATCTTAGGCAATTTGGTAAGACCCAAACCACTTAAAGCTAAACCACTGAAACTGGAACCACCATTCAAACTTCTGGAGACTGAACCACTGAATCCTGAATCGCTACGATCTGACCCGCTGAAACCGGAACTGCTAAGATTCAAACCGCTGGAGACTGAACCGATACGATCTGACCCGCTGTAACCGGAACCGCTAACAATCACATCGCTGGAGACGGAACCGCTAGGAAACTCGCGCTAATTCTCCCCCTCAAAAAGGGCATGAAATGACCTTTTTGCCAAAGCTGAGAGTCCGTGATGTTTGAGAATTTGTCAGGCACAATACATGGAAAGAGACAAATAAAATTACTCCAAAGACGATGGTGATTAAGACTCTCTTGTAGTAACCCCTTGCTTGGCTCCTCATCAACGGTTTAGTAGATTAACAAAGTCACTGAAGCTCATAATATGCCAAAACCGCTTGATGAAATGTGTATAACTTAAGAGTGAGCAAACGGTTAAAACACATCTCTAACCACATCACCTCCTGTCTTTAAGTCTGACCACCTCTTGAGAAGATCTTGTACTACAATCCCATTAGAAGCTTGAGAAACAACAATCACTTGATGAAGCTTGAGAAAGGACAAGTCCGCGACTTATACTTGCACTAAATTTGTGATTTAGAACCTATATTGAGCACAACAACGTAACTCCTTTAAATATAGGTAGTGATATATACCCAACCTTCCATCCTTTATTGTATATATCCACTTCTTGAACATCCAAGTTTAATCACCCTAAATACGCTCGAGCAAGGGTCATCAAACATCGTGCATCCATCCACCCCGAGATGTTTGAGACACTAAGTACACCAACCCGTGAATTAACAAACCAACCAAGTTACCATAACTTCCCAATTCCTGCCGATCTCGAAGCACAAACTTATCTCGAAAAAATAGTCAAACCCCGTAAGTTTTATTATGTCTAAATCCAAGTCCAGCCTACTTGTCCAAAGTTGATTTCACGGGATTTTACAGCTCTTGAGATTTAAACCGAGAAATCGAATCTTTCGCGGGATTTTCTAAAACCTACAAGAGAAACCGTAAAATTAACAAGAACAACTAAGAGTGAATTGCAATACTAATCTTCAAAATTCAAGTCAAAGAAGTCAAATCATAACTTGATCAGATCGCAACAAGTCAAGTCACAGGTTGTCAACTTGCAACAAGTCTGATTGCAATCAGCCAAATCACAATTAGTCAAATCGCAAGTGTCAACTCGCAACGTCAAATCGCAACTGGTCAAATCGCAGTCAGTCAAGTCGCAACAAGACAAAACGCAACTTGACAAATCGCAATTTAAACAAATTGTTATTTGTCAGCTATAACAAAAATTGCAAAGATCAAATTGCAGGCTCACTCAAGTCGTAGGCACTAATAGGACAATGCTGACAAATCCCCTCCTCTGTAATCCCGATGATATTCATAAATATAACCAAGTCCTCCTCAGTTTGTAAATTTGGATAACCAATTTTGATAGACCATGTCAGCATATTGCGGCCCAATCCATAACCACACCAAATTCGTCCATGTATAATCATTCTCGGCCCATCAAAATCTGTAGACCCAGTCCATTCCAAATA